>JANBXA010000141.1:25422500-25792500 GCA_030556225.1 Cricetiscus sungorus
GTGTTCAAAGAACTTTTTGAAGTGATCAGAAATGTCTAAATATAAAAACTACTATGGAGTGAGTGAGTGTGTGTGTGTGTGTGTGTGTGTGTGTGTGTGTGTGTGTGTGTGTGTGTGTGTGTGTGTGTAGGATGCAGACAACTGTTTATGCTTGCCTTCTTCCTTTGTACAAGCTAGTGTGTGGGGTGGTAAGGTAAAAATGTTCCTGGAGCACACATGAAATACATGCAGAAACAAAGAACTGAATGAAGCTCACATACACCAGAAACCATACAGAAGCTTTCCTGGAAAATTTGGGGCAAAAGTAGATGATGCAAAAGGGCTGCCATTTTTTTTCTCTTAGCAACTGAAGCAGGACAATGATTCCTTCTACTCAGGTTAGTTTTTCTAAGCTAAACAGGATTTTCACTGGGCCAGTAGGTCAGATGACCCCGTTTCCCTCCTCCAGTGGTCAGGCAGGCACCCTAGCTAACCTGCTTTCTGGTACCCAAGAAAGAATTGCTGTTGATTCTTACTAATGCTTGTTGGGTATAGTTCCTTTATATTATTTACTGGACCCCTATTTCAGTAATTATGAAATCTTATACTTATCTTGGGATCACAAGCAACCTAGCTAGCATCTATGCTTCCTTTTATTAAAAAAAAAAAAAAAAAAAAAAAAAAACTATTTTGATAATGTCTGTTGCTCTGTGTGATGAAAGGATTGCATATGGGAGAGAGGTAAGAGTGCCTTTACACATATTCCGGAGATTTAGGAAACATTTCTTGACTAAGGCTCAAGGGGCAACCTGCTGGCATATGATTTTCTGTCCCGAGAATGCTAGAATGGACTGAAAAACTCTGCTTCAAAACATACTTTTTAGTATTTACTTTCAGTTACATTTCCACTGACAGATGCTCTTTCTTTTGTCTCCACTGGCATATTGTAACTTTTTAAAAACATTCTTTATAAACATAATTCAAAGGCCCATGTATGGTACTATTGGGAGGACCTTTAGGAGATGGGCCTGGTGAAGTTAAGTCAACAAGTCCTTATGAAAGGCCTTTTTACCTTTTATTTGCAGCCATGAGATGGCCTGATTTGCTCCTACACAGTACCTCCTGCTATGGACTTCCTTGCAATGGGTCCAAAGTGACTCAGATGACAACCTATGAAACAGCCAAAACAAACTTTCCTCCCTTTAAGTTCATGATCAGGAATTTTGTTACTGCAATGGAAAGTTCCTTTATTTTCCACTTCATTTGTATAAGATAGGGAATGTTCACCAAATCATTAACTTCCATCAGATAAACTGAAATTACATAAATAATCTGAGGTCACCTGATAACATTCATTCTTAACTGAATATGAGTTTTACAAGGTTTTTGTTTTTTTGTTTTATTTTTTAAATCTTTTAAAGCAGAGTAATGGTACAAGCCTAAAATCCCAGCACTTTGGAAGTGGAGGCAGGCATTGGAAATGAATTCAGCTACATAATGAATTTGTTTTATATGCAATGATGTCCCAGAAAACATCTTCCAAACTGTAAAGAATAGTATCTAAACGCATTATAATTTAAGGTATTGTGAAATGTCCACCAGAGAAGACCAAATGGACATGGGTTCAATCCAACAGAATGTCTTTATTAGCTGGCTGGTGACTACATTGGGTGTATGGGACCCCAGTGCAGTCTTGAGCCTTTCTCAGAGTGAGCTTAAAAGCATAAAAACCACATCCCAGTTGGTCAGATGTGGAACTCCAGAAGCCATAAAGCAAGGCTAGTACATTTAGGGACTTCCCAGAACTATGAACTTGGATGGATTAGGTCTTTGTTCTCGTTTTGGCAGGTGTGGCTGCCTACCTACATGCTATATTTTAAGGCCTGAATGGTAGCTCCATCCTGTTAAGATCTGGGGTTCTGTTACAAAGGTAGGAACTACTGTTTTGGGTTTCTATTACATTTTTATTTACGGATGTGTGTGGGGCATGTGCATGTTCTCGTGTGATGGTCAGAGACCAACTCTAAGAGTCTCCTTTTACCATGTGGGTCCCAGGGATCAACTTCAGGCCATCAGCCTTGGCTACAGGCTTTACCTATTGACCTATCTCATCGGCCTGGAACTTCTGCTTTTAGTCTTTGTCATCCTGGCCTACAAATATTTGTGTACTTCAACTTAGGATAGTTTCTGTACTAATAAACAGTGAGTTGAAAGTAGTGTAAATTGAAGATGCATTTGATCTAATGTACCAAATATAGCCTTACATAGTTTCCCTGAAATGCTCAGAACACGTGTGTTAATTACAGTTGCACAATTTAATACCTTGATTAGTTCATCTGTCCAGCATGATCCTTGCCCAGGAAAAGTAGTTTCTGCTCAATGCAAGTTGCTTTCTCCATTGTAGTCAGCTGTGGGTCAGACTTGTCAGGGGCCATCAGTATTTGAGTAATGGATGAAACTGTCTTGTTTTAGTGAGTGTACACAAAATTTAATTCACTCAACATTATCGGGCTGAATGACCAACAAAGCCTGACTACTACAACTGGGTGTGAAGCAGATCCATTAAGGTCGTCCTTGCAGCTGTCTCCTTGGTGTTAGCTTTTCCTTCACTTCATCCTTCAGCTTTCCCTTGCCATCTTCTTCCATTCTGTAAACAGTCATAGGGAACCTGTTCCGTGCTTGGCATTGTACCAACATCTCCAGGATGTCCCAGAGACCTCAAACACATGCACATCTGAACTCACACACCCATTCCTGCATTTTTACTTTTCTCAATTATGTCTGCATTCATCCACTGGCCTAAGTAGAAACGGCAGATCTCTAGCACTCTAGCTAGCTGCTTCTGCTCTCCTGAATCCCTCAGTTTAAGGCTCATCTGTTTGTCCTGGGAAATAGCTCTAGTTTACATTCTCAGCCTTCTCTTCAACCGCCTCCCTCATTCCAGCTCTCATCACTTTGGTGTCTTGAATAGTCTACACCTCAGCACAGGAATGACACAGAGCACTTCATGCTTCCCGACTAACAACTACTCAGCATTTCCCCGTGGCCTGAGCATGGACTCCACAATGGTGTGTGCAACATTTGGAATACAGTCCCGGGGCTTTGTTCATTTGTTCGTTTGTGTCAGGGTCTCACAATGCAGCCCTTACTGTCCTGGAACTCACTGGACACATCAGGCTGGCCTGGAGCTCTGAGAACCAGCTCTGGCTCCTAAGGGCTGGGACCAAAGCACTCCACCGCTCCCAGCTGCTTCTCCGGTTCTGAGTAATAAGCTCCTACAGGTGCTCATCAGTCATCAGGTGGGCTCCCAAAGCATAGCAAATCACTGCCTGGCTCCCAAAGGGCCACTTATCACTGAGGCCTGCATGTACAGGCCAGTAAGTGCAGGCAGGGAAGAAGCCCAGCTGTTGGTACTTTGGCATGTACAAAGACCTGGATTTGACCCCTAACATCACATGAATTAGTGACACATACCTGGGACCCTAGCACTAGGGCAGGAGATGGAGGATCAACAGTTTAAGGCTGTCTTCAGGTATACAGTTTGAAGCCAGGCTGGGCTACATGAGATATCTAAATAAATGTGGAGCTTTGGGGAGGACATTAATCATGAGGGCTTTGATCAGTCTATGGATTAATCCTTAAAAGATGGTGGAAACTAGGACCTTGATGAGAGCAGATCCTTGCGAACATGCATTTAGGAAGTCTATTTCTTGCTTCTACCTGGACCCTGCCTTCCATCTGCTCATGTGACCTGTCTGTCTGAACACATACACTTAAGCATTCAAGCCAAGTAACCACGGACTAAAATTGAGGTTAGATAGCAGGATTTATGGCTTAGGAACATCAGAAATGAGATCAATTTGTAATATTTGCATTTCTGGGTATTATACATGCTCCAAGTATTTCCTCAGCCCTGTTTAGACTTTCTGGGACAGGGTCTTTGTATAGGCAGACCTTGACCCTTGTGATGCTCTTGCCTCAGCCTTGACTAGTTCAGATTCTAAACCTGTGCCTCCAAGCCAGACTCCACGCACATGGTGTGAGCACAGACATGCAAGACAAGCTCCATTTATTGACTTCCACATAGGAATAGGACACTAACCCTGACCAACAAGGTGACCGGGCTGCCCACTTAAAAAGATGAAATAGCAGGCTTTTGATTCTTCTGGGATGGACTATGGTTTGGTTATTGTCCTTAGTTTCAACATGGTTTCAATGGACATGCTTCTTGTGTAAACACACACACACACACACACACACACACACACACACACACACACACACACACACCTCTTTTACTAGGCTGATGAGTAGTCAGCTTTGCTCAGAAACCGCTGAGTTTCTCATAAACCATTCTCGTGTGCAAGCTGTCTTGGATATAACCTTTTTTTCAATTGATGACATTTATCTAATGTAGAGCTGACCCAGGAGTTAAGACAGCAGAATGGACAGACACTGTAAGAAGACATATGTCAAGCCTTTGGCTACGTTTATCCATTGGGTATTTGTAGGCTCCACTGAAGAATGTGTCTTAACAGAAGTTCAAGTCTTTGCAAAGTAACCCAGGCAACTGATATGTAACCCATGTGTCAGAGGTGTTATTTCTCATAAGCCAGCAGGCAGCTAATATATGCTGCTCAACTGTGTGATTCCCAAAGGTAGTCAATGAGAAGCAAATGCAGTGACTAGCAGCCAGGGCGATCTGCAGCTACTCAGGAAGCCGTGGGGATGAAGATTTCCCCTTAGAAACAGTTTCTCCTTGTCTTCCTCACGTGTGAGCTCCTCAGTGCCCACAGTTCTCAGCTGGTGAGGTCCTAAGCAACTCCTAGGTCTGGCAACATTGTGGCCTGTGCCTTCACCAGTGTTTTATGAAGAAGCTGCTGAGAGCACATGCAATGAACACTAGGTTAAGAGGCCAGAGTTTGCCTTTTGTTTCCGGGGACAAGTCGGCAGCTCCTTTTCAAAATCCCTGAGTCAAAAGTAATTTAAATTTATTTCTATTATTTTGTCACAGAAACAAAAAGGTTTCTAACGTCCCAACAAAGTGTGAGAATGCCTGTTTCCCCACAGCTCACCTGCTATCAAACACGTGGAGACTGTCTATAAATCACAGCATGTGTAGCCTCAGCCAAGCTACTTTATTATTAAGTGTGATATTATGAATAATTCATTATTATGAAGGGGCAACCTTTCAAAAATAATAAACCCCTGACCATACTAGATTGTAAAACAGCACATAAAAATTTCAGACAAATGCAGCAAACTAGAAAATCCAGAAATCAAAGTGTATGCAGGAATTTAGATAATGATAAAGGTGGCATTTCAAATTAGTGTGGAAGAGACAGCAGGCTCATCACCAGCAAGTCTGGAGCAGAACTTCTATTACAAAAGATATTCCAGGTGGAGCAAAGGTTTAAAAATAAAACCACTAAAGGGGATTATTTAACAATCTGGTGACCTTCAAACCTGTAAATCACAACACATGAATTTCTGTGAGATGAAAATAAAGTTTTGTAAATAAAACCAGCACAAGTAGCCTGGAAAATAACATTTATAGCAAACATTGGGCTGTTTCTCTCACAGGTAAAAAAAAACTACAAACTAATAAAAATATCTTATTACAGCCATCCTAAGCAGGTGTGCGTGACACAATAGGAAAATGAGCTCACTTCAAGGACAGACAAATCACAGAAAAGGACAAGTTACCCAGTGTAAGGAAAAGTGCTCAAGAGTCATGCATTAAAAAAAAAACAAAAACAAACAAAAAAAAAAAACAAAAAAAACAAACCAAACCAAAAAACCATGAGTTTAAAGCTACGATTAGCTTCCCCGTGTTTGGTAATGGGTTGTGGGGAAACTGGCCTTCCTACACACTGCTGGGGAGAACAGTCAATGAAGGCAATCTGCCAAACTTTATCAAAGAGGGCACAGATTAGGAATGCTGGAACAAACCTGTGCGCCAGCAGCACAACTTCCTAGGGATCTCAAAGATAAACTTGCACACAGAGAACACGGTGTTCACTGAAGCCTCGTAATGGGAAACAATGTCGTAAGAATTAGGGGCTGTTAATAGTATGCAACAGCACAGGGCAACTCTACCTGTTTTAACTGAAATAGGAGTAATACGACTGCAAAATGTGTCCTAACCAATGTACAGAAAGTGCTAACTTCTGCATTTAAAAAGATCTGTAAACCTTTTCAAGCAGCCATTGTTACTGCTGGCTTGTGGGGAGAATTTCAAGTCTCCGATACAGGATTAACAAGGTTGTGTACTCTTTTCTGGACACTTACCGACGATTTTGAATTTTTAATGTTTTGCATGAATTAGGGGTTTTGTCGGTACAATATATTTTAAAACTCCCCTCAAACCGATGCTTATTTGTATTTGGAGAAGTGGGACGCTAACCTTGTGCAACGTTAGACTCGTCTGCCACAAGGGGACAAGACAGTAGTAACTGTTTGGAGCTGGCAGGCAGAGAGCCCACTCCAACCCTTTGCACTCAAATCGTGGAGAAAGAAAGCAGTCAGCCCCAGAAATGCAGAATTCTGGGCTCTTCCCAGATCCACTGAAATGGCACCCTGAAGGGACGACTGACGTCTGGGTTTTCTTTACAGGATCTACTCGCGATCTGGGGCAGGGAGTGTGCACTTTGAACGCCGCCAGGCTAGCCTGAGCAGCGAGCTTCCTCTACCTGGCCGGCGGACGCTGGACTTGCTCCAGACGTGGGATGTCACGCGAGACCCAGGCCCGCCCGTCGCTCCCAGAGGTCCACTCGGAGCCCCGCTTCTCTACTGCCCCCTTTTCCCTCTTCTCTGCCCTGGGATCGGCCGGGTCGCCTGGCTAATGAGAACCGCAGGCGGCGGGAGCTGCAGCTCGGGGTTGCGCAGCAGCACGCAGCGAGAGGCGTCCTGCGGCTGGGCCCGGAGTTCAGCAGTTCAGACGACTGAGAAAAAGAACACAAAGGCAGAAGTAAAAAATAAACTTCCCGAGAGCTTTAAAAACACTCCGACTCCGCCGGGACTCGAACCCGGAACCTTTGAATGCCTTCAACCTCTAGAAGTCCAATGCGCTATCCATTGCGCCACGGAGCCACCTGTTGGAGTTTGCGCGCATCTGCCCTATTAAGCCAGAGGCCCCAGCCCCGCGCCCGGCCCACTGCAATCTCGGTCGTCGCCGGAGTCGGAGCCCGGCGGCCGCTGCGCTCCACACACCTCCCGGGGGCCGCGGCTCCTCCGGAGCGCGCAGCGGGAGTCCGCCGTTCGCGCCCGTCCCTCCCCGGCTGCCCGCCCGCCCCGCGCCCCCGCCTACCAGCTGTGTCCGGCGGCCGCTGCCGCCCCGCCCGGGCCGCCGAGGCTGCAGGCCGGACCGGCCGTTGCGCCGTTGCTCCGGGCCGGTGACGCCGGGCACTTCCGCCGCACCTGCGAGCGGCGCGGGCGAGCGGCCACGCCCGGGGCTGCCAGGCGGGGGCAGCGACCCGGTCCGGTCCCCGGGCTCTTCCCGTGCGCCGGAGCCTGCGGCTGCGAGTGCGGGCGGCGGCCACGTCTGTGTGCGTGCTTGTGCGTGTTTATCTGCGCGGGGCTTCGGGGGGAACGGGGTCTGGGTTGCATTTCGCTCCCCACAGACCCAGAGCCGAATTTCTGAGGTATCCGGGCTCTGGTGGCCTGAGGGGGGCGACGCGCCCCGCACCGAGGCATCCTCCCGGCGGCCGGCCCGCTGCGCCTCCGCGGAGGAGCCGCCGCGCAGCCGCCGAAGCCCGCGCGCTCCCCACGCGCGCCCGAGTGGGCGTCCCCGCCCCCCGAGGCCGACGGCGCGCGTGGGGGCGCGCGGGTGCGAGCTCCGCGGCTTCGGGGCGCGCGGCCGAGCGCGATGGCCGCGTCCTCCGCCCGGCCCCGCGGCCGGCGAGCCACCCGACACCTTTGCTCAGAAGGGCCGGGTCACCGTGAATCCGAGCTGCGGCGTGGGGAGGAGTGGATCTCCACTGTCACCACCCCCGTCCCAGATCCCCGGACCGCATCTCCACCAGAGCCACGCGGAGAGAACTATGGAAATAAAAAGCCCCGGTTGCTATGCAACGGCTGCTGCCAGACAAAAGCCCCGGTTTGGGCTCCAATCAGCGTGCGCCTCTCCCGGCTCCGCCTGCATAGGAAGCGCGAGGCGTTTAGGAAGCCCTGATGCTGACACCTTTACCCCAGACCAGCTTAGGTCTGCGTCCACAGGGTGGTTGGTCCCTGCCGGGCAGAACTAGCCACCAAAGGATAGGTCCTTGCCTAGCATGGTGTACTACAAGGAGAGAGGGATTCTCCGGGAGGGTCTAGTGGGCGAGGGCATTTTTATGTTAAAGGACAAGTACCAGCATCCCCTTTCTAGGAAGGAAAGCCGCAGCTGTAATAAGTTAAATCACACACACTGGGGCCCCGTCTAGTGAGGCGAACTGTGAAGAGCCAGATTTTATTCTGCCTTGCAGGTTGTATATATATTATCTTTCATGGCTGTATCTATACGGACAACAAAAGCAGTAGCCAGAGGGTCAGCATGTTTATGTTGCTTTATGTTGGTTCTCTGAACTCAGATTCTCTCGGGGACAAAGCATATGGGCCTCAGATGCATGCTTGAACACAACATGGTTTTCATTATAGGAGAGGAATGCTGAGCTGGGAAACTAAATGTTTTATAGTGAGCAGTAAGCAAGCCCGTTCTTTGTTCTTCAGGGAGACATTACCTCATCTCTCAAAATTGCCCCTTGCAAACACAACTCTGAAAAAAAAAGGCCCAAAGAACGAGTGATCAGTCTTGCATTCTTGGCACACCCAAGAGCGTGCAATGACATTAGTGGTGGATTGCCTCTACAAACAGTAAGTGACAGAGTCCTGTCTGATGCCAGGCCTAATTCATTCCATACAAACCATTGCTTTAACTACGAGGATTTTAAACATTGTTATGTCTCTTAAAATGGGCAATGCACCTGTAAAGAGAACAACAAAATAAAACCAGCCATTTATAAATAGTATCTTTATGAAAGCCGCAATGTGACATTTCCAGTGGTTCTTAAAAGTTGTTCAGGTAGGGAAAGGGATGATCAACGTTCCGTGGGAAAACCATAAGAATCATGCCTTAGGGCACTGAAGCAAAATCTCAAATTTTGAGGAGTCATTGACATGGTTAACAATTATGACTCATACTCCCAAAGCTCTGAGAAAGAGGAATAGAGAAAACCATATATTAAGGAAAGATATATACGTAATTATTTCAGCTCAACAAATCAAAAAATTGTAGATATTTGATTCCTTCCACTGGTGAGACTTAAAAATTCTTACCTATGAAAAACTGCAGAGACAGCATTAGCAGGGACTATGGGAAACCAGGCTTGTGTGCGGCACTTTGGACAATCAAGGTTGTCCTTGTCCCAGCAGAATGTGTGTCTGATATGTAGAGCTTCTCTGACAGCAGTGCATACAGAGTCTGGCTTTGGGGGCAGGTGTGCTATCCTAGAACAAGAATGGGGTGTGTATTTGGTTGCTGCAAAAAAGGAGAAAGATTCAATGGGGTTTTTGTTCTCCTTTATAAACCGAGCTGACTGGGGATGTGTATACATATTTTGTAAATAGTTAAACACTTGAACCAAGAATACCCGAAAGGACAAAAAAGCAAACTCTTCTGTCAGCAGAGGGAGCCAACGCATGGGTTACTGGCACCTTCCACAGAGCAGAACCCTCCTCTTTGCTAGAGCTCTCCACACAAGAAAGCTCTAGGCCAACAGGACCTTGCTTTGGTGTTCAACCCCAGCTCATGTCTTTAGGGGTTAGAGCAACACTTTCCATGTTTATCCAACAGTGTTGTTTTCAGTTGCTATGTTGTTCTAGGTGCAGTGCCCAGAAGCCATTTCTGGATTTTGTTCAAGTTTTGTTAGCTTGGCTTTATTCTAGAGGGTAATGTTGGTGAGTATTTTGGTATGACACAGTTAGGCCCACTGTGGGAGGTAAAGTATAGATTTAAAACATAATTATTAACTTCAAGGACAATGCAAATTCCCTGAGAGATATGTGACCTATGGATATGAAGCAATATGAATATAATGTAACTCAATACAGGAAAAACTGGCAAGTTGCGATTGGGTATCCCCGCCAGTAAAATGTCTTTTAGTCTGAACCGCCAAATAATATGCACAGACTACTATATTGATTGTAAAGTATACACCAAGAGAAATTAGCAAAGGATAGATTTTTAGAAAACAGACACTGTCTCAAAAATAAAATACAAAAAAATGGAAAACAGAAACTAACAAAATATCAAAATATGTGGTAATGGTTTGAGGTAATGGGCTATGGAGTTGGATTGATGTTCAAATCTTGGCTCTGCCTCTTGGCTTCCAGGCTTGATTCCTAACTTCTTGGAGCTTTCTTTTCCTGATCTGAGAAACCATTAAGGTGTTTTGAGGAGTAATGCTTGCAAGAATTTATCTCAGTCGTTGGTACAAGGTAAATATGACAACCAGCTTTTGATATTATTATTAGCAAGCATCTCCCAAGAAAGAAAGAAATAACTCTAAGATCCTGGAGGAATAAAGTTAAATTTGTTACAACCTAATAACATTTCCCAGCTCTCTACCCTACCCCATGCTCAGCATGTACCGTGCTTGTTACCACTTATCTCCTATGCTTGGAAACATCTAAATTGAACTTCAAGGTTTTCCCACAGTTTTTCTGCATGAAGTTTGAACAGCTAATTGTTTTCATTTGTTCAACTACATGGTTTCCACAAACAAGGGTGTAGCCCACCCCAAAGGACTTTTGAAGACAAGTGTCTTGCCAGATAAAGTCTGGAGCAACATTTAAGGGATAGAACTTTTTATCCTAAAATGTTTAAGTGCTGGGTTTCAGCCAGGCAAATAGCCAAACTACACTGAGCATCAGGATGGGAGTAAAGGAAAGAAAGTAAAAGTTTCAAAGGTAAAGCAAAGCAGACATTGGGCCAAGGATAGTGCTCATCTTGTAAAGGTACCTGATGTCAAGCCTGAGGACCCAAGATCATTCCATCCTCAAGACCCACGTACTGGAAGGAGAAAACCAACTTCTGAAAGTTGTCCTCTGACCCTGACACCCTCCCACCATCACCACGTATACACACTAAAATAAATATTATTTTAAAGAAATTTAGACATCAAGGCTGGAAAAAAAAAAAAAGGAGCAGAAGAGGTGGAGGTGAATGGATCCTTGTGGAAGGTGTCCAGAAGGAGTTACAGGAGGCTAGGAGGAGGAAGATGATGTTGGCAGAGTGGAGGTCGGGCTTGGCACAGGCATTGGAGCATGCTTGATTCAGATGAAACGTGGGCTTAGTGCAGTAGACAGTGGGAACTACTGGCTTCTTTTGACTGGGAAAGACTGCTCTTTAGAATGAATAATCCAGGAGGTAAATAAAGAATAAGCTGAGCAGAGTGTGGCCAGAGGGTCAGTGAGACTGTTACACTCCATTTTGCTTAGTTAGTATTTGTCTGTAATTTGTTCATCTGGTCAGCAAACAGTGACAGGGCATCTAGTTGTCAAATTAGTGACGTTAGGGGCACACCAAGATGGAAAAGATATGTGCTTGGTTTATACCAACAAGAAGGGATGGCAGTCAGATGGGCAGCAGTGAAACACGACCATGCTCTTCAAGTGAGGTACTAGTGTGATGGCACAAGAATTGGGGTAGTGGCTGGCACCCTGAGACATGGGAAGAGAAATGGAGGCTGCGTCTGAAATGGACGGCCTAACTCAGGACAGGTCTGTCTGTGTTGACCACGCACTTGGGGATGTGATGAAGATAACCGGACAGAGCCAGGGAAATGATAGAAACTGCATTGAAGGCACAGCGTGGGGGAGGGTGCTACAGACTTGCCCTTGGTTACAGCTTGCGGGCAAGAAGGGCATGAAGAGTCTGAGTTGTCATAACAACGCTGAGCATGTATGGCTTCCGTGGTCCTGTGCCATCAGCTTATTTAAAAGAAGAGAATCAGCTAAGGATAAAGAGAGAGACATCCAGCCCACCAAGGGAAGGAATGGGGAAGAGCTAGTTGGCTATCTCAGATAGATGAACTCTTGTTCAGAGAAGGGGGTCTCATTGCGATGGGAAACTGAGGCAAGTATTGAATGGCATACCAATTTCAGACCTCATGGCTGGCTGTCTATAGCTGCTAACCAGGCTTCAAAGTCTAGCAGAGCTCACAAGGGATGTAGGACCAGTCTGTGAGTGGTACTTACCACTCTGCTGCCAAGGAGGCCGGGAAAAGGCCCAGACTGAGCTAGACCTTTCAGACTGGACAAGTGTTGTACCCAGACAAACCAGAGAGCACATGTGTCCTACTGGTCCCTGGGAAAAGATTTCAATTAGCAATAATCATGGCAGGAATAAAGTTCATTGGTGATGAGGCACTGCACGAAGCTCAGTCTTCTGTGACGCTGAGGAAAGAGACAAGTGCTCCCCTTGTCCTCTGGAGCCTTGCAAACTCGCAAAGTCAGACAGAACAGCATAGATAAGCACAGGAAATGGCTTCAGGGTTTAGGTGTTAAGACTCATTATTTCACCAGGGCTTCTCTTCCTCACTTTGAATGCCATTATGCAGATCTCTAGATTCCACCCCTGATCTCAGAATTAATCTGATTATCCTTCCTCTGTGTACAGGAGGGAGGTTGCGGGCTGGGGAAGGAAACGTTGCATCACTAATTATGTTCAGCAGAACCTTTCAGTACATCATTGGTGTACTGATACAGGGAAACAGCAGCTCCAGGAGGAGCCAGCCAAGACTGAGCACGGAGCTTCAACTAGGCTGTGACCATGCCTGGAGTCCCAAGATGATGGGTTAAGATGATCCTAGAGCCAGAAATGACTGTTTCCCTGTGCCATGCTTCTGTCACAGACCCCACAGATGACTCCGGTGAGCCCTTGTCCCAATACAGGTGTTTTTACTTGTCAGTAAGTCCCTTAATCTAACCAGAAATAGCATCCGTTTAAAATCCCTTCATGCATTTGCTGTTGCTTTGTAAGAATCACACCTCTGTTTTGTTTTGTTTTTTAAAATAGTTTCCTGTGCTGGCCCTAAACTGACTGTGTAACCAAAGATGACCTTGAGGTAATGTTCCTGCCTCCATCTTCCAAGAGCTAGGATTACAGGCTTGCACTGGCACCACCAAGTCCATTTGTATTGGGTGCTGAGGGTGGGCCCAGTGCTGTGTGAATGCTGGACAAGTAACATTCTACCAGCCAAGTTACAGCCTCAGCCCCCATTTGCCAAAGCTTTCAGATCCCTTTTGCTTTACCTTGGCTCCGCCAAGTTCCAGCAAGTTATGTAAGAACTGCAGGCATGGTAGTTTTCTAAACCTCATCCATTCCCCACCCTGTGATCACAGAATCTCATCATTAAATTCCAGACCAGCCATTGGTGAGGTAGTCTGGCTGGTCTCCAGGAGAGGGAGGAGAGGAGGAGAATGTCTCTGAGACAGGCATGGCGGAGTGGGGGTGGGGTGAGCCGGTGGGGGTGGGGGAGTGGGGTCAGGGGCTGGGCCCAGAAGCATGCGGTGAGTCTAGATGCAGTCATGTGACACTGGAACATTCATTAACTTTTTTTCACACCACTGAGAGAAACTCCACCCTCCCTCCCTCCCTCTGGGGATCCAACTGAGTTCCTTAGGTTTGCTAGGCAAGCACCTTTGTCCACTGACATCTTGACTGCCACTGCTTTGTTTTCTGAGATGGGCAAACATCTTTGTAGCAAAAATTGTCCTAGATTTCACCATGTGGCTCAGGCTAGCTTTGAACTTTTCACTCTCCTGTCTCAGCTTCTCAAATACAAGGATTGCAGATTTGTACCATGCTTGGGTACAGACAATCATTTCTGTTCCTCAAGCTTGTCAGGAGGGTGAGTTGGAGACACTGGCACACTGTCTTGCCTGCAAGATCTTATAATAGTGACTTAAGGTTGATTCTCAGATTACCCCAGGCCCTAGCAGCTTAAAATCTCAAAATGTATCATCTCTATCACTGTGGGTCATAGAGCAGCTCGGCCGAGGGGTTCTGTCTGGCTCAGGGCACCTTGGGGAATTGTCTGGGACTGTAATTATCTGAAGATTTGACTGAATCTGGGGCTCTGCTTCCAAGATGACTCACATTGCTGTTGAATGGAGGCCTCCATTCCTTGTCATATAGACCTCACCATACAGGCCACATCTAATGTGGGTGCCCATAAAGATGGCTGCACTCCATCTTGGCACAAGGACAGAGAGTTCAAAAGTGTCCTCAGCAAGTCATGGGGCCTAAAGGTCAAAGGTGTGGCTACTAGGATGTTTGGCTGTCTTACTCTAAATAACAACAGCCCTGAGTCTGAGGCGTGGCTACTCCTGATCTCAAGGCTAGGGAACAAGAAGTTGGAGCTAAGGTGTGGTTACTGAACCCTTAGAATAAGTGAGGAAGAAAAGTGTGTTCCATGTACATGAAACTGTGTTCCCCTTTTTGGATAAGGTATATAAAAGTGGGGAAAAATAAACTCGTGGCATTTCAGTATTGACTGATCTGCCTTGTATTCTGTCTCTCTCTCTCTTTATCGTCTATAGCTAGCTTTTCCCTCTTCCACAATCCACCACTCAGGTACGAACTTGGGGGTCACTCACTCCACTGGTTCTGATTGCAGCCCCATAAAGATAGCTCCCAACAGTCTAATAGATTTATCTGCTAGAGAAAAGTAGAAATATGGAACACACACACACACACACACACACACACACACAGTGAAGAGTGAGAGAGTGAAATATACTCTGATAGCCTCAGAAGTCATAAATCATCACTCTTATCCCTCATGCCCCAGTATGGGAAGGCATCACAAAGGCTGTGAATTCCAGGAGGCAAGGGATTAGGGTCAACCGTGGAGGTCAGCTTCCACAGTTTATAATGTTAGATCCTACCTTTTTTGTGTATGTGTTTGTTTGGAGACAAGGTCTCACTATTTATCTCAGGCTGGCCTCAAACTCGCAATTCTACTGCTTAAGTGCTTAAGGGCCCTGTGCTGGTATGACAAGCAGGTGCCATCACTGCTAGCTAAACTCCTGCTCCCTTACTCCCCTCCCCCTTCCGTCCAGTCAACACACACTGAAAAGGAAGACAGTTGAAGTGATCATTTTTTTTTCACACTTAATTACTTTACTGAGCTGGAAACGTCTGTCTTCATATCAGGCATGGTCATGATTCAGAAACTTGGGAGTAGTTAGTTTGAAGGACATGGGACATACTGGATTGCTCCCTGCTTCTTTGGTACTTTCTTCTTACAATGATCTATTTTTAATTTTTTTATTATTATTATTAAGATATAAGGTTAGACAGTCACAACTAGTAGCAGATATGCTGGCTGAAATTGCCCTCTGTCCTAGAAAGTCTTACTTGACTACAAATGATTTATCCAATTCCTAATGATACAGTTGTATCACTGAATTCATTCAGAGTGGTAGAGGCCTCCTGTTTACTCATCTTCCTAGGAGCAAGTGTAAAGGCCCAGGAAAACAAGAGCTGCCTACTGTCAAATTCTCTAGGACAGCAATGGAAAGATTAACCCTTGCCCTGTTGCCCTGAGATCTTTCCTAGTAGCCAAGGGTTTATGTTTTTAAAGCCAGTGGCAAAAATAAACAAAAGTAGAAAGACCTCCAGGCCACTGTCCTAACACATCCTGTGTTCCAGCCTTAAACATGACTTGTCGGATAATCTTTTTGTTCGCTATGAAGATGTGTCTTTGTCAAGGCACCTTTTGATTGGCTTAGTGAAAAGCTGAATGGCCAATAGCTAGACAGGAAGAGGTTAGGCTGGACTTCCAGTAGAGAGAGGAACTCAAGGGGGTGAATCTCAGCACATAAAAGACACCAGCAAGACTTGGAGCAAGTTGGACATACAGATAAAAGCCACGTGGCAGAATGTAGATTAATAAAAACAGATTAAGTTATAAGAGCTAGTGGGAGAAGCCTAAGCTAAGGCCAAGCCTTCATTATACTAGGTCTCCATGTCATTACTTGGGGGCTGGTGGTCCTGATGAGAAAGTACTCCTACACATGTCATATGCAGATGTTGATGGATTCACCGAATGGATGGATTCATTAATTCAAGTACAAGGAACCAGGGTTGATACTTAGCTGACAGGTGCTCATACAACACAGGGGCTAGGATCTGTTTCCATTGAACAGGCTTCTGTGTCGCTGCGCTGACCCCCAAAATGGTCCTTATTGCAAAACAGGCTACAAAGAAATGTTTGAAACCAATCTGATATGGCTTACTGACAGACCTGGCTAATGGAGAAAGGGAAGAGTTTGGTTGGCTGTGGATTGGAAAGGGGTGAAGCACAGGAGTCTCAGAGGTGCAGTAAGATGGGTCTTGGGACAAGAATAAGAACTCAAAGTAGGTCAAACTGAAAATAGATCAATGTAGCTCTTCAACACAATCTGCCTTCCATGCAAAGGAAGGAGCAGAGTGGAGTAGGAGGGGCTAGAGAAGTCACAAGAGGAAGAACTATGTATCAGATTCAGAGGACACATACTCGGAAGGTAAGTTCTTCATCACTGGTCTGGCAAGTTCAGGGCCATCAGAAACCTAGACTCCTATCCGTCACTACCATGTGACTTGTATCTCATGGTCCAGGATAGCAGCTCAGACTCCGACCATCTTGTCCACACTAAATAGTATGGGGGAAGGAGCAAGATGTGTGTGTCCTGTCCCTGTTGAGGGGCTGTCCTGTGCATCGTAGGACACTTAGAAGCATCCCTGGCCTCTGCCACCAATGCCACTATAACTCACACTACCCCTGTGTGACGAGCAAAAGTGCCTACAGACACTGATGGATGCCACTTAGGGGGCGAACCACCCCAGGTTTGAGAATCAGTGCTTTTGGCTGACTTCTCCAAGGCTGTCTGTGATCCCTCTGCTTAGAGACTACAGATTAGAACTTGGCTACAGCGGCAACAGCCTTGGAAACGTGATCATCATTCCAGGCAACCATTCCCCCAGCTAAGTCAGCAGTTCTGAGGAGGAGAGAGGCTGGGAGATGACAAGGACCCCGCTGACTGCTGGCTGTTTTGTTCCAGGTTCTAGCTCCTGGGAGAGTCAAGCACAGCCAGTGACATCCTAGCTCCAGAGTGGGGAGTCTCTTCTCATACTTCTCATATGAACGTTGGGTATCATTTGCGGCCTTTCAGAGTGTGGGCTATAACCCAGCCTAAGAGTACATGGCAAGGGACAGTCTTTCCTAGTCCCCTTTGTCTGTGGTATCGCTTTAGAGTTCACATGAGATAACATACTATTTCCTTCTTCTCTCCCTCCCTCCTCCTTTTCCACCTTCCCTCACTCTCTCCTCTAATCCTTACTCTTTTTTTCTTCTCCCCATCTCCCCTTCCTCTACAACTCTGACATGATTCCATCCTTTGAAGTCTACAAGATGGAGAGAATAACAGAGAGAGCCCCCCTCAGTCGAGTTACACTAAGGTAGAGCCTGGCTGCTGTCTGTTCCCTGCTTCAAACCTGTCCTGTAAAGTCCCAGCCTGGCTCCAGAGAGACCTGACACATGTGACCTGGTAAATGTGACCTACTCAAATCATGCCATATGTGTCTCATTGTAAACCTGTCTCTGTGATGGCCAGGTGGACGTGATACTTCCTGGCTGCCACCTAAGGGGCCGTATGGCTCCCAGGGTGGCACAAATAACCTGGAGACTTGGAGGGGTGGCTTTGTTTTGCTCATCAGGTCCCCTTCTGTTTAAATTTTTCTCTATAAAAATGTTTTTACTTCTTTATTTGTTTAATAAACCCTGCCCAGGCACCTGTTTGGGCTGGGTATTTTGTAGGGTTCCGTGTGAAAATAAGGTACTACCTATCTTTCTGGAGCTGGCACTGGCCATGCCTTCCTGGCTTCCTCTCAAACCCTCCTGGCTCACTTCCTCTCTGGGAACATTGCTCTGCCACTCTTCATTTCCCTGTCCCTTTCCCTGTGGAGGTTTTGGACATGAACATGCCCAGCCTGAACAGGAGCTGTTGCCCTCACCCCCAGTTCATGACATATTCATGCAGGACTCCTGTGCATGTACATAAACACATACATACACATAGGTATGAATGTAAACAATCGTGCATGCTTGTAAATACACACACATATATGAATATGAACAGGCATACCACCTCTACCTCCTGGAACTCACTTTATAGACCAGGTTGGCCTTGAACTCACAGAGTTCTGTCTGCCTCTGCCTCCCGAGTGTTGGGATTTAAGGCGCCTGCCACTATCACCCAGTCACCTCCATCTTTCTTTTGGGTCTTGTTTGCCTCATTCTTCACTCTTCAGCTTTAACATTCCTTTCGGAGAGAGAGAGAGACGTCTTCCTGTCTCTGGTCCCACGTGCCACCCTTTCTTACACGTTTCTGAAACAACTTGACTCCTCCAACCACCCACTGTCTGGAAATTCCTTTGTGGGTGTCCTCCTCCCTCACTGGACGTCATATACACGACAGTGACAGCGCGAGAAGCCAAGGGTCACTTTCCCGTCAACACTTAGCACTCCTGCAGAGAGTGGCTATGTGTGTGGACACACTTGGGGGGGGGGGAGGCACACAGACAAATGCTGCCTGTCAAGTGTGAGAAAGGGGCCTGGCCACTGGGCTAGGGGAGGATGGGTGGCGGATCTCTCAGGAGGACTTTGTGCTGGTACCGAGGCAGGAGTGGGAACAAGCAAAGTGGAGAGGAGAAGAAAGAGCAGCCGAGGCAGAAGAAACAGCCAGGGACGAGAGGCAAAGGCCCTGGGGCCAGGGTCTGGAGACTGCAGTAAGCCAGACTGAGGCAGGCACCCAGGAGAGGCAGGACCGGGAGCCCTGGGACACTGACCCGGCCTTTCGTCTGCCCCCTCTCTACCCACTCGCCCCTCCCCTGGATACCCTTTTGGGAAGGTTGCAGCATCTTTGGCCCTAGGGTCCTTAGGATGGCAGGGCATTTTACAGACAGGAGACTTCTTCCCCACTTCTCTCCCCTCTCCCCCCTGCCCTCTGCTACCCTTCCCTCCTACACCCTCCCCTCCCCCTTCACCAAACCCAGCTCCATTTGTTGGGTCTCTTCTACACCCCAAGAGCTGGGAGAGTGGTTTCTTTTTACAATGAGGGTTTAAAAGATGCACAGAGCCCCAAGCTAAGATTGCCCCTCCCCCAGTACAACAGCAGCTAGAAAAGCAGATGAGGTCTGGCATGTGGGTCACCAAGGGCAGAGAGGAGGCTCATGTCGGGTCCCCAAACAGGCAGAGATGTAGAGAGGCCAGGTCAGCTGAGCTGAGGTGTGGCAAAGGAAGGATAGAGCAAAGCTGTGCCCTGAGGTGACCCTCTGCCCTCACAGCCTGACACTGGCAAAGGGCCAGCTGGTGGGTGCTGCCTTCAAAGGTTTGGGCATGGGGAGGCTTGGCTCAGGCCCAAGGAAGGGGCACCTTGACTCTCATGGTAAGGGGTAAGCAAAGAACATGGACCCAGAGGAGCAGGACCTTGTTAGGTTCCATGTCTATGCGGGGGACGGCACCCCTGGTTTCTCTCTGAAGAGACGATGTATCCTCTCTCTGACCTGCAAAGTGCTAGGCCCTCCCTCAGCAAGCATTCTAACTCTTAGCTGCATCCCCAGCCTGAGGCCTCATCTTTAAAGGCATTACTTCTCTGTGCCAGGAAGGAGCTGTGGTGCTCACTAGTTCTGTCAGGAAGGAGGGGGGAAGAAGGAGAGAAGGGAGGGAAGGAGGGAGGGAGGAAGGGAGGAAGAAGAGAGGGAGGGAGACTTTGGCTCCCAATAGCATAGCATGGTGGGATAGGCTGATTCCCATGGCCAGACTGGCATGGCCAGTCACGCTGAGCTGACCCCAGTGCCAGGGTTGCTGGACACTCAGGGGTGACAGCACTGGAAATGAGACTGTCGTCCTGAGGTTGGCAGGCAACATAATTGTAGCCCTTGTCAAGCATTCCTATCTCCCAGACACTCCGCGCCAGAGCTGAGGGACTGCAGTACTCATGAGCTTCGATGGATGTGGGGAGCTGAGGACGAGGATGACTTGGAGCAAACTCAGGTGTGCGGCCCACGGTTTAGCCCACAAAGCATTGAGCTTTGCTTTGGATGGTTTTCCTGTGGAAAGAGGTTGCCCACAGGCTACCTGGGCACACAGAACCAAGTAACAGGGAAACATGTTTGAATCTGGAGTTGGTGCAGTGTGTGTGTGTGTGTGTGTGTGTGTGTGTGTGTGTGTGTGTGTGACAAGAAATGAGGAGGAGGAGGAGGAGGAGGAAGAGCCTCGGGAGGCACTTTGGAAGTTCATTTGAGGAACGAGGATGGGAGACAATGAAGGTAGTGTGACAGAAGCCTGGGAGGAACATAGACAGGAAGCAGAGTAGGTGGAAAGCCAGTCTGAAGAAAGAGGGCCTGTGTGGGAGGAAGTGGGAGAGCAAGGGAGAGGGTGGCCGTATGTAGAGGGGGCGCCGTCAAGGACTCAGGAAGGACTGCCACCGGGCACCTCCTTTAGAGATGTCAGCAGCAGGGAGATTAGGAGGGAGCGGGGGAGGGGGGGATTGTCTCCACTGCAGAGTGTGTGTTTCGGGAGTCCTGGCTGTGTCTGAAACTGTCCACAGGTGCAAGGTCACTTCAGCTGACAGGTAGGAGGGAGGGCAAGGACTGGGCAGGGCGCTCAGGCTAAGCCTGGAGTGATGGTACCGTGCACATTTGTTCAGTCAATAAACATTCATAGAGTGGGGGCTAGGGATGGAGTAGACAAGACAAACTCCCTGAGATTTTTATTTTAAGGAAATAGTGACAGTAGTCAAACCTAGGCCCTCACAAATGCTGGGCCTCGAGCCACGTGGCAGCCTCTAGTGTACAGTCCAGGCTACCTTCTAAGGAGAGGTGGCCGGCAGCGAGCACCGGGATGCTGTGTATGCATCTTCAGTACACGGCTTGCTTTTCTTCATCCGCAACGCGATCCAGCTCTGCTCAGCTCTGACAGCAAAGGTCGGAGCAGAAACACAGCCAGGACCTTGCATGCCAGGACTAGCTAGGGCTAGAACGCTCACCATTTTCCAGATACAAATGCCCTCAGAATAAAGGAAAGAAGAGTTTACATGCCCATCCAGCCAGAACTGCCTCCCAACTTCATTCCTTCCGTCGTTTCTCCTTCTCTCTGTGGACTAATCTTTAGAACAGGCTAGCATCAGCCAAGAACTACATGCTTAAAAATGTTTGGGTGGAAAAATCGGTCCCAAGAATCAGAAAGCTCGGATAATTGGCCCCAGCATGAAGACACTTATCAGTGTACTTGACAAGCAACCGGGAAAAAATGACCCCCAAGAGGCCATCGGTAATTCCATAGCTATGTCTCAAGTCCTCCCTGCTTCTGTCTCTGTCATTCCTAGGCTGGACTCTGACATTTACCAGGGTTGCTACTGTATCTGGATGTCACAGGGCCTAGCAGGATGTAGGGTACTTTGTCCCTGTTTATCTGCCTAAGCCAAATGGCCACCATCTTTGGGAGATCTTCTGGTTCTGCTCTCAACTTCCTTCACAGAAGACAGAGGTGTGGAAGACCACGGACCTTCACCTGAATACCCAGCCATATCTCCCAAACAGTTGTGTGTAGTTCTGCCCTGATTGCACACGGGCTGTGGGAGGGGCTAGACGATAACGCTGTGGGGGGGGCAAAGGAAGTGGTTTAACCTGCAGCCATGTCCGCTGGGAAGCCTTCATCCCTGCGGGTGCAGACCTTCCAGGCGCCTACTTTAAGGTCACCCATTCTCCTGCCTGAACCCTGTCACCTACTGCTCTGTAAGTAACCCAGTTAGCCACTGGTTCCCCACGGTGAAACTCCAGTGGAATATTACCTTGGTCTGATGGTTGAGAAGAGCGGCAGGCATTGTTTGCTGTTCTCCCAGAGAAGGGATTTTAGCAACAACTATACTTGCTTTCCTAAATCACTGGCAAGAGGATAGGGTCTTCATGGCTGCCTCAGAGAAGCAAGGGCCAGGTACAGTGTAGATTAAAAAAAAAAAAAAAAGATTGAAAAAAGTGAGGTGGGGTTAGAGAGAGGCTCAGTTCACAACTGCCTGTCACTCCAGCTCTAAGGGATCTGACCCCTCACACAGACATGCAGACAGGCAAAACACTGATGCACATAAAATAAAAACGAATCATAATAACAAAAGTTCTGTTGTCCAGGAAGTCAAGGGTGAGTCCACTACAGGTGTCTGTCACAGGTAACGCATCAGACTCTCAGTCTCTCACTTTGTAACAGACACCAAAGGCCCTGCCCATCGTGTCCCTCAGGCGGCCTCAGCTTTGGCAACAGCACCCCACTGTGATCTCCAGTCACAGCTCCTCACAGCGTGGACCCCATGCCTTCTGTTCTCCGATGCCTTCTGACTTTGCCATGGACGGTTTACCCCCTCGGACAGCTTGTCCCTGCTCACATTGTTTTCAAGGGCAGGGCACCGTCCCACACTGGCCATGGTTGCCTCCCCTAGCTTGACTTGTTATGGCACGGGAGGCTAGACATAGTCAGAAAAGGGTCATCTGGTTACAATTCCAGCTTTGACAGTAACTAGGTAATTGCAGGTCAAAAGTTTAAATTTAGCAAACTGATTGACTCTTCTGAAAGACCGTAAAAGTGAGTTTATTAATAACAATGGGGCCTATTTTATTTGCTGTTTTTATTCTTTCAGTTGGCATACAATGTAATGGCCTGCATTGCAACATTTTCATTTCCATAGACATATCATGGCACCACTTCTACCGCTCCCATTTTGAGGACTGTGCTCTATGTGGGGTGCTCAGCACAATTACCTAACACATCAAAACTGCTTGGTAAATGCCAGTTCTTACTGGGTTTGGATGCGATTAGCACGGTCACAGAGGGACAGTTGTTGACATGTGCGTGGAGCAGCCTCACGCCAGAAGGAGGCTTTAAACTCTTCTGTCACTTTGTAAATATTTCCCAATTTTGCCATCTGTGTATTGAAAGATAGGACCCTATAATTTCTTTTTTTAATTTTTGCTTTCCCTTTCAGCGCTGGGGGCTCAATCCAAACCCTCAAGCATGCTGGGCACGTAACTCTGCCACAGAGCTGCACCCCAGCTTCCTCTGTGGCCTGTAGGAGGCTGCTCTTCAGGACACACAGGCAACTTGATGTACACTGCAGACATTTTTAAAGCCTTCTTGGCCAACACCTGTAAATAAGACTGTCTCAGGAAAGAAAGTAAAGGTGCCTGCCCATGTCCCCCGCTCTCCAGCCCTCTTCTGGTGCTTTTACTGATCACCGAGAAATCAAGGAGGCTCTGTTTTTGGTCCTTGCGTGATGCGCTGAGGCTCTCATCTCTGAACTTTGATTCTAGATTAGAAGAATGTCTAGGAAACTCTTAAAAACCACTTCGTGAAGGAGGAAGACCCTTTAAGAATTAGATAACGATCAGGAAGTCCAGTTGCCTGGTGGATACTCCTGACATAACAAACATAATCTTTGGCTTCTACCCCACCCTCTAGAGTTTCCAAAGCTCTCATGAGCCTTGGCATGCTCGGTGTGTTAAAGGTTCTTTCATTGTACTTCTTGGTCCCTGGTGTCTGACGCTTGGGTCCCTGGAGAGTGGCTCTTTCTATGCTAATGAGGCACGGCTGGAGAAGGGAGGACTAGATGCACATTAAGATGGTCACCAGAGGAACCAATCACAGGACTGGAGGTTTATAACACTTAGCCCCACCCACTACTCTCTTAGGCAGGACTGGAGACTGAGCTCAGTGAACTCCAGACCGAGCTCAGTGAACTCCAGTCAGCCAGTCATGCCTGTGTCACAGAACTACCATAAGATCCTGAAATAAGCTGACTCATCCATCTGGGCTTGTACCCAGGAGGGCACAGATGCCCAGCTGTACACCCTACCCTGTCTATCTTATGTCATTTGACTGTTCATCAGTTGTGTTCTCTGTTGTAAACCAGTAATAGTAGGCCAAGTGTTTCCCTGAACTCTGAGTGCCATTTTAGCAAATTATTGAGCCACAGGAAGACAGTGTGGGAGCCCCTGATTTGGAGCTGGTGAGCCAAGAGTTGAGACACCAGGGACGTGTGACTGGGGGATAGTTCTGGGAGGCTGAGCACTCAGCCTGTGCTGTGGGTAGTGTCAGAACCAACTTAAATTCTAGGACATGAACTTGAGGCCTAAAGAACTGCTTGCTGTGGGACAGGCCACATTTGATGGCAGAATTTCTGGCTGTAGAAAAAAAAATGTATTTTGGTATCCTTATCAATTTCTGCAGAAATTGCTGGATTTTCAGTTCTCCCTCCGACCTGGCCCCAGTGCCAAGACAGCCCCAAATAACACACAGAGACACTGTATTATATATAATACTGTTGGCCAGTTACTAGTTTCTTATCAGCTAGGTCTGTCTTAATTATTAACTCATTTCTATTAATCTAAGAATTTCCACGTGGTCTCATCTTACCAGAGAGAGGACCTGGACTTTTGTTCTCTTGGTCTTACACTTTGACTGTCCTCTCCTACCTCCCCCAAATCCTCCTGCTCTCCTAGTCCCGCCTATCTTGCTTTCCTATTGGCCAACAGGGCTTTATTCATTAACTAATAAGAGAAACATATTTACAGAACGACATCTCCCATCATCTCCTCTTTTCTGTCTAAATAAAAAGAAGGGTTTTAACTTTAACATAGTAAAATATATAACAAAACAGTTATCAAATAAGAACCACAGTTAACAATATTTAGTTCATTAACATTTAGCAAGATTTAAAGAAAATATTTTATCATCTAGCCTATCTTTGTGAGTCTAAAGTCCTATATGTAACTTATCTTTAATCCTAACTAAGGAAAACTATAACCATAACTATCCATCTTCAACTCCTTCAAAGAGCACAGAAGGATAATATATAAACTCTAGAAACGACAGAGACAGCTCACTCCCTGGTCAGTCACCCGAAGTTCTTCTGTAATGGTCCATCTTCAGCCTAGGCCATAGTGTGTCTGGCAGTTTCCTCAGCAAAGCAGGAAACTAAACTGTCCGTCTGTGTTGGTAGTTTGACAGTCATTTTTCTCTATGTCCTGCAGAATGTCTGGAAGACTCTTCCATGAAGCAGGAACCCTGTAGCAATGTCCATCTTGTATCAGCAGTCACTTTCCTGGGGTCCTGCATGTCCAGTTTTGTCGGGAGCCGCATTCGCCATTACAAGATGGCGCTGGCTTCCTGTTTCCTGGTTCTTGTTTACAGCATTAGTCATGCTGACTGCACATGCGCCACTGTATGGTAATTTCTATATGGTAGCTCTCCCTATCAGAGAAGCTATATCATTCGGGCGTTTTGCGGAGCACCAATTACAGACGAATACGTCGCCCTGCAGGCTATTTAAGCCGTGCGTATTCGGGGCTTGGGGTCCTTCTCCATCAGCATGTAAAGAGCGCTACAATAAAGATTCTGCTGGACACATCTTCGGTTGCCGCGTCTTCCTTATCGGCAAAGGATGCGCGCGACAAGTGGTGCCGAAACCCGGGAGCCTGCCGACCCTGGGCGGAGGGACGACTCGAAGGACCCTCGACTGCTCGTCGAAGGAAGATTCAAGCCAGCGGAGCGAGAAGCTGCAGCACTTTTCAGCAAGGTATGACTTCTGTGGTCTGGGTGATCCCGTTTCTTGTTGTTTGTTTCATTTTTCGTTTTATTGTGCTGTCTGTGTTTTAATTGTCATAAACGGGAGAATACTCGCCGCACACTCTTTTGTGACCTAGCATAAGTGGCCTTAAGTCTCAGGTAAATAACTGAGCCGTCACACCCTCTCCTATAGATAAAAGAGTTTTGGGGAACCAGCCGACCAAGCCTATTGCAGATGCAGCGCAGGCGCTGCTGAAGCAAAAGGAGCTAAAGATTCCAGATAGAGTTTTGCGGAACTTCCTTAAGGAAGTTGACCGTGTTGCTCCCTGGTTTGTGGTCTCTGGGACCCTCTCCAAAGGAACATGGGATAAATTAGGAGGAGATCTTATGCGGGAGAAGGAACAAGGAACTTTAAGGACTGGTGTATGGCCGTTATATAAATTGTTAAAGTCTTGTATTGAAGATGAGAGATGTAAGGAACAGGTCAAAGAGGGACAGAGAGTGCTTTCTGACCATCAGGATAGTCTATCAGAAGCTGAAAAGGGAAAGGGAGAACAAAAGAAAAGGTTCTCCAGAAAGAAGTCAAATAAGAATGAAAATGTGCACAGTAAACTAGCAAAGCTAGGAAAGAAAGCAAAACAGCTCGCCGAAAAGGAAAAGGAACTTAACCGACGAGCTAAAGATTTAAAGCTTGTGCCTGCTCCAAAAGGAGGAGCATGTAAGGATTGTGAATGTGAGGATCCAAAATTATACCCTCTCCTCACTGAGTTTAAACATTATACTATAGATTCTTCCTCCGAGGAGGAGACGTCCCCCGGAGAGGAGGATGAGTCTGACCTATCTGGGTCAGAAGGGGATCCAGAGCTGAACCCTGCCGAGCAGGCAGAATTAGATGAGGAAGCTAAAAATTATGAGGCTGGGAGATATGGGCGTGCCCCACCTTATGCTCCAGGCTATGAGCCAACGGCACCGCCCTATGATGTTGTACAGCAGCAAAAAATGGCCAAAAAAGGAAGAAATTCTATGATATCAGATAAGGAGATCAGAGACAACATACGCCATTGGATCTGAAACAATTGAAGGCCTTAGTGGAAGCAGTACAGACATACGGAGTTAGCGCTTCCTTTACCACAGCCCTTATTGAAAGGCTGGCCTTGAATGCAATGACCCCAGATGATTGGAACAATACAGTTAAAGCATGCTTATCTATGGGTCATTATTTAGATTGGAAGTCCATTTATCAGGAATTGTGTGCGGCCCAGGCAAAGATGAATATAGCCGGTCAACGACCTCAATGGAGCTTTGATATGCTCACAGGTCAAGGTCAATGAGCTGTAAATCAGACAGCCTACCTACTAGAGGTTTATGAACAAATAAATAAGGCTGCCATCAGAGCATGGAAGAGTCTACCTAATAAAGGGCAAGTGACAGGAAATCTTACAAAGATTATTCAAGGAACAACTGAACCATTTTCAGATTTTGTGGCTAGAATGATGGAAGCAGCAGGAAGGATATTCGAGGACGCTGAAGAGGCTCCAGCCAAGAGCGCAAAAGAATTACATTGGCAAAATGAGGAAGGGAAAAGAGGAACTATTACCCCATATGTGCTAACCCTCCCTATAAATCTATGGGGAAGAGATGTATTACAACAACTAGATTTTGTGCTCACAAATGACTATTCACCTCAGAGCCAGCAGATAATGAAAAATATGGGCTGCGTCCCTGGTCGAGGCCTTGGAAAACACTTGCAGGGACGTACAAGTCCCCTGCCCTCTAATGGGAAGCAAGACAGAACAGGACTGGGTTTTTCCTAGGGGCCGCTGGGGAGGCAATCCCCATTCCTTGGAAAACAGAGGACCCGGTATGGGTTCCTCAGTGGCCCCTTACCTCTGAAAAACTGGAAGCCGCCAATCAATTAGTCCAGGAACAATTAAATCAGGGACATATAGAAACCTCTCAATCTCCTTGGAATACCCCTATTTTTGTAATTAAGAAAAAATCTGGTAAATGGAGATTATTACATGATCTGCGAGCCATAAATAAACAAATGCAGGTCATGGGTCCCATTCAAAGGGGTTTGCCTTTGTTATCCACCTTACCAGTTCGCTGGAGAATTTTAATAGTGGATATTAAAGATTGCTTTTTCTCTATACCCTTAATCATGAACAACCTGATGAGAGATACCAATGGAAAGTTTTACCACAGGGCACGGCGAATAGTCCTACTATGTGTCAACTTTATGTAGCAAAAGCTATTCAGCCAGTTAGATCTCAATTTCCCGCCATTAAGATATGTCATTATATGGACGATATTTTGTTATGCCATTCTGATCAAGCCCTTCTGCAGCAAGCTTTTGGCGTTCTATCTAAAGAGTTGAATAATAAGGGTTTGTTTATAGCTCCTGAGAAGGTACAAGAAGGGGATATTGGAAATTTTCTTGGCTCTACCATTTATCCGACGCAGGTAAAGCCGCAAAAGATTGTTATCAGAAGAGATGTTCTTAAAACACTTAATGATTTTCAAAAGCTTTTAGGTGATATTAATTGGATAAGATCATATTTAGATCTGACTACGGCAGAGCTTAAGCCTTTATTTGCCATTCTGGAAGGAGACCCAGCCATTACATCTAGCAGACAACTTACCGCTGAAGCTGCCCAAGTGTTGGATAAAGTGGAAAAGAAATTGGGGGAAGCTTCTTTAATTCGGCTAGATCCATCTAGCCCATTCCAGTTATGCATTGTCTCCTCACCTCAACAGCCTACAGCTGTGCTATGGCAAAGGGGACCGCTATTATGGGTCCATCCTCAAACCTCTCCTGGTAAAGTTTTGAGCCATTATCCCACTCAAATAGGAGAAATGGCCTTAAAAGGTCTACAATTAGCTCTAACTCATTTCGGCTGTGAGCCAGAATCTATTATTGTGCCTTATACTGTTTATCAAGTCAATGTGTTATGTGCCACCTTGGATGTTTGGGCGATTCTTCGTTGCACCTTTTCGGGGCATATTGATAATCATTATCCTAAGCATCCGTTGTTACAATTTGTTCTTACTAATGCCATTATTTTTCCAAAAATTACTAGAAGTCAACCGATAATAGGAGCTATTGATGTTTTTACTGATGGGTCCAAAACAGGCATTGGCAGTTATGTTGTTAATAATCAGGTGTTTCAAAAATGTTTTAATTTTTCATCCCCACAATTGGTTGAATGTGCCATTGTGGCTGAAGTTTTGCGAGCTTTCCCTCAACCTTTGAATATTGTCTCCGATTCACATTATGTGGTAGGAGCAGTACAGATTTTAGAAACAGTAGGATTAATTTCCTCAAAAAGCGCTGTTGCACAAGTCTTCGCTGATATTCAGCAATCAATTAGAACAAGATTGCATCCCTTTTTCATACAGCATATGAGAGCGCATACACTGTTGCCTGGACCCATGACAAAAGCTAATGAATTGGCTGATAAAGCTACTAAGGCATTTTATTTTATTCTTAATCCCATGCAAAATGCTGTTGCTTTTCATGAGTTGTATCATGTTCCGGCAGATACACTCAGAAGAAAATTTGGTATAACACGAGCAGATGCCCGTGACATTATATTAAAATGTGCCAATTGTGCGGAATTTAGATCTGCACCTACCTTTGGTGTTAACCCTAGGGGATTAAAACCTTTGCATATTTGGCAGATGGATGTTACCCACGTTTCTACCTTTGGTAAATTAAAATATGTACATGTCTCTGTGGATACCTGCTCCGGGATCGTCCACGCCACGCCATTATCTGGAGAAAAAGTGGCTCATGTTATCACCCACTGCTTGGAGGCATGGGCAGCATGGGGAAAGCCACGACAATTAAAAACTGATAATGGTCCTGCTTATACTTCTAAGACATTTCAGCAATTCTGCACAAAAATGGAAGTCCATCATGTAACAGGCCTGCCCTACAATCCCCAAGGACAGGGCATAATAGAACGTGCTCATAGCACCATCAAAATGTATTTACAAAAACAAAAAGGGGGAATCTGCCCCGCCATAAACATGGGACAGAAAGCAACTCTTTCCCTCACTATATTTACTCTAAATTTTTTAAAATTGGATTCCAATGGACAGTCTGCTGCAGACAGACATGTCACTCATACATCTCCAAAAGAGCTTGTAAAATGGAAAGATGTACTTGATAATCAATGGAAAGGACCGGATCCTATATTAATAAGATCCGGGGGAGCTGTTTGTGTTTTCCCACAGGGTCAAGAAAATCCAATTTGGGTACCAGCACGATTGACTCGGATGGTGAAGCATGATGGCCCCGCTCTGGATCCTGACCATGCTAGGAATGCTGATGAGCCCGCAGACGACGAGTCAAGAGATACGCTGGGGAATCCTGTCGACCTTCCCTCGGCCGATGCCGGTGATGCATGATGCGCAAGTTTTTCCACGATTTTTTACGACTAATGACTCTTTGGGGCTACCATATTTGCCAATATCCAAGGATGTGGCTCCTATTCAAAACAATGATACTTGGATTATTAATGGTAGCTTATGTTTTACTGTGAACCAGTCATCTAAAGATCCTTGTATTAAGTTAGGAAACTTTTCCTATGCCAAATTAGGGGAGTAAGTTACTACTGGAAAAGGGCTTGCCAAGGTGATTTCTGCTAATGCCACTGTCCTCTTTGGATGGTGGCCACACCTCGATTCAGGGATGAGCCGCGCCGCCATCGTCATCAACCACAATATGCACCTTTCTGCATTGGTGGGCACCCAGATTCTTCCTCAATTTTTTCCTTGGACTGGCTGTCAGAGTCGCAGAGCTCACCCATTAAATGGACACTTTACCTTCTCACCTTTAGAAGGCTTTGGGAACTTTATAGAGATGAATCCCTGGAGATATGATATTGATCCTTTTGATGCTTGGTTACTTTGTGGTGCAAGGGGTAGTTGTACAGACCTCTCGCCTATGGTTACCATCCTGGGGGGGATCAACGGGGATAACCCAGATGAGCACCAAGATCGGAGGTGATGTGTCAGCGTCACCGATTTCTAATGTGAAATGGGTGGATCCCACTCCAGTTTGTGTCTGGCCCCCCGTTCGTTTTTGCTGTATGTAATGATACAGGATGCCTTTTTGCCCTTTGCTGGAATGCTAGTGAGTTTTCCTCTGCTACTGTGGCCCGTATGCCCAGGTTTTTGCCAATGCCAGTAAAGACTAATAATTCTTTAACTTTATTTCGACAAAAACGTGATTTTGGCATTACTGCAGCTATAGTGGCTATTATAGCGACTGCGGCAGTTGGGGCCTCTTTGACCGTGTCGTCCTTAGCATTACAGGGACAGGTAGCCACTGCTCAACATCTTAACAATCTGTCTGCCTCAGTTAGTGAAGCAATAGATGTTCAAGCCTCTGTGAATAGTCGATTAAAAGGAGGGTTAATGATTGTTAATCAGCGCATTGATTTGGTTCAGGAGCAATTAGAAATTTTATGGCAATTGGCTCAATTGGGATGTGAAGTTAAGTTACCTGGACTTTGTGTAACTTCCATTCAATATGAAAATTTTACAAAAGCAGCAAATTTGTCTAAGGAATTATCCTCGCTGTTGCTATCTAATTGGAGTGTAGAATTTGATGAATTGATGAGAAAACTTCGTCTTGCCATAGTTCAGATTAATTCCACTCGTTTGGATATTTCTGTCACAAGTGGATTGTTTTCTTGGATGTCCTCCGCCTTTTCCTACTTTAAGGAATGGGTCGGTGTAGGAATGTTTGGAACGACCTTGTTTTTGGGACTGTTCCTCTGTTTTTGGTTGCTTTACAGATTCAAAAGACAACAACATGCTAAAAATGTGGCCATTGTGCAAGCTATGCTGGCTGTTGAGCAGGGAGCATCCCCCCAAGTATGGTTAAGTATGCTAAGCCGTTGAGACGCTGTCAGAACTCCAAGCACTCCTGACGGGCACAGGTTCCCATTGCACCAGGATGCTGTTCTGAACAGACCTTTGCATCTCCCAGGGCTCAGGTTCCCATTGCACGGGGTTTAAGGTGCAGAGGGTCTCTTTTACTATGTAACCTCCTTGATAGCTTATGCTGTTGAATCAGTGAGCTGATCGGAAATCTCATAGTATTACCTTGGCTTCGCTTGTAATTTTAAAGAAAGGGGGAGATGTCGGGAGCCGCATTCGCCATTACAAGATGGCGCTGGCTTCCTGTTTCCTGGTTCTTGTTTACAGCATTAGTCATGCTGACTGCACATGCGCCACTGTATGGTAATTTCTATATGGTAGCTCTCCCTATCAGAGAAGCTATATCATTCGGGCGTTTTGCGGAGCACCAATTACAGACGAATACGTCGCCCTGCAGGCTATTTAAGCCGTGCGTATTCGGGGCTTGGGGTCCTTCTCCATCAGCATGTAAAGAGCACTACAATAAAGATTCTGCTGGACACATCTTCGGTTGCCGCGTCTTCCTTATCGGCAAAGGATGCGCGCGACACAGTTTATACAGCATAAAGTCAAACAGTCCAGACAAGAGCAGTAATTTGCCCAAATGGCTAGTCTTGCCATAGTGAAAGCAAACTCCATAACGTGTTTCTTCGATGTCCATCTTTCTTTCTGATGTAGGTGGTATTGTCAGGAGCAGTTATGTCTCATTATCAAGAAAAACCCTAAACCATTTGAAATACCATATTCTGTAGGTCTTTGAAAGGTTTGAAGAATGCCTATCCATCTCAAATACATCTCCGTTTATCTTAAAAACCTAACTAACTTAATTCTAAGTTTTGACTATCATAGGTAATTATCTATAATCTGTACTAAATTATATATTATATTTCTAAATGAGCTATGTAAACACAATACCTAAACAAGAGGAGAAATATACTTATCACAAAATTGACCTTAAATTTGTATCAATAAAAGAAAATCCATTCCAAAACAAAGTATTTATATCTATACCATAATCTCCTTTTTACCTTTAAAGAGATTGGTTGTGGTCATTAACCATTTATAATCAACCCCATTTAAATGAAAACAAACATTTATAGGCAATATTTGGGAATTTGGGTGTCATTCTTTCCAATGTGCTTCTTGCTGGCAGGGGGCGCTGTCATGGGGATCCTAAGAAGATGCAGAAATCTTGGCTGTAGCGGTCTGCAAGGCTGCCTTGTCCCAGCTGTTTTGAATGTTGGATCACCTGAGACACCTCTTCAAGGGGTCTGGCTTGATCAAACCATGTTAGTCTGGAAGGAATCCACAGCTTTTCATTTTCTGTGGAAACAAAAATAGAAATCCTTTTCCCCAGTAACTTGTCCTTAGACTTAAATTTTGAAGTCAAAACATTTTAAAAATATATAAATTGGGTTAATTTATCAGCATTGATAATCAATTGATAGCAATTGCTGTTTCTTCCTTAGCAATTGAGCAATTTAAAGACAATATCATAGCATACAGTATCCAGACTTCTTTGTGTGTTATCGTCACATGGCTTTTTTTTTTTTAATTACTTTATTTCTTCTACCTTTATTTTTTCATTTTTTGAGACAGGGTTTCTCTGTGTAACTTTGGCTGTCCTGAAATTCACTCCGTACACCAGGTTTACTTTGAAATTGCAGAGATCCACTTGCCTCTGCCTCCCGAATGCTGGAATTAAAGGCTTGTGCCAGCCACCAATGCCTAGCTACTCTCTCCAGCTGCTCATACACACCATTGAATTAATCGTTATCAGTGCTTCTTAAAAAGCCTTGCAGTTTTTTGCCGCTTCTGTTGAGTCAGAAAACCTCCCTTAAAGGAGCCGTGCAAAGTTCTGTTTCTCTCTAGCAAAACAGAGCCCAACCGAGAAAAATGCTGCTACCAAGGAGTCTTGCTTGTCTCCGTTCTTTTGTTTCTAAAACCCTTTATTAAGCTTTTGTTAAGTTTTAAGTGGAAGTTCTTAGTAGCCACGTTGCGGTGCCATTTAGTTGCGAGCAGGTTTTCCCGCTGTCCTGGTCCCAGTGCAGCGCCAGCCCCTAGTGACACTCTTGTGACCCCTAAGGTTCACTTGTGTGAGGACTCTGGGTTGGGATCAACTTGTTCAGGTTTCAGGGAACTACCTTGTCAGCGTATGTCTGAATTTCCTCTCTACACTGCAGAAGGCCTTTGGCATGGACTGATTAGTAAAGTCCTTTTCCCATAGACAACCCACAGAAAATCCACTCCTAACAATAAGCCAACTGGTCCATTTCAATGTGAAATGATTGCGGCATTTAATCGAATTCTTCTTTATTTTATGTGTATGGGTGTTCTGACTGCATGCATGTCTGTGTGCCACGTATTGCCACATGCTCACAGAGGCCAGGAGAAGGCACAAGGATCCCCTGGAACTGAAGCTACAATTGTTTTCTGGGAATTGAACATTGACCCTCTGGAGGAGCAGCCATCTCTCCAGCCCCTGCTTTTCTATTTATAAACCATCTCGTATCCGTTGACAGTGCCTAATAGGCAATCATTGTCTAGCACTTAATGAGTTCCAAGTACTGTTGTAAGTACTACCACTTAGTGGCTGGTTTAATCATCATAGAATGCTGTAGCCTGTTTCCCAGGGTCACTGGGCTATTTGAAACCAAAGTTTCTTGCCTAACTACTTTGTTATCCTCCACACTTCTTAGCAATATCAAATATACTACATGCTTACTTCATGGCTTGTCTCTGATGCTACACTGAAACATAACTGGATGGTGAGAGCTTTTATACCCTGCAACTAGAAAATTCTGCCCATGTAGAACAAAGGCTGGCTACAATAAATAGTTGACAACTGTTTAAAAGTAGCAGTAATACACCAATTTTAACAGGTTTTCACCCGAGCAGCCAGGTAGCTTTGAGGACCCATGGTCATAGATAAGAAAGCACAGACTGAATTGTGGGTACAAACCCAGACAGCTCAGCTCTGGGACACAGACAAGCAGGACAGTTAGCTCAGGCATAAAAAGTCAAGGGCAAGCCTGAACACAGGCCTCAAGTATTTAGTTCAATAGCAAAGCCCATGGTGGTAAGGGTGCCAAACATCACAGATTTCATAGCTAAGCCAGAGGCCCAAACAGCAGTGTTTCCCACTGCAGGAGGGGCAGTTGCTGCAGCCTGTGTGCTGGGAAGCTGCCTGGAAAAGCATGGAGGTTTCCCTGGGCCTGGCAGAGCCAGGAGAACGAGATTAAGGAATAGTGAATGGGGAGTGTGGGGAGACAGGGAGGAGGAAACCTTGGGAGAAAGGGTTACTGAGGCCTGGGTTGGGTGCAGAAGGGCCCTGTGAAGGGCACCTGAGCTTGGGAGGGTGGAGGATGGTCAAGGGGTGGGGTCCACTGAAATAGTATAGGGCTTTGAAAAGCAGGGGAAAGAAAGCCTGTAATGCTTATAGAATGGCATCTATCCCTAACACCCGCACTACGATCTATTCCATGAATGGGGCAAAGGCCTAGAGATTGAAATAAAGAGACATGACAGCGGGTCAATCGTTCAATGGCAATGTTGGAACGCCGAGTGCCGAATGCTGTTTATTGAGGGGATGGAACGGGTTTAAATACTGGCTTACAGCACAGTGGAAAATAACAGGATTGTTAGGCTTAGCTCCTCCCCATGAGGTGTGTGTTATCATGAGGTGTGTGTGTTATAGAAACAGGAAGAGTACCAATAACAGCTTTGGGGCCAGGAGTTCCAGCCAACAGCTCCAGGCTTGCTCCAGGTGCCTCGGGGTCCATGCAGGGCCCTACATCTGTCTTGAGTCAGGCAGCACCAAAGTCAAGTAGAGAAGGAAAATAGAGGACGATTAAGAGTGTGACTGTTGTTAGGGGAGCCATGGAGGTCTCAGGGAAGGTTCAAGGCCTCATCACACAGGCACAGAGAGTTGCCACTTGGGAGTTGTATAAAAGGCCAAGCCTTCACTCTCCCTATAAATATAAAAGAGCTTGTGAGAGTGGGGGATGGGGAGAAAGAAAGAGGGAGGAGAGAGAGAGAGAGAGAGAGAGAGAGAGAGAGAGAGAGAGAGAGAGAAGAGAGAGAGAGGGAGGGAGGGAGGGAGAGGGAGAGGGAGAGACAGAGGTATCTCAAGGAGGTAGTATAACACGGAGTGCTCATCTTGAGACATTGATCTTTAAAAGCTACAGAAGAGCTGGTGATGGTGGTGCACACCTTTAATCCCAACACTTGGGAGGCAGAGGCAGGCAGATCTCTGTGAGTTCCAGGATGGCCAGGGCTGTTACACCAAGAAATCCTGGTTCTAACCCCCTCCCCAAAGTAAGAAAAAACCCCAAACAAACAAAAACCAAAGCAAGCTACATAAGAGCCTCATATCATGGACTTCCAGCCTCCAGAGCCAGAGGGTAACTTACACCACTCACATACAGGCTAAGTCAGCCCTCACAGAAAGTACACAGGAAGCCAGCAGATACCACAGGCGACATCAGGGATTCCCGTCGCTGTGTCAGTGCTGCGTTAGCAGGCTCTGTAGGGGCCAGGGGACAGATGGCTGAGGAATGAATATTGTGGAAGGATACAGGAAGGTTTGCCTTCCAGGCTCGGGGCAGACACACTGGTTCTGTTCTTAGGAGTGTTTCTTTATGACTTCTGTTCTTTCCTCTTTGGGTTTCTTGTAATGTTTGTTCACCTGCCTCAGAAGGCAATTTCAGGACTCTGGCTAAATGCAAGTTTGTACCTGTCTTTATAATTATAGCGTGGGTAGTTGTGGTCCTTGGCTCAGTCTTCATTTTTGTTGCATTCTGAGTATCTTGGTACTGACTATGAGGATTGTTTCGAGCGTGTCAGTCAAGAGCCTGTTGGGCAACAGCTGAAATGCCTTCAAGGTGACCATCTAGTGCTTGCTGAGCCAGTTTTAATTTCTAGCTGGCTTTATGAATTACTAGTGAAAGTAAAGCTAGAGATTGCTTTAAGCTATTCCCCGGGGGATACCAATAGCACACACAGCTATTTTCTCAGGTCCTCGGGGAATTTATGCTGCCATAACAGAAGAAACTAGATCACAGCGGGTGTCCATTCTCACTAATACATTTGTCTGCTGTGTGCCCAATAGAGCATTAAAGTCTGGGCTCACAGGAGTAGTCCTTGAAGTTTCTCCTGTACTTTTCCAAATTGTTGCCAGGTGCTACAGATATCGCTCAGTGTAGACAGCTTGCGTGGTGTGAATGAGGTACCGTGTTCAACCCCAGCATCGCCAACAAAACAAAACAGAATGGTCATTAATTCCTTCCGTAACGGGATGACCCGTAGCTATGTGTCCACTTTTTGAAGAAACAGGGATTTTTAGAAAAACTGTTAAGTATTTTGGTGAATGTGCATTCGTGTTCTCTCATAGTGTACACATGGATGAGGATTCAGGGAAGGGATGGATCTGATGGGTGTAAACCCACTGTAGGTCCTGATCATCGGGGTTCCGCTGGGCACTGGTGTCTCCCGACTGGTTGAAGATGAATGTGCTCACCACCTAACAAACCACCCTAAAGTGATGTTGGAAAGCGATTCCTTGTCAGTCAGGTTTTATCACTACAACAACATGCCTGAGGTCAGGTTTATTTATGGCTTGTAGTTCAGAGGTTTCAGTTCCCAGTCATTGGGGCCATTATCTCTGGTCCTGTGGAAAGACCACATATCATGATAGAAGGGCATAGAGGAAGAATGTGGACCACTTTCTGGTATCCAGGTAACAGAAGGATCCTGCACAGCAGGATGGGTCCAGATACAGGATGTCTACTTCACAGGTTCAGCTTCAGGGCTGCTTCCTCCAGAAGCCTGGGACCACATTTCCTTTTTCTTTCTCTTTTTTCTTTTTTAAAAATTATTTTTTTCAATCTACATTCCAACCCCAGTTTCCCCTCCCTCCCCTTCTCCTGCTTCCCTGCCTCCCACCCTTTCCAACCCCCATCCACTCCTCAGAGGAGTTAAGTCTGGCATACCAAGTTGAGGCAAGACCAGGCCCCTCCCCTCCTGTATTTAGGCTGAGCAGGGTATCCCTCCATAGGGAATGGCCTCTAAAAAGCCAGTTCATGCACCAGGGATAGGTTCTGGTGCCACTGCCACCCCCGACCCCCAACAGATCAAGTCACATAACTGGGACCACATTCTCAACACAAGCCTACCGAGGGAAATCTTTGTAACATTCCTCACTTTTGGAGGTCCAAACATCTATTCATGGATAGAGCATCTCTATAAATGCACAACCTTTCCTGTTCCCTTTCCTCACAAGTTGCCTTGGAGACAGACTGAATCTGAGCGTGCAGTCTCACACGTGGATAAGAGGTGGCTTCCATCTGGTCCCGGGTAGCCCTCAGCCAGTCTGTGCCCGGGGAACTTCCCCACCCCGACAAGCGAGCTGACCTCTTCCACCTACTGTGGCAAGAAAATACAAGGCGAGGTTTACAGGTATCCCCCACATACTCTGCCCTCTGTGTGTAGAACTCCACCATTTGGGCATGTCACCATGTGCTTCTACCAATTCTCAAGAATGCCAAGGTCCCTAAAACATGAAGGTCCCACGGGAGGTGGGGTAGGGGGTGGGGGTGGCTCAAGTTCACTACTCCAGACTCTCTAGTTCTGAAGGTAAATTTAAGATGAAAGATGAACACCCTCCTCCCCCAGACACTAGAAATTATTATCTCTGGGTTGAGAAATGTTTTCACTCCCTTTTTTAATCTACCTTTTTTCTTCTTCTCTGAGCTCCTTGGAGCCCGTGAAGTCCATCTCACTTGTGTCCTGAGAGAGCATGAACTTAATATAGAGCAATAATGAGGAAACTGGAAGGAAGGAAGAATGGCTAAGAAGGATAGCAGGACAAAAAATACGGCCCAGAAGGCGCGGGGAGCACATTTGTCTTGAAATTCAATTGCTAGTCTGCTTGTGTCTGTCATCCTATCAACTAGATTCATTTTATGGAGGCAAATTCCCCCCCCCCCCCAAGCAGCCCCGTGCAGTGCCTGGAGTGTCGCTGGCGCCCAGTAAATATTGATTATAGGTAGGAAAGAAAGATAGCAGGGAGAGGTTGTAGACAGACACCTGAGCTTCTGAGAAGGGGCAAAGAAAGCATGGGCAAAAGGCTCAAGTAGGAAAAAAGAGAATTTTCACTCATGTTGACGGCAGGTTTCTCGGCGTTAGTGTCATTGAGAACCCAGAAGCCAATACTGTTGACAGGATGTGTTTGGTGGGTGTCAGAGGGTCCGCGCCCTTGCTCTCACCACCTGGGGACAGCATGCGGCTGCGACCCCAGTGAGCAGAGGGTATAATGGCTGGTGCACAGACCCGTGATGATTCTACTGCGGCAGAAACACTGAAAGCCGGCTTGCTTCCTCCTTGCCCTCAGCAAGGAGACAGCTTTTGTCATGGTGGCCATAGAGTCCAGACCCATCGAGGAGTTTTCAGGCAGTGGGTGGGACCATGAAGATCAACTTTGGCACTCCAGGGACCGTCAGGCTGGGCCTGCAGAAGAGTCGTGGGAACCAGGATAACAATGGCTTGACTGTGAGAAGCCCAGACTTTGTAAATCTCTTTCACACCCAACCACCTTGCAATTCGTCAGGGAATCAGAGAAGACCCTGCCACCCCATGCTATCAATGAGGGAATCAACGTTAGCAAGGAGAATTAATTCTTGTGGTCACACCACCACTAAGCGTCCCTTCAAGGGTGTTGGCCTCTCCTTAGAGGTTCACAGCTGCAGAGCTGGGAATTGCCAGCAGAGGGCACCCTTCACAAAGTGGCTGTTGGCAGGCTTTACTAGCGCACTCTGCTAGCTAGCCTTGGTAACAGGGTAATCAGGGGCTTTCTCACTGAAAGGGTGTGATAGTTTTTCCTCTCAGAGAAAGTTTACCTAAACTGGATCCTGGAATACCTGGTAAAAATCAAATTCAAGGTCAGTCTAGCGAGCAACCGTCTGGTGGCCTTTGAAAACATCGAGAGCCGAAGAGTAAAATAAAAGCGGCTCCGGGTTAAGGCGGTTGAAGAGATGGAACCACTAGATGGACTGAATGAGTGGATGATGTTAATGGGTCCTGGGCTGGAAAAAAAAAGCTAGAGACACAAAAGATGCTATGAGTGTGATTCATGTCCTCTTAGTCTGGACTGTGTTTTAGATAAACTGTGTCAATATTATGCTTCACAAAGTTGATAACTGTACTGTGTTTTGACATATATCGCTCAAAAATATTTAAGGGGAAATGGGCACAATGTCTTTAACCTGTTTTTAAATGATAACATCCCCCCTCCGCCCAGAATGATAAATCATAGCAGAACATAGACAAATGTGAATCTAATAGAGTAGATGGGGATTCCATACACTACTAACAGCTTTTCCATGGCTTTAAAATTATATCCAAATAGAAGTTACTCACACAAAGAGGGTGTGTGTGTGTGTGTGTGTGTGTGTGTGTGTGTGTGTGTGATCTTGTCGTAGGGCTGGGCCTTGTGGTCCTACCTGATTTGAGGCCAGAAGTTCCCTCGGCGGAGCAGGGAGCACAGAGAGACTTTAACGTGTGGCTTTGGCCACTGCAGTCCTGATCTTTGCCCTGGGCTGGCCAGGGTGCCTGTGTGCTGAGCTTGCCTGATAAGAGGACTCCCTGACCAGCGACCTTTGCTGTGCATGTTTTGTGAATGCCACACATGCCTGCACTCGGAAGGGAAGCAGGGACCTTGCCGAACGGAGCTTTGGGGTCTGGACCACAGGGAGCACTCCAGGGCCTGTGTCATAGAGAGCAGAGCCTGATTTAGAGTGGGTAATGCCATTATTTACTGCGTGGCTGGGTTATAATCCTTCCGGAACATAGGGCTCCTAGAATCTGAGCATGCATAATATTAATAGTAAAATATTAACCAGGAAATACTGTTGTTAGGATAGCTAATAGACTAGAGAGAGCCCATGGTATAATAAAGAGTAGGTAGAACCTAAGGACTGCCTCTGCCACCCACCTACCCCAGGATTCTGGTTCACTTAGGCCCAGAGTATAAGAACCAAACATTTACATCTCTAACAAGCCACCTGATCTTCTGGTCTGGACCACACACGGTTGCAATGGTGTCAGACATGACCATCACAGCCATCTGTAGGTCTCCTCACCATGGCTATACATTTTTTTTTTTTTTGTACATTGAAAGTATTTTAAGAGGTCCAAGGGAAGTTGGGGCTGCTCCTGGGTGCACAGTAGGTCTTAGGACACAGCATTACGTATGAAATAAACTGGTTCAGAGGCGATGGGGTAGAGGAAGTAACCCACAGAGAGGCAGTACACACAGGGGAAGCTCTGGAAGTGATCTGGTCCAAGCTCCCCATTTGAGCCCCTTAGGGAAATAATGGGAGAAAGGCAGGCTGTGAGATTCAAGGCCCACTTTTTGGGTGGTGGTGGTGGTGGTTTTATTTATTTTTGAAACTTATTGCTGGGCCATGGTGGTACATGCCTTTAATCCCAGCATCCACAGGCAAGTGGATCTCCGTGAGTTTGAGGCCAGCCTGGTCTACAGAGTGAGGTCCAGGACAGCCAGGGCTGCACAGAGAAACCCTGTCTCGAAAAATCAAAAACCCAAACCAAAACAATACAAACTGCCACAAAAAAACAATGTCCACAAACAAACAAACAAACAACATATTTTATATCCCTTATATCAGTTGCAGTTTCTGCCTCCCTCCTGTCTCCCAGTCCCTCCCTGCTACTCCCCTCTCTGTCCCCCCATCCCACTCCTCCTCCTCTTCTGTTTAGGAAAAGGCAGGTCTCCCATGGGTCTCAACAAAGCATGGCAAGTCAAGTTGCAGTAAGAGGAAGGAGCCCCCTCCCCCCTGTATCAAGGCTGGGAAAGACCACTGAGCATGAGGAGTGGGGGCCTGCATTTGACTTGTGATTGGTGGTGGCTGCTATAGAGCCTCTAAAGGATACGTGACCAGAGACAGTACCCTCAAAAGATAGACCTGATAGACTATGAAGGGTGGTGTGTGTGCGCGCGCATGCATGCGTGTGTGCGTGCGTGTGCGTATGTGTGTGTGTGTGTGTGTGTGCATGTGCGTGTGTGTATGTGTGTATGTGTGTGTGTGTGTGTGTGGTGGTTAGATAGGAGGTCCCCAGCCATAGGCCCCAGTGAGATAAGGGCCTGAGGAAAGAGACTGGCGGTGAGTCTCGGAAGAGAGTTTGAGCATTGTAGCTAAGTGGGGTTACTTGCTTTCTTAACGACGCCTGTCCTCAGATGCCTCCAAAGGTGATGGGAAACATCCAAGTTTGGGAAGATGATATGTATACATATAGGCATATAGATTTTTTTTCTTCTGTGGTGCTGGGGAAATCAAACCTAGGGCCTCACATATGGTAAGCTAAGGTTTTACCAATGAATCATATCCTCAGCTATATAGTTAGAGACTGTGGAAAAACAAGAAGAGATTGGACCTTCAGGGCTCTGACCCAGTACCTAGGATTTTCACCGGAGTGAGGGAAGATCGTATCAACACCAGCATCTCCCAGCTCCCGGCTCCCTAGGGCGGAGTCTGCGCACAGAGAACTCGTTCTGCAGGGTAAGCATGCAGCGTGCACAGCTGAGAGCCAGTCCTGCCCGGCCCTAACAGCTGAGAGACACAATGTTGACTTTGTTCTCCCAAGGGCTCTTCACTGTTCCTAAAATGCCAACAAATAACAGTTGAGTGTTGATTAAACAACTGAAGGCAGAGGCTAAGGAGAGCAGTCAGCGCACTGCCGTCTTCAGCCCTGCAGAACGCTGGGGCTGCACGCAAAGGCTGGCATGGAGGTTGTGCCGTCTCCCCAGGACGCCCGTGCCCTTTGGAAACCAGAATTTTCTCCAGCTCTTTAATATTGAAAGGACTACATCCTTCCAGCTGAGGACCGTGCTTTAATTTCTCCTAAGTGTCAGAGGAGGCGCTGGCATTTTGTGACATGGTCTATGTCAGGCAGTCTCTTTCCTGCCTGACCCATCATATCCCACCTCACTTCCCATCCGGAACCATGCTCCTAAACTCTGGTTCTCATTCCCTCCATGCTCGTTGGTGTTTCTACCGTCTGCCTTGGATGCATATTGTTTAGCAAGTTAGTAGTGTAAAATGACATTTTTTTTCTTTGCCTCTTTAAGTGGGGCAAGAAGAATCTATACAGATCACTTACCATTTCCAGGGCAGTTCAGCTGCTGTTGGATCTGCTGTTGGATGACTCAGGGCTGGCTGGCTGGCTGCTGGCTCGGGGTTTAGGCCCTGGGCACTTGCCCCTCTCCATGTGGTCCTCCTCATGTAGCCAGGGCTGCAGACTGTGGTGACCGAATCCCAAGTGTGAACAAGCCAAGAGAGAAAAGCAGGCAGAGTCTATACTGCTGTGGTGACTTAGTCCCAGAAACAGGTAGGATTATTTATTGGTAGAAGCAACAGCAAAGTCCCACATGTGAGGAAATACAATGACTTCACTCTCCTTGATGATAAGGTTCTGGAAGAGAAAAAGGACCAGAAATATTATCTCAGCCGTTTTAGGGGAATACAGTTCACCTCATACCATATATGTATGCACCCTAGTAATATACTATTTAATTTTATTCTCTCTCTCTCTCTCTCTCTCTCTCTCTCTCTCTCTCTCTCTCTCTCTCTCCTCTCTCTCCCTCTCTCCCTCCCTCCCTCTTCTTTCCTCCCTCCTCTCCCTCTCTCATTTGTTTTTGAGAAAAGTTCTTATGTAGCTCAGGCTGGCCTCAGACACTATATAGCTAGGATGACCTTGAACTGATTACCTCATAGTGTCCGGTCCTGAGTGCCTGTATCACAGACTTGTGCCACCATGCCCAGCTAATTTTCTGTTCTAAGTGCATTCTTTTTAGGATTGTGTAGTATCTCACAGTAATTATATCAGTGTTATCATCCTCACTGCACATGCACAAATTTTTTTCTATGTGTGATATAATAGTTTTCTATGTGATATAACTATGAAAACATTCAGTTGGGCGGTGGTTGTGTATGCCTTTAATCCCAGAACTTGGGAGGCAGAGTCAGGCAGATCTCTGAGTTCAAGTCTAGCCTGGTCTACAGAAGTGAGTTCCAGGACAGCTAAGACTACACAAAGAAACCCTGTCTCAGAAAACAAACAAACAAGCAAAACCACAATAAGAAACAAAACAAACAAACAAACAAAAAAACCCCAAAAACCCCCCAAAAACCAACCAACCAATCACAAAGCAACCAACCAACCAACCAAACAAACAAAAAAAACCCCAAAACCAAACAAACAACAAAAAAATTGCCCTAAAATTCTTTTTTAATTGTGTATCATGCTACTCTGAGAACTTCCAATAAAGCTGGCATATACTGATTCCACTGTAGCAGTTCTGAACCTAGGGTAATGTTTAACAGTGTCAGAGACACTCAGTAAATGTTACATATGCTTTTGGGTTTCATCACTGGTGTACACATCATGGATGCTACATAAGACATACTTTTTCTAACAAAGAATTGTCTGATCCAAGATACTGCTGCACTGAAATGGAAATCTGAGGTATTTATAGTTTTAATTTTATTGTATAATCCTAAGTCATTTGACCAACTTGATGGACCAGCTCACACTCCAGCCCAGATAGGATGCTGAATATCTTGTGATTTGTCACCCTTTACCTACCATTGCCTTTCCTTTCTAAAATGCATATTCACATACTTTGCCCTTTGTGTGTGTGTGTGTGTGTGTGTGTGTGTGTGTGTGTGTGTGTGTGTGGTGTTGGAGCTCAACACTATATCCTTGAGCATGCTAGGCAACACACACAGGACCCCATCTAATATATATGTATCTGTCTGGGCTTTTCTTTGTTTAGCTGTGTGGGTTTTTTGTTTTGTTTTGGATTTTGTTCCTGTTTGTTTGTTTGTTTGTTTGTTTGGGACAGGATCTCACTTATGTAGCCCTGCCTGGACTGGAACTTGCTGAATAGATCAGGCTGGCCTCAAACTCACAGAAATCCACCTACCTCTTTTTGTTGTTGTTGTTTTGTTTTTGAGACAGAACCCACATTGGCCTCAAACTGCCTCAGCCTCCCAATTCCTGGGATTCGAGGTGTGCCACCATTTTTCGATTTGAAAATTTGATTTGTAGGAGCTCTTTCTGTAGTCTGGATATTAATCCCTTATTAGTTACATGCACTATAAATACTTTCTCTCATCAGGGCATTGGTGGCGCACACCTTTAATCCCAGCACTTGGGAGGCAGAGGCAGGCAGATCTCTGAGTTTGAAGCCAGCCTGGTCTACAGAGCGAGGTTCCAGGAGTCTCCAAAGCAATACAGAGAAACCCTGTCCTGAAAAACACTTTCTCTCAGTTTGTGACTTGTCTTCTAAGTTCTTCATGGTTCTTTTGATAAATAGATACTCTCAAGTTTTCCGTTCCATCCATCAATCATATAGTATCTTTACGGTCTGGGCTATTGTCTATGAATGCCTTTGGAACCCAGAGGGCCATTCTGCTTCCCTAGGCTGCCTCACTACATTGAGGGTCTCATTCCTTCTGGTGGTGAGACCTACAGTTCCAGTTGCTGATGTCACACGCATCACTCTTTCCTCGTCTGCTGCTTGCCCAGTTTTTAGGCACTTTCCCTGCTGGCACGAGGCTCTTTCTATGACCTTTTTAGCCTGGACTGTACCTGGAGCTTCTACCGCTTGGAAACTGACTTCTCTGGGGCCATGATATGCCACTCAGAATCAGAGGTAAAGATGCCTCTTCATCATTAGCCTGGTCAGACTGGGTCCCAGATTATTGGACTCTTTTATTTGCACTAAACTTAGACATTCTCTTCTGAGGATGCAGTCAAGAAGGGATGAAGACAAGATGCCAAATGGAGCCCAGAAACACTGCACCTCACAGGAGGGTGCCCTCGAGATGAGCCTGCTTGCTGTGGCCATGGGCTTTCAGGCAAGGTCTCCCCACTCAGTCCCTTTAAAACTGACCGCAATGAAAGGATAGCAGTAGAGGGAAAACTGGTGTATCCACGCTTCCTGCTCCCCCACGTCCTGACATGTGACAGCCCATCTCTTCTGGAATCCTCTTCCCACCTTTTAGACTCCACTGCAGTCTGGATTTCCCTGCTCGGGCACTCACTGTTTTGTCAAAGCTTTGGAGCATCTCAGCATTTGTGTCTGACACCTCCTATCTGTCTGAGAGAGACGTGTCCTGATTCAGGATGCTGTGACCCAAATCCAAGGTCTGGATGTGGTGGAAGAGATAAGCCTCCAGGTGTCCCTCCTGAACAATTGCCTGGGAGAAGATAAACCTTGAAGGGGAAACCAGGGAGAAGGTGACAATGGGAGTCAAAAAAGCTCAACCTGAGGAAGAGACAGGACGGATAGAGCAGAGGGATTTGAGAGTCAAGTGTACACATAGGATGCAGAGTCAGTATGGGTGCACTGTGAAATCAGGAGCACACTGTGGAGGCTGTGATTCTGGGGAGCACAGGCTATGTAGTACATGGGGCTCTAATGTTACAAGAAACCTGTCTTTCTCATCCATTATTCGGGGCAACTCACATGCCTGTATGGAGATTAAGTGGTCATCTTTGCTAAGTGTTGGGCATAGAGTACATGATCAAGGGGCAGTGGTTCTTAATCATTAGCCCATAAACACACAGTAAGCTGTGAGGTTCCCTGATGGTTGCCCTGGCACCTACATGGAGTCAGCACATGTGGCTTCTGTGTGTGGCTGTGGGGTCTATGAACTGAATGGTTTTTATGTTTGGAAATGGCTGAAAGAAAAATAGTTCATGATGTGTGAGAATGATGCATGCTTCAAATGTCACTGGTTGTAGTGTTTCATTGGATGCTCACTTCTTCTTCTTCTTCTTCTTCTTCTTCTTCTTCTTCTTCTTCTTCTTCTTCTTCTTCTTCTTCTTCTTCTTCTTCTCTTCTCTCTCTCTCTCTCTCTCTCTCTGTCTCTCTGTCTCTCTGTCTCTCTGTCTCTCTGTCTCTCTGTCTCTCTCTCTCTCTCTCTCTCTCTCTCTCTCTCTCTCTCTCTCTTTTCAAGACAGGGTTTCTCTGTAGCTTTGGAGCCTGTCCTGGAACTCACTGTGTAGATCAGGCTGGCCTTGAACTCACAGAGATCCACCTACCTCTGCCTCCCGAGTGCTGGGACTAAAGACCTGTGTCTGGTGCTCATTCCTTTTGTATTGTCCTACTTTCTGCCTTTTAAAGAGACTTGCTGATTCTTGACATAAGCCTAGAAGACTGGGGGCAAATAAATGCTGTCTTCAGTTAGACCTAGCTGGGCTGTCTTTCCACTGTGAAGCCTCCTGGCACCCTTCTCTTCCTACTGGTTCTCGCCTTGGGTCCAAGAGAACCTTTTGCTCAAAACAGCCTTGGTTAATCTAGCTGACCTAGCCAGATCCGTTACAGTAAATATCACAGGGGAACCAGAACAAGGATGCTTCGGTATTGAAAGAAATGCACAAAACAACTTCCCAAAGGCAAGGGATATTATCTATCCCCCAGCAATAATGGTCCTATTATATTTGGATGTGATCTTGTTCTTCATGTTTAGAGAACATAGACAAATACATTTTAAAAGTTATTTGTGGAGGTTAAATTTTATTCATTTTTAAAGTCTTGAGAAATAGTTCAGTGGGCAAGAGCACTGGCTGTTCTTCCAGAAGATCAGAGTTCAATTCCCAGCACCCACATCACAACTGTCTAGAACTCCATTCCCAGGGAAATCAGAGCTCTCTTCTGGCCTCTGTAGGCCCTACATGCATGTGGTATGCAGACATACATGTATGCAGGCAAAACAGCCATACACATAAAATAAATACATGAAATGCGGTTTTGCTTTGTAGCTTTGAACTTCCTCTATACTCTAGTGGGCCTTGAACCTGGAATAAGCCTGCCTAAGCCTCCTCAGTGCTGAGATTATAGGTATGCACAACAATGGCTGGATTTTCCCAAATTTTAATTTTTAAATGAGTCACCTACAAAATATGTCAAACCCACCCCAAGATGGAATTTAAAATTGCCCAGCCCTGTGTGTAGTGTTTGTTCCTTTGGTGGTGCCTCCTCTTAGCCAGTGTCTATGTTTGGTCTTTGGGTAGCTAGAACAGAGATCAGATAGAGGTCACTGTGTTGCAAGAACCCAAGTGAGCACAAGGCAGCATTTTAGGAAAATTGCTAGGTAGACATTGCCATTTCCTGAGATGACAGCAGACGTTGAAATGGAACACAATGGGTCAGGTCCCCAATGACTTTACAGGAAATACAGGATTGGGTGGGAGACATCGATGGGGAAGAACACAGAGGTGGAGAGATGGGTGGCATGAAAATTGAAGTGTGTTTCCCATAAAGAAGGGGACAAGAAAGATGTCGGGGGGGGGGTAGGACCACTGGGGGTGGAGGATGCACAGGATCGGAGAACTGAGCAGTTCCCCTGGAGATGGTGGTATGGGAAGGCTACAGAGCTACCTCAAGGGTAGAGAAAGAAGATGGCTGGGGTACTTCTAATCTTTCATGGGGACCCAGAGGACAAGCTAAGGAATTTCAGGAGGGGTGGGCCTGTGGGAAGGACCTTGAAAGCATTAGGGAGTTAACAGTGAGGGCACATGTCCTGAAGGGTTTACATTAGGGGAGGAAGCCAAGGACAAGAGGACAGCAAGTCACCTGGGATTGGGTGGGCTCTGATTCTTCATGCTGGGGTCAGGGCAGAAGGCACAGGAAGTGGATGTGAGGCGTCCGACAGGACAGGAGGTGGGCATGGCGGCTGTCCGGCCATCAGGAGGCCTTGCTCTCTTAAATTGCTAAAGCGAAGTGCTTGCTGCCCAGAAGAGTGTGCATTGCTCAGAGAGTTCTCATTTCCTGAACAACTCACAGAGTAAAGGTTTAAAGTGGTAAAGGAAGAGGCCCAGATTCCTAAAGATTTTGTGTCAACATGACTAATGCCAGACACCCTGCCCCCAGGTGCCTATGAGGCTCCGTTCCTCTTCAGCTAGCTCTCTCCACCCCAGTGCTGAGACAGCCCTGCTCATCCCTCTATGTCCTCATAGCTTAATCTTATTTATTATCGACCTTGTTTCTCTTAGAGCTTCCTGTGTCCACCTGTCACGTTCTCAATTTCTTAGATGTCACCGCTATCGCTACGAGGGTGCAAGCCCCCTGAAGTTGGAGGCTGTGCACTCCAGTTTTGTGTGCCGGGCTTGAGCAGAGTTCAGTTGATTGTTACGGATGGACGACTGGGTGATGGATGAATGAGGACGGATTAGCCTAGGTGCACATGTCCTCAGCCATACTCATGGTCCTTGGGGATGTCCGCACACAACTTGGTTAGCTCAGCCATCGGGTGATGGAGCTTCCTTCACCTCACCTCCTCTAGTGCAGTGAATTTCCTACAATTCAGTGCCCACAGCTCTCTGTCAAACTTTTGCTCAGTCTAGTCTGACCACCAACGCTTCAGCTGTTTGCTCTCCTCACTCCCAACCCATCATCCTGTCTCCTGACCTGCTTTTCTGATGTTGGTCATGACAGCGGAACCTAAGATCAGATCATGACCCCTACCCAGGCCTGTGACTTGATCATTACACACTTAATGATTATAATATGATAAAGGCAGGAGAACTCGTCCCTTCAGAAAGATCTCCCTCAATGAGTGGCCCCATGATACCTGAGTATAAGGTAAAGGATAAATAGAATTTTTCTGACTGATGAACTGTTGGGGAAATGTCCCTGGAGCTAGAAGCAGAGCCCATTAGAAGGACCAGCTATGTCCGAGAAAACCAGAAAGTCCACTGGAGGTGGGAATGGCGTGGGTAGAACTGGGAAGTCCCAGATCCAGTGCTTACTGGGCGCCCCTGTGCGCCCCCATGCATGTGACGATCAGTCTCTATTGTGAACAGTATCTAGGGCAATTATGAGGGTGAGTCAGGGCACAGGCAGGGTTAGCAAGTGCTTCACTTAGGAAATGCTCAGTCAGCACACGCTCCTGTGTACTGTATTCAGGTGCTAACTACTAAGAGCCAAGTGTCCAGGGCATAGTGTGGGTTCTGCGGTGAAGCATCATTGTAGGCTCCCAAAGATTCTGCCAGGCCACCCAACTCTCCCACCAAGAACCCTACTCCCTTGCTACGGACTTAGACCTTCCCAGCACACCTAAACCTGCAAAGCTTGCTTCATTCCGGCCAGCCAACCCACTGGAATTCTCCCTGCTGCAGGTCATGTGACCTGTTGCCTTAAAAAAGCAGTGAAAACCTCAGGCTAGCAATGAGACTAAAAGGCCAGGTTATTTTTGGCCAAACCGTGCTGGCTTGAGTCCACACCTGAGGGTGCCAGCTAGGAGATTTCATTCTGAGTCCATTGGGCTATCTCCTGGCCAGGTGGTGCCATGCTTTTGATTTTCCAGGTTTAATTTGGGCTAAGATGGATTCCTAACAATTGCCATGGTGAATTATCGCTCCCATGGCTCCCATGGAAGAAAAAAGTCAGAGGCTATGGGTGTGAGTGAGTGTGCTTACAGAGCTATTGCCCAGAATGCGCCAGCCTGGGCTCCATCCCCAGTGCCATAAAAGCAACTTTTAAACAAGTTGAAAGCTTCAATGTTAAATCTTTAGACAAATTCAAAGTTTCCTGTAGGCTCATAATCCAATGAACGTTTTGATTGTTAGTACTTTGCCACATTTGGGCTCTGTAATTTCTTTGATGATAAGCCGCAGACCTGTGACATCACCCTAAACATCTTCAACATAGGTTGCTTAAGGATAAACGTTTTCCACCATATAACCACAGAGCCAAGATCACACCTAATGAAATCCCATATTCTCCAAACACCCCTACACCCAGGTCATCGTAGGGGCACCAGGCGCTGTTCTCACTCATGCTGCCACAGTCCAGTTGGCACTGAGTGACAAGGGCCTTCAGCTCTCTGCTGAGCAAAGGTGGAAGATGTCCTCCACAACCTGGAGATTGTGCAATCATGCATTTTCATCCTTTATAGTCCTATATTTATGTTCATGGTATCCATCAAAATGAGACATTGATGGCTCGTCAAAGAAGAAAATGGTTTTAAATTAAAGTTTTAGAACTTTTAAAAAAGTCACATAATGTTCAGCTCATATTTAAACTTTCCCACTTGTCCCCAAAATGCCTTTTATAGCTATTTTAACCCCAAATCTCATTATGATACATTTGCATTTTGTTGTTATGCCTTTTCAGTCTTTTTTAACCTAATATTATCCCGTTTCTTCCTCCCCTACCCCATGACATATTTTTATCCCGTAGAATGTTCCAGGCTCAAGAATTTTCTGCTAGTGTTCTTATGTGAACAGAATCTAGTAAACTTTAGTTTTTAAAGGTAGTATCTAATATACACCAGGCTAACCTCAAACTTACTAAACAGGTAAAGATGCTCTTGTACTTGTAATCCTCTTGCCTCTACCTCTTGGGTTTGGGAATTATAGGTGTTGTGGTAGTTTGAATATAATTGGCCCCCATAATCTCACAGGGGTAGGCCAAAGGACCAAACTCCTGCAGCCTTACTGACTCACCTCTAGTAAACACACAACTGCTAAGTTCTTCTTCAAATCTGTGAAATCATCTTGTACAAAATAATATTACTTAAAGCTTAGTGCACAATTTACATATTACATATTTACAGATCTGTTAATTTACATATTAACAGATATAGAGTGGTATTTCAATGCCTTGATGTGAAGAGTAAAGATAAGATCAAGGTAATTGGTACCTCCTGATATGAATCATTTATTTATGAGAGGAACATGCAAAATCCTCTCTGTATACTATTTCAAAATAAATGATTGTTGTCAATCACAGTTACTCTGCTGCAAATTTTCCTGCCCCTGAGCTGTCCCCTTGAGCTGTCTGTTAGAGGTACTCCTTTGGGGATGGACCTAGTGGCTGATGTTACTTCCTAGCATTCTAAATTTTGTTTATCTCTAACATGCCTGACTATCATACTTCTTATCTTTGGGGTGCTTGGGGAGGGGCAACACCCCCTTCGCTAAATTCTACTTTGTGCAATTTAACATCCTATAAACAGATCTATTAACAACTCCCATAGAACATCAGTTTTCTTACGTTGCATTTCTTCAGCGTCCATTGCATTGACCACCTCTACCTTCCATCCCCTTTGTCCTTCTCAGGCTCTGACAGCCACTGTAATCCTTCCCATTGCTAGAAGATCAGCTAAAAGGCAATGTTATATCTATCTGTATTTTGTCACGATATGACCCATGCTAAGCGAGGAGGCAAGGCGATTCAAACATATATTATGTGCTGCGTTGATCTAAGGGAACAAATGTAAGGGTTCATATTTGTGTTTGATGTTAGGTACATGAGGGTTTATTAGATTTTCTTCTCTTTATGCTGAAAATTCCTAGCCAGTAAAAATGTTTATTTTGGTGTATATGTGTGTGTGTGTGTGTGTGTGGGGATATTTTGCCTGCCTGAATGTCTTGTCATCACATGTATGCCTGGTGTACACAGAGATGGGAGGAGAGTGTCCAGTCACCTGGAACTGGAGTTACAGATGGTTTGGGGTTGTGAGCCGCCATGTCTGTGGGCTCTTAACTGCAGAGCCAGCTTCCTAACAAACAATAAAACAAATGAAATGCAGCATGTTCAGTGACAATGTTGCTCACCTTGAGGGTGTCAATGACACCGGCCTGCTGAGGTCACCTCTCCTAGCTTCACAAAGATGGAACAGATCTGGATTCTGTCCTGGGGACCCCTTTTACCCCATCGGGCTGGTGGGTTGCTGGTGGAGACCTTTCTTTCGTGGCCCACGTCTGTCATTAAGTGAGAACGGAATGTTTTCCAAGTCTGTTCTTACAAAGTAGGAACATGCACAGGGTTGACAAGGGAAGTTCAACTTACAGGAGGCCCACGGCCATTCTTTTGCAGGTCCACTGCGCTCTGCTCTTCCAAAGACTTTTTGTGAATTGTTCCAAACATCTTTCCAAGCATGTAAAAACAGATGAGACTCAGTGCTCACTGTAAATACCATTTGCTGACTACTTTTGTATTTTACATTTATTTGTGTGTGTGGGGGGGTTGGTGGTGTGGGTGCTTGTGGAGATCAGAGGAAATCTTGGGGAATCACTTTCCTCCACCCACCTTGTGGGTCCTGAGGAGAGAACCCCGGGGTTAGGCTTGGTGGCGAGTGCCTTTATTTGCTGAGTCATTGCACTGGCCCACAACATATTTTAAAATAATCTTGTTTTGTGTGGCTTTTTTTTTTTCATATTTGCTTTTCTTTTTCTCTCTCTCTCTCAAACTTGTAGTGTTGTGTATCTTAGAGACTTTTTTTCATAGCAGCAAATACAATCTTTTTTATTCTGCTCTGTGGAAATGACAGTTTGTTTCAAGTTAGTTCCAACTGGCAGACGTTCTTTCCAATTATTTCCTCTTAGAGAAAATGTTGCAGGCTACCTTTGTGAATACACACAGATTTGAAAAAAAATTCTTTTTTTTTTTTTTAGTTTCCTAAGAACTCCCTCCCTTTTTTTCCCAGACAGGAGGTACCCTGTGATACCAAACATTTGCCAGCGAACAGGCTGGGAGGCTGGGTGGCCAGGCAAGCACCTGCTGAGAGATGACCCAGCATCCACGTGTGCCTCATGGTTCAGAACTGAGTGAGCTCCGGGAAGGCTGAGGGAGCCTGGTGTGCTCAACACCCCGCTCCCCTGCTACCCACGGCATCAGGTAAGAAAGAAAGTCTCTGGGCCAGAGGGATGTTACAAACCAGAAACCTGGCTGTACCCAGTTGGGGTGGTTAAGAGGGTACCCATAAATGTTAATGTGGACCAGGCCTCTGATGGCTCGGCATCTTTCCTCGTGTGTGGAAGCAGAATAAGCTTTCCTTTTAGTTCATTCTTTTTAGAATGTAGTTTGTCTTGAATCCCTTGAAAATCCTCACTGCCAGCCAAGCTTTTCCTCCCAGCTGTTCTGGATGGTGTGTGGAGCATCTCTTGCTAGAGTTTAGAATTTCCCATCCAGGAAGGAAGTCAGTTCAAGTAAACCGGATACCGACAAAGCTTTTCAGGTGTCACTGAAGATGTGGGAAAACAGATAGAAAACCATGGACGAAAATTGCCTTTTAACAAAGCGTTCTCTGTGCTTGGGGGTCTAGTGGCGATAGGGAATTGTGCAGCATGCAGGTTAATATTCAGTGCCCGAATGTGCACACACACACAAGAGCTGAGCATTGACAGCTCTTGTCTTGGCAGCCAGTCTGTTGAACAGGATAACTTTACACCATTGCTTTGTTGGGAGAGATCAGTTAGACCAGTAGGAGAGGGCTTTGGACATAGCCAGCTACCCTAGATCAGGCTTGGGCTTGGGCTCTCCTTTCTGGTCTGGACAGTGAGTACTGGGGCTTGAGTGAAATATACAGCTGTTCAACAAACAAACGGCCAAAACTTATGTGCCAGATGTTTGGAAAAGTTGTACTTAGTCTCCAATGACGTTTTATTTGTTGTTTTGGCTATCGTTGTATTTTTAGCATTAAAGTCAAGGGGAAATAAGAAAGAAAGACCTGACAGAGGTATAAAGGCTATGGTGGATGGATGGACTGATCGAGGAGGTGATATTCCAGGCAGGACAGGATTTAGGTCACTGTTGATTTCCAGAAACCTAGAAAAGGCCATTATAAGCTCTGGTGAATATGGTCCAGTCACCAGCTTTCATGAGGCCAAGAGAGGAAGATCTGAACACATTAGAGTCCAGCAGAGCAAACCCTGGATTGTCTAGGAATTTCCCTGAGGAAGATTTCTGCATACCCACCTCCCTCTGGAGCCCTCCCTGGAGTGCTCCACCTCCCACTGCCTGCCCAGTCTCTCTGAACACCTCTAAGATCTGAACTACTTCTATTCCGCTGAGAAGCTCTTTTTCAGGGTTTCCTGGCCTGTAAGACATGATTTTCCACTATGAAATTCTCCTAAGCCTTCCGACGTTGTCAAGTGCCCATAGTGATTGTGTTTGAGCAACTTTAACCTTCAGCCTGGTGAAGATTTGCAGCCCCACCCTGTGGATTGTAGATTTCAACTTTGAGATCATTTTAGTTATCCAGAAGAAATATTAGAAAGGGACATGGAGTCTCCCCTTCTTGCCTTTCTGCTTTGTAAGCTAAGAAATCTGTTCTCTCTAATGACCTGTCAATCTTCTAATCCATCGTGACATTAGTTTCTCTAGACAGATCAGTTTCCCAGAGAAGCAAAATACCAGGGTGCCAAGTTTAGAATTAGAGCCCAGGTTCACCAATGCCTCCAGCATGACTCTCCTTGTGACCTTCAGCAAAAATTTCAGTATTTACTCTTAAGACCATGATGCACCAAGATTTTAGAACATAAAAAGAGGGAAGATGCTAGCAAGGTTGAATTTAAAACAGTTGATGTTCCAGTTAGGTTTTTAATGCTGTGTTACAAAAAATATGACCCAAAGCAACGTGGAGAGGAAAGGATCTGTTTGCTCTCACAACTCTGAAGCCTCACTCCAGCACTGAGGAAAGTCAGGGCAGGCACCCGGGCAGGGCAGGAACCTGGAGGCAGGAACTGCAGCAGAGGCACCGAGGGGTGCTGCTTACTGGCTTGCTCCTCACGTCTTGCTCAGCTTGCTTTCTTATACAACCCAGAATCACCTGTCTAAGGGTGGCAGTGGCCTCCCACATCAACCATCAGCCAAGAAAATGCCCCACAGACTTGCCTCAGGCCAATACGAGGGAGGCATTTTCTCCACTGAAGGCCCTCCTTCTCAGACAGCCTTACTTGTGTGAAACTGACAGCAGCACAGTTGGTCACAGAGATAAGTGTTGAGAGAGAACTATTCAGCTGAGGGCTGGGAGTTGATGGGGTGCTGGCCTGGCTTGTATGAATCCCCAGGTTCAGTCAATCCCTATAGCATCACACAAACCAGAGGTGGTGTTTCATGCCTGTAATCAGCACTTGGGAGGTAGAGAGTCAGAAAGAATTCAGAGCTCATCCTTGGATACGTAACGAGTTCAAGGCCAGCCTGGGCTACATGAGACCCCATCTTGAGTAAAGGGAAAAGGCCCAGTTTTTCTAGTTAAATTTAAAGCAAAAGGGAGCTGGGAAGACCAGTGTAGCTCATCATCACAAGTGGTAGCAGCAGGGCTCAGCTTCTAGAGGAACGGAGGTTAGAGTTCTGGTTTGCCCTACCCTGGCCCAGCCACGACATTTCCCAGTCTCGGCCTCAGAGCCACCCCAGCCCTTTCTCTGCCTTGGCAGCAGAGTGACTTCTCTTAAAACTCAAATGTAAGTGTGTCACTCTCTCCTGCTTTTAAGCCTTCCTGGATTCCTATTGTCCTCAGAATCATCTCATGCAATGTCCCTCGTGATCTGGCCCCTACTCACCTCTCCAACCTGTCTGTTTGTGTATGAACTATAATCCAAACCTGTGATCTTGGTCTATAACCCGCCCCCCAAAAATATTCTAAACCATTGTTGGTTCTCAGAATAATCCCTCTCATGGACTCTTCAGTGTCCCCGTCCACACACACCCCTCTGCCTGTCAGCCACTCCCGCCTCTGGGGTTTCCCACCTCCCCAGGCTTGACAACAGCCCCTCCTACATTACATTGCAATTCCTTAAGAACATTCCACTCTCATAGCTCAGGAGAGCAGGCTCCTCAGAGTGGCGATGGCGATGCCGGCATTTGCTGCGAATTCTCAACATCCATCTTCCTGGAAGACGGTTGGCAAACATCAGTGGAGCCAGTGGAAGGCTAGGCATTTCAAAAACATCTGACCCAAGAGCATTCAGAGAAAGATGATAAGAATGGCACGGGCTACAGAAATAGACAGAGTGGCAAAGAGTCGGGACACTGCTTATAGAGACCCAACAAGCCACCTGTGTGTTCAGGACCACCACGCCCAAGTAGGTATGACTCATCGAGGCTCTCCAGAGGGAGCGTTAATCCCTGGTGGGAGGCGGGCGGCCTGGCGGCTTTGGGGAGAAGCGCTGAGAGAGGACTGGAGTGCTGTAGAGGAGAGATGGCTTATTGCTGACCTAAAAAATGCCCTGGCTCTAAAAGGCCCCAGTACTATTTCAGGGCTGTGGCTGCAAAGATTCTCCTGTGAGCAAGGTATTCTCCTACCAGCAAAACTCTTGTGGAACTTGTGTTCCAGTGTGTGTTTTGCCGGCCCTCTAGATATCCATGATTCTCTCCCGTAGCCATGCCACTGCACTTTAGTACAGATGCCTGGCCTTCCTTCCTTAGCAGCTTTGGGGCACTTTACCTGTGCCAAACTCATCTAAGAGCTCTGGTTTGCGTCACTACTCGTCTGGGGAAGGAAAGAGGACTGTGGAGAAATTATGGGGCCTGCCCTAGATTTGCAGATGACAATGAGACAGTCTTAATAGAAAATAGAACTCTTGCTTCCTAGTCGGTGATAGAGATGAATTCTCCAGGTGTGATAATTTCACATGCCAACTTACTCTGTGAAGTTCCTCGTCTTTTGCTGTTTTCCCTCCGTTTTTCATACATGAAGAATATAGTGACTACCACCCTACCCTGAAATCTCTTCATCTTATCTGATCTTGGAAGCCAAGCAGGGTTGGGCCAGAAAATACTTACATGGGGAATTCAGAGCGGCTTTTGGGATGGGCTTTGAAATTTAGATTGCTTGTATGACTACGAAAAAGCCATTTAAGGGCTAGAGCGATGTTTCAGGGTTAAGATCCCCCGCTGCCAGGTTCAGTTCGGAGCACACATGACGCTCATAATCACCAGTAACTCCAGTTACAGGGGACCCCATGGTCTACTCTGAATCGTCGGGCACTTTGCACAAACATGGTGCACAGACACACTTGCAGACAGAACACTCACATGCATAAAGATTCAAAGTAATAAAAACTGAAATAAAATGATATTGAAATCCATTTAATTTCTATTTTCTTTCAATTCTGTTTCATCATTTTTCAGTTTTCCCACCAACAAAATTGATAAAAATAATAGAATTACTTTCACAAGATTATTGTAAGGATAAAATGAGCACACAGTACAAGGATATAGGGCATGATGAGTAAACACTGGTCAGTATTGCTAGTGGATGAGGAACTAGAATTGGGAACAAAGAGGTCTGATTTCTCATTCTGTGCTAAAACGTAATACAGTGGTCATCAGATTAGTCCATACACAAGCTTAGAAGTTCTTTCTAGCTTCCACTGAGAGCCTGCACGGGTATAAGATATAAGAGATGATCCCGTGGCATTGAGCCAGATGGCTCTGCTGCTGTCATTGGTCCCAAACCCCAATTTGTCATTAGGATCAAGGTAATTCCCTAAAGTTGAAGCGAGGGTACACCTCATATTTCAATACCCTCTCTCCACCACAATCCTCTGATTATGGCTAGTATTCCTATCAAATGGAATTTGGCTAAGTTGATAACCCTTTGGGTCATTAGTTTATCTCCCTCAATGTGTGATTTTCACTTCCTTCCAAGTTCATGGGCATGTAGCAGGTTCGGTTTCCTGCTATAGTTAGTCCTCCCATGTCTGGTGTTCACACAAGGGATGAGAGAGTGGTGACAAGAAAGTGTTTTCGACTCTGGGCTCCCTCCTGGTGGCATCATTGGAGAACAGTGAAGACATGTGTGGCTCAGATTCAGACAGAGTCCAGGAGCCTTATGCAGATTTCCAGAGGCTGGGATCAGAGCCTGTGTGTGTCAGTCACCACCAGCCTCCACCACAACCAATACCCCCTTTCCTTCTGTCTGCCTCTGCCTGGAACAGGGCAAGTCTCCCTACCAATGTCATAGGTTTTTCTTGATATTGCAACTTTAATGGAAAAGGCAGGATAGATTCTCTGTGGTTCTGGGAGAAGAGATAGATGAGCCGTCTAGGAGCTTGCTCGAAACCTTTTTCCCTTCTCCTAATCCTATCTGTGCAATTCATCACTGTCTCGGGATAAGTCCCAGTTGCCACCACCCCTGCCCCCTCCACCCCAGGGAAAGGGTACTGCTTTTGTCCTCTCCCTCAGTGTCAGAGTTCTATTTGACATCCTGAAGCTCAGCCATGCACCCAGCACTCCCATTGGATAACTCCCCCAGTGACCTACAGGGTGGACAGAAGTGAGGGCAGCCTGCCAGCTGGGCTCCCTCTGCAACCTCCAACCTGAGAAGAGCGTGTGCTCCAGGTTCAGCAGAGCAGGGGAATTCTTCCAGCCCGATAGGGTGTGGTTTTAAGGAAAGAATTAGTTTTCACAGAATCACAAAGTAGAACAAAGTCTCGGTACTGATTTGGTCCATTCTTCTGTCCCAGGTGGCAACAATAATTGCTACACTTAGAAAGAAAGAGAGGAAAACACCTCCCAGAGAACTCCTCTAACGCCCCCTTGGGCAGGAGGGTTGTGTTTCCCTACTGGCCACGCGAATTCCCTTGGGATGCAATTTGAGTTCCTTGCCCATTGTTCCAGCTTTGGCTCTTTTCTCTCTGCCTGAGTCCTTATCCAATCACCATCTCCCACTCCTACCTCAACACTCACGGCCACTCACATCTCTGTGTACATTTAGTTTTACACTGTAATCACTGGACCGAACCCTGGGAGCATAGTCAGAGCCCTGGGTTTGCAAAACCAGGAGTACATTTTCCCAGGAGATGCTTATGTAGCAATCCGGACATTCTCCTGGCTCTGCCTTTTAATTAGTTCGGGGAGTTGCAGCCTAACGGTGTGGGGGTGCTTGCCAGCTGTGCTTTTCGGGAAGTTATATGGTTGGCACTCATCCTGTCTCCTCCCTGGCTTAGGAAATTATAGGCTGCTTGCTTGTCTTGGAAGTGTGAGTGCTGGCCTTACCCCACAGAACCTTGCATACTCTCAAGTCTGTTTTCAGCCAGCGCTCAGACCCTTAGGGACCACTGTGGCAACACCCCTAGCTCTCAGGTCTTGAAGCTTGTTGGAGAGATGGCCTTTCGGTGGAAAGGGATTGCTTTCAGCTATGACTGTTCAACCCACTTACTGCAGAATCATTGTCTGCCAGGGGCCTAAGGAAAGATTTCTCCGCTTGAGGGGTGCCTGCAGCTCTCTCATGTAGGGCTCTGTTTGCATTTTAGGCTGCTGGATAACTTATATCTGTGAAACGAGAAGCTGGAGGCTCCCTTCTGGCCCCCTCCCCGAAAGGCCTCGCTATCTGTCCTTCCTCACAGAGAGCCTTGTGGGCTGTAAGGCTGAAATCAGATCTCTCATCACTGCTGTCTAATTAAATGTTTCTCTTCTGCGCAGGCCACTCTTAACTCTGTTTGTGAGTTCCGTCTCCGAGTGACTGCATCACACTTTCAGCTCTGGTTTGAACTTCCAAGGTCGAGTACCCTCTTTAAATGGGTGGATGCTGGTGGCTTTCCTGCCTGTTTTTTCCAGCCCCATGTAAACAGTCAGTGTCTCTCCAGTGTGGCCATGGGTTGTGTTGGTTTCTACCTGACACTTCCAGTTTAATCCCATCAGGGCAGTTTTCCGTCTTCACTTCGGCATGTTTATTTTTTTCTGTCTACACATCTGCGTTTATAGCTATTAAATAAATGTAGATGCTCATACACACAGAGGCATATACACTCATGTGCATTCCAGCAATCACATGAGCACACAGAAAGAACTGTGGCCTCTGCTTGCTCTTTAGGGAAGGGCCTTGACCAGTCTCTACCCATGGCCCTTGGACCTCTCTGGTAGAGATTTGTCATTGCAGTTCTAACACCCCCCCTCTCTCTTTCTCTCTCTCTCTTTCTCTCTCTCTCTCTCTCTCCCTCCAGGGTTTCTCTGTGTAGCCCTGGCTGTCCTGGAACTTACTTTGTAGACCAGGCTGGCCTGGAACTCAGAGATCTGCCTCCTGAGTGCTGGGATTAAATATGTTTGTCATTACTGCCTAGCAATAACTACAGCTATCCAGTCTTCATTTGCTTACTGCTGAATCCCATTATGTCTGTCACTCTGCCTAGATAGTGACAGTTGTTAGTTTCCTTTGTTTTAGATGGATCTTGGTAGCCGTGGACTGTAATTGAAGTCAATATCTACTTGATAAACAGTGGCATGGTTGGTAAGATGCTTAAGGGGGTAAAAACATGTACAAGCCTGATGACTCGCGTTTGATCCCAGATCTTGAAAGTTATCCTCTAACCTCCACATACATGCTGTGGCGCATGTGCACCTACACACACATACAACACAAATAACAACAACAACAATAATGGAGAAACTGGTCATGTAGCAGATTAAGGAAGACTTTTAATCTGTTACACATTTGCCACTTAGGGTTGAGTAACCCATCACACTCCATACCCGTGTAGCAATACTTCAGACCTTTCCCCCTTTGACAGTTAACATCATAGTCTTTGTTGGACCATGACATTTTATCCCAGCCATGATGTCCATGCACCTTTTGTTTCAATGTTTTGCAAATCAAGCCAGGTTCTATGACTTGGGAGCTCAGAGGATTGAGCCACTTATCTCACCACTATTGAGATAAGTGGTGAATTCATTCTTGGAAATCTCCAGTAGACAACCTGAAAAGGATTTGGCACCGTTGATTTACCATGATAAGATTACAACTGTTTTCAGAATGGAAGAGAGCCATGGTTATCTGAGCAGTTTGAAGGGGACTCCAGGCAGGAGACGGAGGAAGAGTAGAGCATGCCCAGTATCACCATGGGTGTTCTCACAGCCTTGGCTTTTTTTTTTTTTTTTTAACACAGGATTTCACTGGGCAGTGGTGGTGTGCACCTTTAATCCCAGCATTTGGGAGGCAAAGGCAGGTGGATCTCTGTGAGTTCAAAGTCAGCCTGGTCTACAAAGTGAGTTTCTGGACAGTCAGGGCTGTTACACAGAGAAACCCTGTCTCAAAAAACAAACAAAACAAAAGACAGGGTGTCAGTATGTAAGTAGTGTCTGTCCTGGAACGCACAGAGGTCCATCTGCCTGTGCCTCATGAATACTGGGATTAATGTGTGCACCACCACACCCATGGAGCCCTAGCTTTTGGCAGAGGTAAGTGAACCAGGCTGTAGCAGAGCATTACATTCCTGGAGACAGAGAGGAGACTCACCTGGGTGGCTTGCTCCAGGAATCTGCTGGATACCCACCTTCTGGTCTGAAGGGAGGGCATTGGCAGCCCAGATGTTAGTTGCAGCATGTCTGCAACCAAGCAGGGCTGCCACCTCCATCCCTACCCTACCCTCTCCATGCACCAGCCTCCTAATATTTTCCCAGACCTATGGTCTACATTACTTTTAACTCATTAGGTCATGCAGTTCTGGGTTAGCTGAGAAAGGCCAACAGTGCTAATGTACAGCTGGTGATGGTACAGCCTCCTCAGAAAACCTTTATCATTTTGGTAGCTGATGGTGATTGTTTCACAGGGAAAGATATCCAAATTCATTATATACATCATATACGCATGCATGCATGCATACATGCATACATACATACATACATACGTGCATTCAGCTTTGCACCTGCTAATCAATAGACAGGTTTAAAAAGGAAATATACTGACTGGTAATCATGAATGCTTCCCAGTGCCATAGATTCAAAATGACCATGTATAGGCAGACTTTTATGTCCCACCAGCCAGCTCCCAAATAACCACATAGAGACTTATTAGTAATTGTAAGTGTTCAGCTGATAGCTTAGGCTTGTTACTAACCAACTCTTAGAACTTAAATTACCCCATATTTATTAGTTTACATGCTGTCACATGGCTCATGGCTTGCTATCTCATTTTCTACACGTCCTGCTTCCTCTGTGTGGCTGGCTGGTGACTCCCTGTGACTCTGCCCCCCTTTTCTTCCCAGCTTTCTCTCAGTTTGGCTCTGCCGCCTAACCTCTTTCTGCCTAGCTATCGGCCAGTCATCTCTTCTATGAAACCAATCAGAAGGTGCCTTGGCAACAACACATCTTCACAGAGTAAAAAAAAATTATTTCACAACACCATGGAGGTTTACAGAGGTGCCGATGGGAAGTATTAACCTTCAGTTGTGAGCATGGGAAAACTGGTCATTCTTTCATGGTACTTAATCACACAGAATATGTCACTTGCAAGCCATCCCCACTGGCTGGGTCTGTACATGTGATACTGTGGATGCAGAAAGGGAAAGTAAACACTGGCCTGGGGAGAGCCACCAGGTCCTTAATTAGGAGTTAGAAGGAAAAAACGGGGTCTGGGCTACTGAGCTGTCTCCCACCTCCAGCTGTTCCCCTTACAAATTCTTGTGGGCGTCTCTTCCAGTTCATGCCTAAATTTAGAGACTTCCAAGCCTTGAGAAGGGGCAGCCTCCTAGCCAAGAGTGGGTGTCTGCTTGGCCAGGAGATACGAACACGCAAGTGGGTAGACACTTTCCTAAGGACTGTGTACGAGACCTGAAGTTAGGCTGTGCTAGGGGACACCTCTGGGCTCGCACTGAAGGGAGCTCTTCTTGCTTAGGTGGCAGAGATGTTGAATCACAGGAATGGTCAGAGCCCAGAAAAGAGTTGGGAAAACCAAAACTAAAAGGAGGAAGGACTCTGACCTCCAAACTGAAGGACTCAGCAGATGTGAAAGCCAGGGTGAGAGTCAAGGACTCTAAGCACCTTAAACACCGAGGAAGAGGGCAAGATGGCAGAGAGTCTCAGGGGATCCTGTTTCCAACAACGAGAAAACTATGGGCTGTAGTAAGAGGTCCAAGTCATAAGGCTATGACAGTAACTAAATAGAAACATGGCGACATCCCCAATAGAGATAGGACATGGGAATATCACCAATATTACACAGGCAAGCGTTGTAAGGCCTGGTACCCAGGCAGGGCGCGGGAAGAGAGGAAGGTTCAGGCCATATCTGTGTCTCTGGCTTAGCTGGCTGGGTGAACACAGTGTCAGCCACAAAGGCTGGCACTGCAGGGGAAGGCAGAGTTTGTGGATAAAGATGATGGGTAACATCTGAGCGTTGCCAATTGTAGGGCATCTGAATAATAGGCCACCAACATCCACATATGGGTATGGGTATCCTCATCGTAAAAAAGTAGTGCTAAAGGGTGTTCTGTGGAAGTTTTGGGTGGATTGAGAAGGGGAGAGCCTAGAATAGACCCCCAGTGGGGTGGCCATAGATGGGAGGCAAGCATTTCTCTAGCCAGGTCTCGGTGAGGCATTCATGGGACTTGAGTCTGGCATTACTGGTTTGAAGCCCCAAGTTCCACAAAATGGGGTGCACTGGGTAGAGGAGGACAGGACTGTGGAAGTAAATTCTGCTGTGTTGAGAGGACAGAGGCCTGTCTGGAATGGACAACAATGTTGTTTTTGGCCTCAGTTGTCCCCTTGGACTTTAGCAGTGGGTAGTAGATGATAGGACAGGAGTGTTGACTTTTAATGACACTTTACATAGCCGCATAAAGCCAGATGGAGGGTTGGGGTGTGGTCTGAAGTGCTTTGTACTGAATGAATAAAACCATTGCCAGTGATGGGAATGGGTGTGGCAAATGGTTTGCTGGAGCCAACTCCTTCTGGCTCACAAGCTGACCATGTGTATCTCTGTGTTCTGTGCCATCATCTTCACAGCTTGGAGTGGGAGTATTTACACCACAGTGATTGGCAGAGGCTGCAAACCGGGCTTTTGTCCATCAGAGAGACATCTGTAGAACACTGCCAGGTGTGGTGACGGTCTGTAAGCCTAGCTCTCATGAGACTGAGGCAGGATAATCACCATGTGTTAGAGGCCAGTCTGTGTGACATAGGTGGGGCAAGGCTGGCCTAGGCTACAAAGCAAGACCTTGTCTCAAGGTTGTTAAATATTTACTGGTACACCACTGGGGGGAGTAAAGCTCGCATATGTAGGCAGGAGAACAGGTAAGTTCAGAGAGACATGGGCAAGAGCAGGAAAATGAGGGCGGAAAGTCTGGAATTTGAAACCCAGGAGTCTGAATGCAAATTCTGACTCTCTCTTTTACCAGCTGTGTGACCTGGGACAAATTATTCAACCTCTCTGGGCCTCAATTTCCAGCTATGGTTACTATTACATTTTCAAACGTAACGAGTGGCAGGGCCTGGCATGTCATAATCATTTCATGTGGATGTTCGCCACATCACACTCAGCACCCCCCTAGTTCTCTAGTCCCATCTGAAGAGCCCCCGTTCCTCTGCCCTAGCTTAGACATCACTGCCTCTGCCCTAATCTTCCCCTTCCCGCCCTTCCCGTCCCTTGCTCCCTTCCACGTCTTCGCCACACTACAGTGCATGCTCTAAAAGGCATCCCTAAATGTAAATGTGGTCATGCCATCTATCCTCCTGGGACCCTCAGCGCAGTCCACCCCCAGGTCCATGCCCACCTGACCTGCTCCTGTGCCAGCAGTCTCCCAGCTCTGTATCTCACCTCACCTGCTGCATGCAACTCCAGTCACACCTCCATGCCCAGTGCGTGTTCAGCCTTTTGTTATCGTCTCCTTCCAGATAGCGCCAGGACAGGTATTTCCCCATTCTCCGAATCATTTAGTGCAGGACTTGGCATCTTGTGGCTTTTCAATAGACATTTGTTATTAATAGGTTAACCGTTTGATTGATGCAGCTGGAATAAAAAAAAAAAACAAAGAAAACGGAGTAGGCTCTATGTTGGAGTTACTCTTTCCAGCATGGCCCGTAGCTGTTTCAGCCCCACATGAACACACAGAGGTGCTATAGTAATTATTAATCTGTTGGTCGATGGGTAGGGCTTCTTATTGGCTAGCTCTGTCTTAATTATTAACCCATTTCTATAACTCTATGTATTTCCATGTGGTCTTCACTTACTGGAGAATGCCTGGACCTGTTACTCCTTAATCCACTACGTGGTGTCTCTTTCCGGCACCTCTCTGCCTACCTTAAGCAGAATTCTCCTCATCTCCTAGTCCCACCTATCTTCCTGCCTCTATTGGCCAAACAGTGTTATAAGAGAAACATATATATATGTATATATATATACACACATATCTCCCATCAGCTATTAAAAGCAGAAATTAGTGGCAGAATCCCTTAGTGCTGAGGGTTGCCCATACAACTCTCATGGGGAACTGAGACCCCATGGTGACACTACCAGGCACCATCTCTGGCATAATCCAGCAGACACCTTCTGGCTGAGCTCTGCACCTTCCTGGGTGCCTAACTGAAGGAGGAACCCTAAGCTATGTATTGCTTAGGAAATTGGCAGGACAGTGGTGGGTTAAAACCCTGATGTTTTTCCATGAAGAGTAGAGAAAGAGAATTCTTTCCTGTCTATACAGTGCTTAGCGTTCGGCGCCTTCCTGTCATCAGAGTGACTCTTTGTTGGTGGCAGAAGGCTTTTCTGAGCAGTGGGGCAACATTTCACCCCCGGCACACTTTACACACTGCCATCAGGAGCCTGCTAACTGTGCCACGGGCTGCGTGTTGCATCAGCTTATTTGTGCTCTGTGGGGTGAATTTGGGGGATGATGATTGGCTGGTATGATACCTAATTCTGCAGAATCGTGTTTGGGGGAAGAGCAGAGGGGGCTATATTGTGAGTGCCTTGGGCTGGAGCTTGAGGCCTAGAATCTTCCTAGTTCATCTGCCCACAGCACTAGGCAGGAGGCTGGATGCTGGGAGAAGCCATGCAGGGTCCTCTAGTGTTCAAGAGCCTGGGCATATCTCCAGCTGTACCCTGATGCCTTCGCCACCTTCGCCCTCCTGCCAAACGATGTTATAATATATATATATACCTCCCATCAGTTTAGAAAAGTAACTGTATCTTAGGACAGTTTCAGCCGAAGTTGGAAAAACCAGTAGGAGATACTGACTTGCATCATCAGTTTGTTTGTTTTTGTTTTTTTTTTGTTTTTCTCTCCAACTCCAAGAGAGACAGGGGAGCAGGGCAAATGAAATGCATGGCTTTTAGTGAAGTGGGTAGCGTAGCCTGGGATGAGCTAGCTGTCCAGGTTTCTCTTCAGGAGGACTGTCTCCGCAGCACCAGCCTCCGGTTTCCCGAGTGAAGGAGAGTCTGTATGATGAGGGATGATGAGGTTGGCTACTAGACCAGTGGGCAATATGGCGGAGACAGTGGCTCCGGAGCGCTCTGAATGTGATCAGCGCCTGGGTTGGCCATGGACTGGCTGTTGTTCTTCAGATGACAGGGGGCCTGTGCTCGCCAGGGCTAAGACACTCCTGGAATAGAAACCATTCTGGGCCCCTGGAGCTCTTCAAACAGTGTTTAACCCTGTTCCTTTATATCATGCAGAGCGCTAAAACCCCGATTTGCATCTTTGTGCTGTCTACAGTTTCCTACAACACACCAAATGTGTCAGGGGCTCTAGATAAAAGAAACACAAGTCCAGATAACAGGGGTCATGCTGTCCTCTCTTGCTTGTCAAGGGTAGGTGAACTTCAATGGTACACTGGCCCCTGCCTGTGGGGATTCCCAGTCTGATTTGAGCCCTAAAGTCAATGCAATTTCAGATAACCCTGAGATGGGGCATAAAACAAACACATAGTGTGAGACAAAGGCCCCTAGCACCAGATGTTAGCTTAGATAATTCTGGATAATTAAATATCCCTTCCTTTTACATATACCCCCCCATATTTTTACACACATATATCTATTATTTTTCTTTTGTGTAATGCTTTAAAAAAAGAAATCCAAGTCCAGTGTTTCCTCTGAGATGTCATGAAGCTCTGTCGAAAGAGTCCAGTAGAGAATGAATGGGAAGTACCCCTGGCCCCCAACGACATTGTCAGCACCTGTTATCTGGCTATTGTGCATCTTTGTGCTCAGGGACCCGAGGAAGCCGGAGATTTGGGCTCACTGTCACCGATCCCCATGTTGACAAGACCAGGGGGAATACAGTAGGGCGCTGGCTTGTTTTTCCAGGGAAGCTGACTGAGCAAGTACGGGCCATCCAGTCTTCCAACTTCGCACTAAGATGCAGCACTGACAAAGCCGGTTTCATTTCTGGGACTGTGGGGGTATTACAAGTCATCCTTTCAGTGGCCATTCAGTTTTACTTCCAGTACGCACTTTGATACGAAACGCTTTTATTGCAAAGTGAGACGTCCTTTAAATGACATGGGGATGGTGATGTATCTCTGGTCACAGTTTGGACACCACAGTCTCATTTGTCAAAATGATGTCCTAGAAGGAACATCTTAGTCATAGGATTAATGCCTGACTTAGATGTGTAGGTCTACAGGTGTGTGTGCGTGTGTGTGTGTGTGTGTGTGTGTGTGTGTGTGCGCGCGCGCGCGCATGTGCGCGCGCGCACATTTCTTCCCTATTTTTCTTTACAAGATTTCCTGATTTAAGCCACAGATATCAATCTCGCCACCTACAAGGTTGCTACTGAGAGCTCTGGTATTCTCAGAGTGGGGAATCAGAGCTATAAATCTGAGTAGTCACTGATTTGCTTATGCTTTTCCGAGTTTTTGTATGTTTGTAACAAGATATCACTGTGTATCCTAGGCTAGCCTTAAGCTTTCAATCCTCCTTTCTCAGCCTGCCAAGTTCTGGGACTATTAATTTCAAATGGAGCCATCCTCTTCTTTCAAGACTAGACAGGCGTGTGTAAGGGCTGGTGGTGTTCGTGAACCTAAAGTAGAAAAAATTTGAAGGATGCTGTTTTGTTAGATATCAAGAGGATGGGTCAAGAAGAGGCTGTGCATCTCCACTGCAAAGAATCAAGCCTTGTGAACCGTGAGATACTCCGTCCAGTGTGAGCTGGTCATGTTCCCTTTAGATGTCAGCCCTGAAGATGTGGCTGTGTCTTTGCTCCTCCACACTGGAGGGTATTATGAAGGGCACAGTGTAGAAACAGAGAACCCAGATTTTCAAGCCTGCCACTCACCTGCCATGGGTTTAGAGATACAACCTCCCCAAGAAGGGGCCTTGATGTTAGTCAGCTTTCTACTGCTGTATTAAAACACCGGGAACAATTGTAAGGAGAGAGGGTTGAACTTAACTGTGCTCTCAGAAGTTTTCATCCTCAGACACCTGGCTCCATTGCTCCTAGGCTGTGGTGAAGCAAGGCACCATGGTGAAACCGAGTTACTCACTTTATGGCCACCAGGAATCACAGGACAGGGCGCTTGCTTGTGAAGAGATCCAAAGACAGATAACCCATTTCAGGAGCTTCTCTCAGTGACCCACTTTAGCCGTCCCCCCCTCCCCGTGCTCATCCAATTGTGAATTTATCAATAAGTTAATCCACTGATGAGTCTAGTGCCAGCCACCTCCCAAGGGCCCTCTGAACACTGAGGCAGTGGGATCAAGCATTTAACACTGAAGTCTTAGAGACACTTCATATCTAAACCATGCCACCCACGTCAGTGAATGTGGACACAGTCTGTAAGCTTAAAGCACTAAACAAATGCATATTATCAGTGAAAAGGTTAGCTTTGCACGTCACCTGATTTACCATTGAGATATGATGTAGTAAAGTCACCGTGATAAACATATCACCATTAATACGACAGCCATACCATACTGCTCTTTTCCTTAAAAACAAATGGAAAACAAAACAAAACAACAACAAAAACAAATAAATAAAGGCTTGCCACAGGCAAAGGTCTACAGCCGCTTCTGTTTCTTCCCAGAAAGGGAGTCTGAGGCATTAGCTCCTTCCCTGTGACAAGGGATGAGTGTGCTCTTTAAATGGGGCAACAGAGGGACCAGCGGAAGCACACAGACTGAGGGCACAGGGAAAGTCTGGTCACCTGCTGCAAGGACAGATCGGCTGAGCTTAGGGTGGGTGAGCTTTGAGTGTGGCCAGACACGGGTTTCAGCCCTGGGTCAGCTGGGTCAGCTCCCTCCTCAGCTCTACGGGAACCATCAGCCCCCGGGCTTCAGTTTTGAGGAGCCAGGAAGAAGTGGGAGAAGTCCGGAGTTGTGGCCGCAGGTGCCCCACACAGGGTAAGTGTGTTATTTTAACCATGTCCTTACATTGTTGTGATTGCCACCGCCCGGTGTGACTGCTGCAGTGACCATCGCCACATCACACATAGTATTCATTAGCCAGAAAGCACACATATATGCACACATACACGACCTCACCCATTTCATATGCTCATAGACTGTGGGTCAGGAGCTCTGAAGCAGCAGAGAAACACTGGCTTGTCACTCTTTCACGTTTGAGGCATCCGCTGGGAAGAAGGCTCAAAATCAAGGCCATCTTGCTGGTTGCGGCCTGGAATTATCTGGACACTCATTCGCTCCCACTCATGGTGCCCGAGCCTGGAAGATACATGAATGTTGGAACTTCTAGCCGAGGAGCCTACGTAGGCCTCTTTGTATGGCTTCTAATATGGAAGTCTCATAGGAGTGAGACTTCTAACAAGACATTTGGTTTCTTCCACAGTGAGTAACCTAAGAGAAACAGGGGCAGATGAGTCACCTTTCCAACCTAGTTTCGGAAGTTCACTGTGTTCTCGGGCTAAGAATGAGTCCCTAAGCTTGGCACATGTTGGTGGAGGGAGCAGTTAAGGGTATGTAGACATGTTTTGAAGCCACTGCAGCGACGATGAAAAACAATGAAGCTTATGCTTGCATGCTCACTCATATAGTCCCCAAAATGCCTTTGAGGGGTGAACAGGACAAGAAAAAAGACCCTATTTTGTTGACACAGAACAAGGCTTGGAAAGGTCTGTCACTTCAGTCTAAGCTGCAAGAGAGAGAGTGCTTAAGTGATGTCCCCTCTGGTCGCTTTCAGCTCCTGGGTGTGGTGGTTTTCCATCCTCTGCAGAAAGAGGTGGCTCAGCAGGCAGTTTAACCAGAATCCTTCTTGAACTATTTCACCGACTCTGTGACTTCCTGGGGCAAATGGAATTGCTTCCACGTAGCCCACGCCTGGATTCTGAAGTCAGCTAATTTTAGACTCTTTGGTCCAATGCCAAATATCAAAGGAGAGTTGAAAGAATAATCTTTGCTCAATTAGAGTACAAATTCCTTCAACTGAGACCGATTCTGGTGCCTTGTTATGTTAAGATAAGAAAACCTCCATTTATCACGTACCCTTGAGCTCTGGCATTTCAAATAGAAGAAGTAAGGGGGTGGGGGGGGGAGAATGATGAGCTTTAAGCAAATTACTCACTGAGAAAGTAAGGGGCAAGCACGGAGAATTGTGATGGCACAAAGTTGTGGAAGTTGTGCAGCTACAAGGTGATTAATGTAATACTTGTGTTCCTTTCCTGAGTGAAAGTCTGGCATCTATAAATGAAACATTTAATTTTAAATTAACTTGGTAGCAATGTGAGGGTGGATAATTTCCTAGCAAAAATCTCCTGTGAAATTTTACTTCTTAGTTTCAATTTTTGTGAATGGGAACTTCTAGAAATTAGATTTGCTTCAAGTTGGATCAACTTGTATCACATAATTTCCAAGTAATTGCTAATATGACTTTAGAGGTTATTTTCCTTCTGTCTAGTGAAATATCCACTTTGAATATTGCATTAGTAGAATGCTTCTTTTTTACTTTGTGATTTATATTTTTACAAATACAGTGACAGTGAGGGAAGGGTAATAATAACTGCGAAGAATAACATTGACCAAAACTTAAAAATCAAATATAACTCTTTCCTGTGAGAATCATGGTGGGAAATAAGAACAGAATTACCACACACAAGGACAGCAAGATGGCTCCTTGAGTAAAGGCACTTGCTGTCAGTCTGGTAACATGAGTTCAATCCCTGAGATGTACTATGTCTAGCACTTCCTTGAATTTTATGGGTGATAAAGGAGACATGGAAAGATTCTGTCTTTCCCCTATAATCTAGATACGTGCACAAGACACTGTAACAGTGAGTTTTGGTCACAGCAATATCACATCAAGCAAGACTATAGTTCTAGACCATGTGATCCTGAACCATCGTGAGTGCTCTGTAAGATTATTACAGCTGGTTCCCAGGCAGATATGCCCCAAATATACTTTACTAGCAATAATCCACATTTCCTATGGGTTAGTTGTCTTTCTTGTCTCCATATCCCACAGAACTGTTCTGATAAAGGATATAGACCACATTCTCCTTCCACACAGACCAGCTTACCACACAGCATATGGTCACATTAATATCTCTCAGGTTATTTGACCATCAAAACAATTACATGTTTGTTTTTCTTTGGAAAGCAAACTGCCACTTACTATATGGATAAAAAGGTTGTCACCAAGAAGTTAGGATTATTGATATCTGAGGGATCATCAAAGGCCCCTGTTACAGAGCCACAGGAAACCAATACCAAACACACACACACACACACACACACACACACACACACACACACACATGCATGCACGCACGTGTGCGCACACACACGCGCGCATGCACATGTGGAGAAAAGTGGACCCTAGAGAAAAGATATAGAAGGAAGAACACACATGGTCAAGCATGAAGTGTAAAGCTGGATGTAAAGAATTAAGCTGGAAGTTACTGGACCTGGAACTAACAGACACAAAGAATGAAGGCCATGATGCATTAGACCTGCCTCCCACAGGCTCATGGAGAGTCAGTCATGGTGCAACTCTGTCCCCAAGTGCACACTGGGCACCATCACGTGGGCATCTTGAAGTGAGCTGTAGTGAGGGGGTATTTCCCCCTGGAAATGTGCAAACACCACAGGGTGGGACTTCTCTCAGAGCCAGTGGGTAAGCATTGCTTAGCACATCACTGACGGGAAGAACTAAGGAAAGCAGAATCAACTCTGTTTAAGTATGTGACTTTGTTCCAAGTGGAAAAATTGAAAAGTGAGGTATGGATGTCCTCATTTCATTCTATGCCACATCCCAGGGCGGGCATTGGGCATTCAATCCTGCTTTAAGGTATGTGGAGTTTAAAGTCAAGTAGAGGAGATAGAACACTTTGGTTTTGATGTGGTCTACTTGTGTCTCCACCAGAAAAAGTTCACGTGTTTAAACAATGGTCCCCATGATGCCACTATTTGGAGGCAATGGTGTTTTAAGCCTCAAGGCTTCATGAAAGGTCCTTGGATCAATTTGGGTGAGTCCTAGAAAGGATTGTGAGACCTCACAGCTTTGTTCTCTAGTTTGAGATATAATCTAGTGCCTGCACACACTCTCCCCACCCACCCACGCCGTGCAGTGATGAAGTTAGAGAAGCCTTAGATCCCGGGTCACATGATTTGGACTTTGACTCCAAACCTTGAGCTAAACAAAGCTCTCTTTCTAGCTCAGAAGCCTTTCTCAGACGTTTTGTTATAACAACAAGATGTCTTGTGCGCAGAATTCCAGCAGAACTAGATTGTGCTAGTAAAGATGCTTTTCTGGAAGCATTCAGTAGCTTTGGATAAGCACATCCTAGAGACAATGTGAGGGGGTTGGGGATGAAGTGGGAATTTCCTAGAGTGAGATGACCTATGCCCTAATGAAGAGTAAACATTCATCAGGTGTGGAAAGCCACGTGGGGAAAGGGAGGTATCATAATTAGTAAGACAGGCAATGACCCAAATGGAATGAGAATGAAGTGAACAGTGGCTTCCAGGGAAAGCTGGTAATCAAGGAGGCTGCTTCTCTCTAATGAGCCAGAGATTTAAACATAGTAGTGTGTCTGAATCCAATCCAGCCTGGAGTGACATTAATGATGGAGACCTCAGATCCAAAGGAACATTATCAGGCACAGTGCCAAGGGCCTATAAAAAGAAACTATTCTTGGGATGGGTGGGCAGAATTGTGGATCAAGGAGATTGACAGCTGGAGGAAAGAGTGGGGAGTAAAGGAGGTGGGAGATACTCAATGGGTTTGTGAGGTTCTGGGAACTTGAATTCAGAACCCGTGGAAGCCCAGGTAAATAGGTTGGCTGCAATCCTGTGGGTCTGCACTGACTGCTCAATGCCGCCATCAGCTTGGGGCATAGCACTGAGTGGGTTCGATCCATGCTAAATAAATAAGTAAACGTGTTAGGAAATTTGATGGTTAACCCTGTCAACTCGATTGGATTAAATATTGTCTTAGGGTTCCTATTGCTGTAGCATGTGGGGTAGGAAGGGCTTATTTCTGAATCTTAGAACCCTCAGGTCATACTGCATTGCTGAAGGAAGTCAGGAGGAAGGAGCTCAAGGCAGGAACCTGGAAGCAAGAACTGAATCAGGAGTCATGGAGAGATGCTGCTTACTGGCTGGATACTCATGTCTTGCTCAGCTTGCTTTCATATACAACACAGGACTACCTGCCCAGGGGTGGCCATGCCCTTCCAGCCATTATCAACTCAGAAAACGCCCCACAGATTTGCACAAAGGCAATCTGGAAGGAACAGTTTCTCAACTGAGGTTCCTCTTTCCATATAACTCTAACTTGTGTCAAGTTGACAAAAACCAGTCAGCACAAAATACCTAGGAGACAGGAGAGCACACCTCTGGGTATGTCAGTGAAGCAGTCTCCAGGGAGGGTCATATCGCTAAGACTCTGACTTAACCAAAGGCTTTGCTTACTGATAGATTCAAATTTCCGTGGGTTATCGGAAAGCAGTTCCTAGAGGGAGAAAGTTGATCACTAGGGACATATCTTTGGGGAGCTCTGTTTTCCCCATGATCCTTTCCTGATTTCTCATTTTCCCACCCACTATGAGGTGAAAAGGCTCTTCAACTATGTATTCCCATCACTGTCTGTCCTAGTGCATGGGTCAAGCGACTATCCAATAAACCCTCTGAAACTGAACCAATGTAAAAATAAATCTTTCTTCATTTCCCATCAATTGTGTCAGACATCACAGCGATCACGGAAGGAAACAGAAAAGGGAGCATTTGGGGTCTGTGCAGTCTGGTGACACAGGGTTCAGGGAGGTGGGCATTTCCATCCTCTTGGGGTGAATATCTTCCAATTTACTCCTAGATTTGGCTCTCAGCCAGAACCAAGTGGCACTTCTGTCAGGACTGTGAATCTGGAGATCACAGTGATCAAAGGCCTAAAGCTATAAAACAGTGTGTGATGTGCAAGGTGGCGGGAAAGTGCCATGCCAAAGGGTTTAGATTTCATCCCGAAATCAATGGGAACGTTCAGAAAGGTTTTAAATAGGGAACTACAAGGTCCGGTTCATATTCGGGAAAGACAGCTCTAGCAGCAGTGAAAATCAGAAGGAGAAGCAGAGGAACTATTAATAAGCTATTCCAATAGTTCAGGTGAATGCTAATGAAACCCTAAGGTAATTTTGTGGTGATGGGGCAAGGAGGAGACAATGCTGAACGGTAATTAGGAGCTTTGGTCAACCACGTGGAATGAAGATGATACAAAAGATTGTGAATTTGATGATGTAATGGTATTACTCTAGAAAGGAAAGGCAAGAGAATGGTCTCAAGAAAGAGGAGGGTTACCCTCAGGATAACCACAGCAATGCTGGACACAGACACCACAGTCTGTGTTAGTGAATAGTAAATCTAGAACCTAGACATAGCAGAATGTCTCATCAGAATCTGCTCTCATCGAATGGAGCCTGCCAGTGTATATATACATTTTTGAGTCTGTCTCTCTATTTAAAGCTGTGTTTCAGTGTTGCAGTGTGTACTCTAGCTGCAGGAAAGCCGTCAGTACCTGGACTATCTCTGCTGCCCGCCTAAAGTCTCAAGTAAGAGAGTACTTCAACAGAAGGCTGTCTGAAGGGATTGGTCAACCGTAAATGGCAAATATCCACTAAGTATACGAAGAGCTAGAAAAACAAAAAAGATGAAGGCGAGGATCCTAAGGGAAATACTATTTCAGGAACAGAAAGAGCCAATGAACTCTACTGAAAAGGAAGAATATAGAGTGGAGGAAGAGAACGCACTGAGCAAGACAGAACAGCCCCTGAATGTGACAGTATGAGGCGGCCAGCGGCCTGGCAGGAGGAGCATTGGCAAAGTCAAGCGAGGGTGCTCCCAAGTGTGGAGTTGTGTTAGTGAAAACAGAGGATAGACTCTTCCAAGAAGTTTGACTGTGGAGGGACAAAGGAAAAGAAAGCCAAGACCAAGGAGCGGCACAGAACGAGAGGGTGTGGCCTGGAGCGTCTGAGCCTGGATCACCTTGAGTATGTGCTGGGCCAACTCTGTTCTCTAAATGTGCCCACAGGCTGCAGGGAGAACAAATTTAGCAATGGCCTCTCCCTTTCTGTTGCTCTGATGAAGCTGCTCTGCTCAGCATAGGGTATTAGTGCTCCTTTCTAGGTCCCAAATTCCCTACGAGTCTGTTCTTTAGGGCTTAAGAACACAGAAAGCCTCAGCTTTAGTTCTGGTGTTTGCAAACGTTCACTGCTAAAGACACCAGGAAGGGTAGAGATGTGGAGGCAGGAGACTTGACCTGAGCCCAACCTTGTAGCATCTCAACCTGGTATGACTCTACCAGATCCCAGATGGACATGGCATCCAGGGTTTTTAGTGACTGTTGCTGCTACCCCAGAAAACTCAGAAAGCGGAATGTTCTCAGCATCTTCCCATCCTACATGCTTACAAGCCCAACAACTGATGTGCAATCAGCCACCTTCCCTAGACAGAGCTCAAGAGAAGCATCAGCTTTATATTTGTCTGATTTAAAGTCCCCTTTGCCCCAAAGATGTCTACCAATTAGACAGGCGCTACATAGGATTTAATAAAAGCTGAAGAATACTAAACCCTCTGCTTGTATTGTCACCTCCCTCGGGAATATGTCCATGAGTAAAATCTAACAGATTTACCTTCAGATAGGGAAGTCACCAGATAAGTGGGTAAGATGGGAAGATACCCCACCACCATTACCACCATAACTATCAATGCCTGAAAGGCCAGGGCACTTTACAGGAGACATATGAGAGGAAATAGATGGTGAGTGGGTTGGAAAGAGATGTGAGTGAGTGAGAGTGTGTGTGTGTGTGTGTGTGTGTGTGTGTGTGTGTGTGTGTGTGTGTGTGTGCTACCCAATAGCTTTGAAATGCCATTCTTCATTGACCATTTTTTGAGACTGGGTCTCTCATTGGTCTGAATTTGCTAAGTAGGTTAGGCTGGCCAGTGAACTCTAGGGATCCACCCATATTGGAATGACAAATACATATGACCACATCCAGTTTTGTTTGTTTGTTTGTTTTTGTTTTTTAATGTGGGTTCTGAGGATTGAATTCAGGTCTTCATCAAACACTTTACAGAGTAAGCTGTCACTCCAGCCCTGATCGACCACCCTTAATCTGCATGAAAACGTTTTAGTTTAAAAAAAAAAAATCTAACGTTTGGCATGGCCATACCAGCATATGTCGAAACAGTTGTTGAAGCAAATGAGCAGTGGCCCACCCTGCTCTCCTCACAGATGCTGTTGACAAGGGCCTTGCCATTCGTTGACGGGTGAGATTATCTGTCATCCAAATACCTAACTCCTTGGAGACTGGAGAGGCTGGTACGGCACAGCCACTCCCCACCCAGCTCTGCTGAGCTGGTAGCCGCCCTCCTTCCCCTTCCTCTAACAGCTTCATGACAGACCTATGGATTGCTCAGGGCACCTGCTTCTGCCCTGCATGGTAGGTTCTACCCAGGTGACTTTTCACCCATCCTTTACTGAGAACGGTCTGTATGTTTGTGGACCATTGACCCTCAGAGATTGCAGCATCCAAATAAGGCTATACCTACTGGGTAGGGCAGACATGTATGTGCCTGCTCTCTAGCTCTCTAGCTCAGGTTCCTGGAAATAATTAAGTTAAATGCCTTTGAGCCTTGGCCAAGCTCATGGTAAAACTAGGCAAGGCCTTGAGGAGGAAAGAGAAACTGCAGTGTGGGCGAAGTTGTCCATTTGTAGTTTCTTTCTTTTTTTCTTCCCTTCTTTCTTTCTTTCTGCCTTTCTTTCTTTCTTTCTTTCTTTCTTTCTTTCTTTCTTTCTTTCTTTCTGTCTTCCTTCCTTTCTCTCTCTCTCTCTCTCTCTCTCTCTCTCTCTCTCTCTCTCTCTCTCTCTCTCTCTCTCTCTCTCTCTCTTTCTTTCTTTTTCTTCCTGCAGACATCATGGCACCTTGTATCTGAGAAGGTCTCCTTGAGGAAGGGTAGGAAATGTGTTGCAGGATGCTTTGCATTGGTAACAAACCATGTCTACGAAGGAGAGTGAGGCAGGGGAGGTAGACAGGGGGTTCGGCCTCAGAGCTCTTTATAATAACAGTGGAGCTGGGGAAAGTGCGGTTTTCTGAGAGGTATCCCAGAAGGGTCCTAGAGGGAAGGCCCAGGCTGCTTCCAATGCCTCACAGGGGGCTCTTTTCAACCCCAGAATGCTGCTGTGTTTCCTTGTGTGTGGCAGAGTCAGCCTCTTCCGAGTGGGTCACAGAGTGTGTCACCAGTGCTCTTAGATTCTCCCTCTTAATGTATGTAAGTGTTTTGCCTACATGTATGTATGTGAACTACATGTGTGTCTGGTACCCAAGGAGATCAGAAGAGGGCATCTGGTCCCCTGGAACAGGAGTTACAGTTGTGAGTCTCCACATGGTGCTGGGAACTGAGCCCAGCTCCTCTGTAATTAGCATCCGTGCTCTCAGAAACCACAAAGGCATCCTTCCAGCTCCTCAGTTCCTCCCTTGAACTCACTTATTAGCAGTATAGAGGTTCCTGTTGGAAAGGCACTGTGATATTCCCAAGGCAGGAGCCCCCGAGGGAGTTTTGTGACAACAAGCTCAATTAGAACAGGTCCTTGGGGAGAAAACCAGTACTGATCGGGACACCTTGCCTGCTGATCACCTCACCTGGGCTGACACTGGGAAGGGGCTCTAACAGGAGGAAATGATTTTGCTGCTAAGTTTTAATATGCCCAAGACTAATTTCATGCCTTGACGTTTTAAATCTAGAAGGTGGAGCTAACGTCATTGGAAGAGTAAAGGGAAATCTCAGGGGACTGTCACATATAGTGTAGATGCTGGAGGCCATTTTCCCAGCCTTCTGGCCCTCAGGCGACAAACTATCTTTTCTCTCCACCTTTCCTGTCACCATCTGTCACCCCCACCACCACCCCCGCCTGTCTTAAGTGTTCTTTTTATATAACATTGTGTTCTTGGCACCATTAAGTTTTAGCCCCCCTTTCACAAAATAGACAACAGTATTGTAGACAGAGAGATGACAGGCACAGGGGCCAATGGATAATCTTTATATAAAGAGGCACACTAAAGTAAATATCTGTTCGCATGATAGCAAATAATGAGGTCAGTGTACCCCAGGGTACTTTGGGAAGAATGGGCTGTCTGTTTGAATGAGTGCTCTCAGCAAAATCCCACATCATTTCCTAAACAAAGGACTTAACCCGGGAAAGCACCACCTGCTTGAGCCAGAGTGATCAAATACCTGGAGGAAAAGCCATAATAGCGCTTTCCCATAAAGGCACACCTTTTAGCGGTGAAGACTTATTGGGCAAGATTAAATGAATTCGCCTGTGGGTCTTTCTCTGTAGACGTTCAAGAACTCGAGCCTGAGCTGGGACACAAACTTGAGGCAGTGCATAGGGCCGCCAGGTGGGTTTCTTCTAGTCTACTGATCTAAAACAGTCACCTCCAGAACATCCCTTTTTCTGATCAATTTTCTCTGCAATGTGATCAGTATATCAGATAAAGCTCCGAGAAGACAATATTGATTTGCTTATATTTTTATCTTCCACCCTACAGGATTAACTATTTTAGGAAGAAAAGCACGGCATAAGAAACTGGCCCTGATTTAGCAGAGTCATGGTAGTGTTCCTTTTGAGTGTCTTGTGAATGCAATGCTTGGAATGGTTTACACTCAGTCTGATCTGTCTGTAGAGAAGAACCTGAGCCCAGTTTGGGGGGTTCTCAAGGGAGTATCAGTCTAGATTTTGCTTGGCAAGTGCACACCAAGGTAAAGAATTAGCACAGACAAGAAAACAAAGCCCGGGACAGGGAGCAGCAGAGCTGTAGTTGTGGGAGATCAGGGTGCAGACTGAGTGCAGACTGGAAAAGCTGAATTTCACTCTGATGGGATGAAGAGCCAATGGGGTTGTCAAGCAGAAGAGCGAGAGAGGATTTGTCTTTGAACTGCCATCATGGTTTTCCTTTCAGAAACGTAACTTGGAAGAACTCGTGAACCCTTGGACCTGGCCGTCTGTCTTACACTATCTTCAGGGGTCTCCCGTTAACCTGGGTGCCCTGCTCTCCCCACCGTGTTTCCTATATTCCATACAGAAGAGACACTCGAGCCATGTCCCACTATGGGAAAAAAGTGATGAGTAGCTTAAAATCACCAAGAAAATACACACAAGAAAGCGGAAACCCAAAGGACAAAAGTGACCCGTCCCAAGCCCTTTAGCCAATATCCAGGTGTCACCACTGCCTTGACCAGCAAGGAAGACGCAATGCTCGGAATCTTCTTTAAGCAGCTTTACTCAGGAACCTTGAACAATCTTCTGACCCTGGGGAAAGCCAGCCCACAGCTTATAAGGCCTTGGGGTAGCCAACCCCGGCACACTACGTGGTGAATGCAGATAGGTCCACATACACGGAAGCAAGCCTAGATCTCAGCCTTAGCCAAATAAGGACTTGTTTACACCAGAGAGCACTCACCATCGGAAAGGTGGAAGGCGGAAGCCAGCGCCATCTTTAAGGCGCGGCACTTCACAGCTCTCTACATCCAGGAAGACTTCTGTTTAGCGAGCTTTATTCTGGGTGTGGGGAATACTCAAAACGAAGACATACTTCCTATCTTCAGGGTGTTCACAGTCTTATAACAGAGAGGAACAGAGGATCTCAAGGTGTTTGGAATTGGAAGAAGTGATCAGTGCAGTGTTATTTGACTTTGAATTTCTCCACATTTGTGACTGAAAAAGGAAGCCTTTAGGAGATAGATGGTTTTGGGTATTATGGGAAAATAAGAACAGAATACTTGACACACACTGCAAGGTTACAGGAGGTTATTCTGTTTAGCTTCAACTATCAGCTTGACTGACACAGACTAAAGTTGTCTGAGAGGATGGGCCCAGATAAGAGAGGCCTGCTGGCATGTATGTGGGCGGTTATCTTGATTGTTAATTGATGTAGGAGAGCTCAGCCCACCGTAGATGGCACCGCTCCCCCAGATGGTGGTCCTCGGCTGTATAAGCAAGTTAGCTGAGCAGAAGCCAGCCAGTGAGCCAGGAGCAGCCTTGCCTCTGACTGTACTGACTTGGTCATGAAGTGAGTTCCTTGATTGGAAGTGATATTGTGTGGAATAGCAGGTATGCCTGCCTTCAAGTTTCTGCCTGAAGTTCTGCCCCGACTGCCCTCAGCGATGGACTGGTACCTCAAGTGTGAGCTGAAGTAAATCTCCCTTCCATAAGCTGCTTTTGGTCAGAGTGTTTAATCATAGCGAAGGAAAGAAGCTGAAACAGTGTCTTAGTCCTTTTTCTGTTGTACCAATAACCCAACCCAGATAATTTGCAGTGAGCAGAAGGCGGGCAGGGACAAGATTATGCCTCTCATCCCAGCACTGAAGAGGCCAGGGCAGGAGGATCGCAAGTTCAAGGCCAGACTTGCTAATACCAAGCCTTGTTACAAACAAACAACAAAAAAGATAGGTAATTTGGCTTATAGCCTTTAAGGCTGGGCAGTCCCAGAGCATAGCTCTGACGTAGTTACAGCATCTAGCTACCAATGCCATCTCAGGCGCCTACCCACCCTTAACTACTTCTCAAAGGCTCTATTGCCAAATATCATTAGCTTGTGAAAATGGAAATTGTGTTTCCAACCCAGGAACCCAGGCTCTCCCTAGGCAAGAGCAGGCTCTGCCAGAGAGCGCAAGCAATCCACGGAGGACCTGCTTTAGAGGTGACCTGAGGCTCCATGATGTCAGTCAGCACCCCTTTGCCATCAAGTGGGCAAGGCCTCTCTGAAGCAGATGCTGGATTCCAAGTTAAGCTTCAGGTGGCTGCATCTCTAGCAGACCAGATTTGTCACCTTCATGAGCCAGAATGAAGTTCCTGACCACAGACACTGTGAGAGGATACATTCTTGTTATAGCTTTCAGCCACTGAGTAATGAAGTTTTATTTATTTTACCCAGAAACAGGGAACGTAGTACTTACATTAAAAACATTAATTCATTAACAGCCAATTCAGAAATCCCTTGACTGTTTATAATTTATCACTATCCTAAACTGTTTTTTTTTAATGTTATATGTGTGTGTTATATACATGTGAGGATGGGTGCATCTTTGTGTACACATACATGGGGGCCAGATAACACCTTGGTGTCATTTTCAGGATCCATTTACTTTGGTTTTTGAAGCAGGGTATTTCACCGGAACGGAGCCCGCCAAGTAGCTGAGACAGGGTAGTCAGCAAGCTGCCAGTATCCCCATCTCTCCCAACTGCTGGGGTTACAAATGGGCGTGGCCATGCTTGGCAATTTTAACGTGTGTACTGCGCATTAGAGTCCCGTCGTTAGCCTGCACAGTGACAACTCCCCAGCCTCCTAAGATGATTTTAACACCAAAAGTGATTAAATAACTTTATTAGTATTACATAAAGAACTGTAACGTATTACTTAATAAAATACGTGTTATGTTTTAAAAGCGATGAATGGTTAGAAAAGAGGTTTGTGAGTTAGACAGACTATTCATTTTCTTTCCAAGTCTCAATATGAAGGAGGTGGCATTTTACTGTGTCCCTTCAATCACCTTCTTTATATGGTGGCATTTTGGCAAGAGGGGTTCTTTTCTGTGCGGTAGCATTTCTGAAATAGTTGTATGTGGGCTTTATTTGTTTGTTTTCTAAACAGTAGGCTTGCAAAAATTCCCTGTTTCAACTTGTAAAACAATGTCAGCAGAAATTCAGAGTTCTTGTCAGTGTTTAAACATAAGAGACTTAGTGCCGGATTGAGATTCTTTGACCGATTCAGCGTGGGAGAGGACAAAGGCAAGGGACCCATGTGGGTAATAAACCGCTTCTCATAGGTGTGAATTCCATTTTAAACCCACCCAGATGCTCATGTGAACTGGAGACAATAGGACCTGGCAGATGGAAGGGAGCAAAGCTGGGTCCCCCAGGAGTATTGGTTTCTATCACAGACCACACAAGGAATACTTAACAGAGTTGGGGGACCCCACCTTACAGCCTAAGACTGCAGCCTCCGTTTTCTTCCTAGACGCTAGCCTGGTCATGGGCAACTCTGCTGAGGTTCTCTCGGAAGACCCCAGTGGATGACAGAGGAAGTAGACAAACCCAGCAGGCATGGCGTTCCTCACTCTTATTCTTTCCACTGCTGTTCTGAGAGATGCCTCCCCTGCATCATCCATCAGCCACAGCCTCCCCATTGGTGCCCAGGGCAAACTGAAAGGACATCTTAGCAGCAGGAAATGCTGATGAGAGATGCTGACTCAGGCACTTCTCCTGTATCCCCCTCCCCAATGGTAAAACAGTGGGATGTGGGGGCAGATACACAGGCTCTAATTCAAACTGGGACGCTGCCATTTAAGGTTTGGGTCACCCCAGATGGTTAGTTTTAAGATCTGCCTGTATCCCTTAGAGCAGTGGTTCTCGACCTTCCAAAGGCTGTGACCCTTTAGTACAGTTCCTCATGTTGTGGTGACCCCCAACCATAACATTATTTCGTTGCTACTTCATAACTAATCTTGCTACTGTTATGAATAGTAATGCAAATATCTGATGTTCAGGCTCTCTGATATGTGACCCCTGTGAAAGTATTATTTGATCCTCAAAGGGGTCATGACCCGCAGGAAGAGAAACATTGCCTTAGAGTGTTATGCTGAGGACTGTACTTAGAAAAAAAATATGATAATAGCTACCTGCTATTGCACAGGCCTTAGGTATTGATTTAGTTAATCCTCACAGCCTTATGAAATAGACAACTTCATCATCTTTCTATTGATAAAATAAACGTAGGCGTGGAAAGGCTACATGAAGTCCTCCTAGTCACGGAGTTAAAAGGCATCAGAGTGGTGTTTGAAGTTCAGGTGGTCTGACCCGGGTCTGTGATCTTAACCCTGCCCTGCACTATCTTTGTGGGGACATCAAGCATTTATAATGATATGGTGACTTTTAATAAATATGTTCTTCTCAAACTGCAACCTCAAATCTCAGTGTGGACCCTGCTGTCCCTGGGGCTCTGGGATCCAACCATCAACTCCTACCAGTTAGAGCTGCTTCCAGGTCCCATCTTGTTGTGAATTCCATCTCTGAGACCAGTGACGTATTTCCTGAAGGTCCCTGGAGGATTTGGGTGCTGGGTGCTTGATGTCAGCCAAGCAAGGAATACAGAGGGAAGACAGCAGGTATCGAGCCAAGCACTACTTGTGCTCATCCGTAGCTGTTGTCCAGCCAGCCACAGCCAGCGGCAGAGGGTGTGGTGGTCAGCAGGGCACAGGGCTGAAGCACAGCTGGAAACACAATGGTGCTCTGGGGTAATTCCTCACTTCCTATTAGAAATAAACACACAGCAGGCTATACTGAATTTCCCATTGGCTTCTTGGCTTGACAGCTGGTCCCTAGTGCCTATGGTCTAAGATAGCAAAGATGTTAGGCCAGGCCACTGGACTAGAACAAAAAAGGGTGGGAAAGGCCGGCCCCTGCCTGACCTTTGCTTGGCTCGGCTACTGGGCTGTGGGAATCCAAGTGCATCAGGGTTTGGGGGCTGGAAGGGAATGGGCTCAGAATGGGAGGGGAGGGTTGAACAGGAAGACAAAAGAAGGAAAAGTATGCTGAGCTTGCAGGATAAGCCCAGGGATACCCTCTGATTGGGGTTCTCTGAACCTTGGTGGAAATCACAGGTCTTCCATATTGCCCATTAACGGAGCCATGTGTGGGTGAGGACCCATCCGAAGTAGGCTGATGGTGAGAGGGACACTGCTCCCTGTGGGATTAAAATGGATGGCCCAGCTTGTGGCCAAGGCCACAATAGGCATTCTGGACTTTGTGTTGTTTGTACGTCTGCGTCAAAGAACATCTCTCTGGACACGCTGACTGTCCTGGGCCTGATGTACCTCACTTTGCCAGATGTGGGAGGAGCAGTATCCCAAGTGTCCCAATGGTAATGCCTCCAAGTGTCACTCTATCACAAAGCTTCTCGAGGCTGGCATTGGAAGTGGCATGCTATGCCCACTTTTTAGGCATATTCTATCCCTCCAGGAAAGGCTGGGGACAGAATTTACAGAACCAGGTGTCCAAGTTCTAGGTCTCTGGTTTGGAAGTTATTAGGAGTTTCAAAATGCTGACAGCATGGCATTAAAGCACTTGGCTTCTAAGTTTAGGGCCCTATGCATGCTGCAGTCCATCGTATACTTATGGATGGGCTCAAAGAGGCTCATGTTCCTTAGATAAGGTTAACTGGGTCAGAGATATTGCATAGTATACCTTTTAAGTAGATTTGAGTCTTTGAATATTAAAATATTGCATTTCAGGATTTTAACAAGTCTTTGCAGGCTTTCTAAACTCCAGAGAACCTCAACTTTGGGACATTGGAGCATCCAGGAGCTTATGTATTGACTCAGCTGCTTGTGATGGCTACTCAGCATACCCCTAGTTTCTCCCCTTCCCTGGGTACTGGATCACTTGAGGTTGGCATGAAGCCAGGCTACCCAGAGAAGACAAGTTCCAGGGGAGCGAAAGGGTATAGTCCCATTCTACAGCGAGAGATCGGGGACCAGAAAGAGGACTAGTTCATACGCAAAGAGGAAGGCATGCAATAGTCTTCAAGGTTGGACTTGCAGGAGGGAGGAGGCGGTGCCAGGTCCAAGCCAACCACGTGCGTAAATTGGACCAGGGAGTCATGCCCTCAGAGAACGAGGCAAAGCTCTGACCCTCCGGCGACTCCAGGGCCTTTGCTTTCAGACTTGGCTCCAGAGTAAGGCTTCACGGATCCGAGGGATCGTAAGGTCTCAGCAAAGGAGAACAAATGGCATCGGTCAAATTCAAATCTCAGTTTCACAACGAAAAAGGTTTTAATACAAGTACATCCTTTGCGACCCTTCTTCGAATGAGAATGCTCAGTTGTCTTACATTTGAATTCGGCTGGCAAGTCTGCATTTCATCAGCCACCTTGAGTTGTCACTCTCCCCCCACCTCTCCAAACGCAGAACGGGCTCTCCACGGCTATAAATACTCTTGACTCAGGCACATTTCAGCAGGCTTTTAGGACTTAGCTACAGATCTCCCCTGCCCCGCCAGCCCTGCAGAGGTGGACTTCACAGACAAGTCATCCGAGAAGGTGCTAACCACGGTGGAAGATGCCGGTGCCAGGAAGACTCGTCTCTGACCGGAGGCCAAGTTCTGTTGGGCCTCCATGCATTCCTTCCCAGCTCAGCTCATCCTTGGCCCTGATACCAGCAGCAGCAGGAGGCTGAACACAATCTCCGCTCCGTCGCCAGCCTGCAGGGTGGGCTCCCAGTGGGTCAAGGTTGTAATTATGGCTTGGGACCGCCTGGTAGACAAGTTTTTCTGGATTTCATTTTTAATTTCTATGTTTGGAAATGAACAGATTTCCTTAAAGCATGTCATTCAATCTGCTTAATACTCTATGGCTGGCCATATTGTCCCTACTTTGAAACTGGCAAAACAGTCATATTATAGGTAGGTGCCAAAGTTTGAATTAAACCCCACCTCTTCATCCAAACCTATGTCCTGGTACTGTCCAACCTTATCACTGACCACACAACCCGCTCTGTGCTTCTGGATGGTTATTATTCACACTCTCTACCCAATCTGATCTCTATGTCTTCAGCATCTTGCACTTCATACAACTGTATTACTTTTCTTGATTATTCTGAGCTTCCTCAGAAAATTAACACAAGCTGGATGACTTAACACAGCAGAAATTTGTTGTGGTAATCTGTTGTCTTTGCTGAATGAAATAACCTGAGGCTAGGTAGCTTTATAAAACAAAGACAAAACAAACAAAAAAATTTTGTTTATCTTACAGTTTTGGAGGCTCAGAGTCCAAGATCATGCAAGCCCATTGGTTTGGCCTCTGGTGTACACCTAGTAGTAGATGGTACCATGGCAGCAAGAGATAGCATGATTAGAGAGGAAGCCATGAGGGACCTGGCTATTATAACACCTTGTCCTTGTAAGAACTTATTGCAAAAGAATAACATCCCCTCAGAGGTCAACACCTCCAGGGACGGAGCAGCCGCCCACAGAGCTGCTCTTTCTCTAAGATCCTACCACCCTGTGAACATCTGGAGGAGAAACCACATTGACTCCATCTATCCTCACAGTTAGGAGGCCAAACAAACAAACAAACAAACAACCCCCCAAAAGTCAAAAGAATCAAGCGATGAGTAAGGCTGCCTCCTGGAGGCACTGAGAAACCAGTGCCCCCAGTCTCAGCTTCTTGCTGGAAGCAGGCACAGTGTGCGGTGCTCCGTCCGTGGCTTGTGACCAGATTGCCTTAACTTGCCCCTATCATCACATGGCTCCTCTTTTTATTTTTTAATTAAAAATATTTTCGTGCAATATATTTTAATGGTATTTCTCCTTCTCCAACCCCTCATAGCTACACCCCAACTCACTACCCACCCAGCTTTATGTTCTTTCTCTTTCAAAAAGCAATACACAAAAAGAAAACCAAAATTAAGTAATACACACAACAAAGCACCCCCCCTACCCAAATCACTGGGTATATCAACAACACTTCAGGTCAGTCCCATGTCCAGGAGTAGTTGGTCGACACCTAAGGAACTTGGTCGTATTTTTGTGGCGACTTTGTTTCATTTTGCTGTGTTTTGGCCCACGCCTCTTTTCCTGTATGTCTCCCAGTGTTTGCAGCCATCTGAATTTCCTTGTCTCTGTCACAAAGACATCATTAGGCTCACTCTAGTGTACCATGACCTCATCTTAACTAGATATAGCAATGCAAGCCTCTGGGTCCACACAGGACTGCGTTCTGAAGTTTGAGACAGACACACAGTCCTAGGTGGGGATTGACACACAGTGCTCAAGCATTGCACTGGTCTTTGTCTTGTTGAGATTGTCACCTGCATGGTACAGCACAGGACACTCTGCACTGAGCGTCTGGGTCAAGGCGTCCCTATCTCTAACTCATTACTTTCTGGGGAGTTAGGGGCTCCCCTTCCCCAACTTCTGAATACTCGTGTGTCTATATAGCTCACAGCAGCAGCTCTCAGTCCAGAGGGTAAAGGGTCAAAAGCAGTGGCTCTCAACCTGGAGGTCGTAATCCTTTCGCAGGGGTCCCATATCAGCTATCCTGCATATCAGATATTCACATTACGATTCATAAGAGTAGCAAGATACAGTTATGAAGTAGCAACAAAACTAATTTTATGGTTGAGGTCACCACAACACAAGGAACTGTATTAAAGGGCCTCAGCATTAGGAAGGTTAAGGACCACTGGTCAAGGGGAAATCCTCTTAGAATCCTAAGTTTCTGATTCATGGGTGAAGGAAAAAGCTCAGGAAGTTGCCTTCTGCCCTGCTCTAGAAGATTGTGTAGGAATAAGAATTCGGATCCTACCATGGCCTATAAGAATCTTCCAGTCCTGATCCAGTTTCTACTTTTAGTTGCATCATCTAGTTTTCCAACCTCAGCCAAGAAGCCTGCACCCAGCCAACTGGACTCCTCTTACTTCCCGCCCTCTTGTCTCCCACACAGGCATGGGTCGTGGGGAAGCAGTTTGCATCTGTAGCCTGCCTGGGCAATTATTCAATTGCCCATGTCTCTGGCTTCTGAGCCAGAAAGTGGAGTCATCTTCCTTCCATGAGCCTGTTGTGAGGAGAATGTCTAATACTCTGAAGGGCTTGGAGCTGGAATCCCTAACTCTGAAGGGCTTGGAGCTGACAGGCACAAAGAAAACAAACCATAACCTTTTTTTTTTTTTTTTTTTTTTTTTAATCTTTGCTCATTTTTAGCCTACTTCTTGGGATTCTGTTCCATCCTTCTGGACAAATTCCTTCCATCCCAGATCTGGAAAAGAAGGCTTTGTCTACATGGTACCTTCCTGAACTCCAGGCCCATTAGTTACTGTCTCTTTGTCCAGCCTCCAATTATCATTGGTGCACATTCTTTATCAGTATTAGCATAGCCCACAGCTAATGACACTATTTCCTGCACATGCCTGAGTTCCTTTCTATGAGGCTTGGGAAATATTTGCGCCCCCCCCCCCACCAAAAAGCTTGATATCTTTTTTATTTGACTTTTTGCTTTTATGGTTTCCTTTTCCCTCTTTTATTGAAAATGTATTTTTTTCTCACTTAATATATCTTGATTATTTTCCCCTTCGTTTAGTCCTCCCACCCTCCTCTTCCATCCTGATTCACCCCTTTCTGTCTCTCATTAGAAAACAGGATTCTAAGGGATAGTAATAAAATAAAATATAGCATAAAAACCCCTAACCCATCAGAATAGGGCAAGACAAACAAACAAAAAGAAAAGAGCCCAAGAAAAGGCACAAGAAACAAATATAGACACTGAGACCCACTCCTTTGCACATTCAGGAATCCCATAAAAACTCTAAACTGGAAGCCAAAATGTATATGCAAAAGATAATGTAGGGCAGTGTGTGTGTGTGTGTGTGTGTGTGTGTGTGTGTGTGTGTGTGTGTATTGAAATTAGATTAAAAAGAAAAAGTCCCAATGACATTATGACATTATGAGACAAGAAACCTCAAATAAGACGTTGAATTCATTTCCTGTTGGTCATTTACTACAGGACATATGGCATGCCCTTAAGAATAATTTGTTTCCCCAGTGAGACTCCCTTGGAGAAAAAGAAATTTTAATTTGAAAGTGGTTATCAGTTGGAGATAGGTTCTGGGCTAGGGATGGAGGCATGGTCTACTTCCATTCAGCTCTAGGACCTCATCTGGTGCTGACCCGTGCAAGCCCTGTGCCTGCTGCCTCAGTCTCTGTGAGCTCATGTGTGCTGGTCCTGCCTTGTTTCCTGGTGTCCTCCATCCCTCTGGCTCTTGCACTCTTTCCATCCCTGATCCTATGAAGGAGGGATTTGAGGGGGACAAGCCATTTAGGGCCGAGTGTCCCAAGGTCCCTCACGCTCTGCATATTGTCTGGTTGTGCGTTTCTGTATTTTTCGCATCTGCTATAGGAGGAAGTGTCTCTGTTGATGGCTAAGCAAGGCACTTATCTATGAGTACAGCAGAATGTCATTAGGAGTCCTTTTATTGCTACATTCTTTTAGTAGGACAGTAGCATTTGGTTTTACCCTCAGTTCCTGGGTTACCTAGTCTCAGGTTCCTGGTCACACAAGCAGTGCCGGATATGAGTTCCATCTCCTGGAGGGGGTCTTAAGTCAAATCAGATATTGGTTGGTTACTCCAAGAAGCTTTGTGCCACCATTGCATTAGCATATCTTATAGACAAGACACCACTGTAGACCAAAGCATCTGTGGCTGGGGTGGTGTTTATGTTTCTTCTTTGGTAGTGTGCAAATGCCTTCCTAAACCAAAGATGCCAGTACACAAGGAGGGATGAAGGCTCTACTTCCCCATGTTCAGTGAGTTGTAGAGGCATTGTCTTAAGCAATGGGCCTTGTCCTCAGTTTGTGGAGAACAACCTATAGTTTGGGTAGCAGCCTGTATTGCTTGGGATTTCCCACGGGGTCTCTTTGGCCAACCACTCAATTGGATGTAACCTGTTTCTACTACTGGAAGCTTCATTGGATGATAAGGGTTGTCCAGTCGGGGCTCTGTCTTCCCCATTATTTGGCAATTTCAATTTAGATCACCTTCATATATGTACATATTTTAGGAAGCTTCTACTGTTTTATGTTTCTATACTGCCTCTCAAATGCCCTTACCTTTAGCTGTCTCTCCCCATATTCCCCTCCTTTCTCCTCTTCCCTCCCCATCCCCATTTGGTCCTTCCATTCCAGTAACCCCCTCATCCATTAACTATATATTCTATTTCCCTTTCCTAATGAGATCTATCCCGCCTTCCCCCAGTCCCTTACTCCATACCTAACTTCTATGGTTCTATAGATTGTAGTTTGGTTGTCATTGACTTAAATTGTCTCTCTGAGTCTGTGTTACGTCACTCAGAATGTTTTTTCTAGTTCCATCTATTTACCTGCAAATTTCTAGGTTGTTCCTAATTTCCGGCTATTATGAACAGAGTAGCCATAAACATGGTTGAACAAGTGTCTCTGTAGTAGGATAAAATGTCCTTTGGCTATGTGCCCAAGAGTGGTATAGCTGGATCTTGAGGTAGCTTGATCCCCATCTTCCCGAGGAACTGCCACACTAATTTCCATAAGTGGCTGTATAAGTTTCACTCCCACCAGCAATGGATGGGTGTTCCCCTTATTCCACATCCTGGCAAACTTGAGCTGTCATTTGTTTTATTGATCTTAGCCATCCTGAAGGTTGTAAGATAAAATCTCAAAGTAGCTTTGCCTTTCATTTCCCTGGTGACTAAGGATGTTGAACATTTCAGTGTTTCTCAGCCATTTATGTTTCTTCTTTTCAGAATTGTGTTTAAAGCTGAACACCATTTTTAATTGGGTTACTTTTTCTTGATATTTAGTTTTTTGCTTTCTTTATATATTTTGGATATTAACCCTTTATTGGATGTGTAGTTGGGAAAAATATTATTCATTCTGTAGGCTGCTGTTTTGTGTGAATTAAAATGTCCTTGCCTTGTAGAGGCTTTTCAGTTTTATTTATTGCCTATTAATCTTAGTGCCTGTGCTATCTGTGATCTGTTCAGAAAGTCTCTTCATAAGCCAATGAGCTCAAACTATTCCATGCTTTCTCTTCTATCAGATTCAATGTATATGCTGTATTGTCAGGTTCTTGATCCTTTTGGAATTAAGTTTTGTACAGGGTGAAAAGTATGGATCTATTTTTTTTTGTTTTGTTTTTTGAAACAAGTGTTTCTCTGAATGGCTTTGGAGCCTGTCCTGGAACTTGCTCTGTAGACCAGGCTGGCCTCAAACTCACAGAGATAGCTTGCCTCTGCCTCTGCCTCCCAAATCCTGGGATTAAAGGTGTGCACCACCACTGCCTAGCAAGTATGGATTTATTTGCATCCTTTTGCATGCACTCATTCACTTTGGTCAACACCACTGATTGAAAAGGCTATGTTTTTTCCTGTGTGTATTTCTGGTTTCTTTATAAAAATTCAGGTATGCATAGGTGTGTGGACTGGGTCTTTCATTCAGTTCTGTTGATCAATGTGTTAGTTTTTTACTTGGCATATTTTATAATTTAAACTCTTTTGTCACTCTTCATTCCATAACAATGGATATTCAATTTACTATTTTAGAACTGAACTTCACAGGGCATTTCTGAATTTATCAGTGATGATATTTTGCTATTAAGTCATCTCCTCTGTCTTCCCACCTCTTCCTACTGTAATCTTCCCTGTTATTTTTTCTCCTGAATTCTCCAAGTTTCATCACCGTGGCCAGTGTGCAGGGCTGTTTCACATTCCAAAGGATTTATTTAGAAACCAGATCTTGCTGCCCACTCACAGATATGGCCCATACTCCTGGAGCAAGAATGTTCTCCTCTGTTCTGCCTACAGAATCCATAGGAAGGCTGCCAACTGTTAGGCTTTCAATAGATGTGTGTGACTCTCAGAAGAAAACCTGGATACTACCAGTGAATGCTGGGAGCATGTGTAATTCAGGCCACAGACCTTGCTATCTTGGCCCAAAGAACCTTCTCTCAGAGAATATTATTAACAGACCCCTTTCCAATTAATTGATAAAGGAACACTTCCTAGAACACTTCCTATAAACAAGATGTGAAACACTGAGGGATAAAACTCTGTGGCAGAATTCTTCACCGGCATGAATGGTGACCCAGGTTAAATTCCTAGCAATAGAAAAAAAATGTAGCTGGGCATGTTGGCTCATACCTGTTCTTTCAGCACTCAGAAAGGTGACATAAGAGTATTGCCATGAATTTGAAATCAGTTTGTGATGCATAATAAGTGGAGGTGAGATTCTGTTTCAAAAACATTTTTTTTTAAAACCTAGGATTTCGTATATGACAGGCAAGTGCTCTATCATTGGGCTGTATCCCTGGATTTTAAATCTGTATGTATTTACACATATCTATATCTATAGCATCCGTGTCTATTATATATCTATATATCTGGGGGTTAGCCATATTCTCATTAAGTTATTCCGACTGGCCTAGAGCTCTCTCTGTTGTCCATGCAGACTTCAGCCCTGTGCCACGAGGCCCAGCTGACCACAACTTTCCCATGGTAACATGTTATAGTTTATGTAGATGAGGGACTATTTTACTAGTGCTTTGTAAGCGATGTAATCTCCTAAAGCAAAAGTGTTCCATGCATATGAAGCTTTCCAAATACCTTTTGTTTTCTGCTGTGACCGAGCTCATGTCTTAGAGTGGCCACATAAGGAGTAGGAAACGGTGGTCTTTGCCTGAGGATCAGATACAGAGCCTTGTTGGATGGATGTGGTTACCCTTTTTCTGCTATCAAACCATTTGGTAGGTAGAGACAAGAAGATCAGGTTCATGGTCATCCTTGGCTATGAGGGGAGCTTTGGGTCAACCTGGACTACATGAGATCTCACCTTAAACAAAGAAAAACAGATCCAGAGAGTCATGTTAGATGGTAATGAATTGCTCTATAGTGAGGCCACTGGTATGTGGTTCAGAACTTAGAACAATACGGAAGATACATCTGTAGACAGCTGCTTCTTAGCTTAGGGCACTGGCCACAGAGGTCCAGCTCAACTCTGATCAAGGCAGAGTTGTTCTAGCTTCATCTTTGTTAATGTTGCAGATTCCCTGGCCAAAGGCAACATAGGGGAGCAATGGATTTATTTCATGTTACAATTCCAGGCCATGACCCATCATTAAGGAAGTGAAAGGAGGAACTCAAGGCAAGAACGTGAGGGCCAGTCGCTTGCTCTTCCACATAGCATTGTCCCCAACCAAAAAAGAAAAAGCCCCCAAGACGTTTTATAGCAGAAGAAGCATGGGAAGCATGGCAGTATCTGTGCAGAAGGATGCTGGCTGTCTGGGAGGCAGGTTTATGCTCAGCTAGCTTACTGATACACCTCAGGACCAGGAACCGTGCTGCTCATAGTGGGCTGAGACTTCTAGCACCAAACAACAGTCAAAACAACCTCCCACAGAGAAGCTAGCTGGTCAGTCTGAGCTAGACGATTCCTCAGTGGAGGCTTTCCTTCCAGATGATGCTCTGCTGTGGTAAGTTGGCGGTTGGTTAAGCAGAATGGGAGACAGAGTATACCACTCAAGAAGGGCCTAGAATTAACCTTGCCCCGGTTTCATGAGCAAATCTCCATTAAGCCTAATTTTATTCCCATCACATTGCTACTGCTGAGGAATAGAAAGCCGGTACCATCCCGGTCTCTTGGAAGCTGACAGTCAAGCTATGCAAAGAACCCTTCCCAGCTAGACATAGTGGAGATAAAGTCGCAGAGGCAAGTCCAGGGTGGCATGGGTTTTAACAGGAACGTTTATCCAGTCTGGGGACCAAGGACCTTTAATATGGTTGTTGAGAGGTTTATAGGCGTTACCCACAGGAAAGAGTTTCTCTCAGAAACCCCCTGGCCTGCCGATCAGCTGCACCCAGAATCCCTTATGTTCTGTAGACCCCTGACTGGCCCAGTAAGAGCTCTGGATACCTGCCCTGGTGTTCTGGTTTGCTTGGAGCTCTGCTGGAGTCACAACTAACTTTGCCTGTTTTGCTGAGGCCCTGCCACACCTGGATATCATGGTCTCTATACTTGGTTTGTTCCCGGTGGCCCATTCGATGATATGATGCCTCCACCACCCATCCATAACCTTTACCACCGCCACACAATACCACATGGTCTCCTCAAAGGTCAGATCACCCTGCTCCTTGGCCTCCCTGACTGGAAGGCCAATCTACCACAGCCCTATTTCCCTCTGACTCATGCCTACAATATAGCCACACCATGAGGCAGATCCTACTTGTATCCCAAACAGGAAGATACAGTGTACCCCAAAATATTATCCATGCATCCCATTCGACACACACCACACTGAAGATAAATGCAGTCATTTCTAGTTGACATGACTATAAACATAAGTACTGGTGTGGCTTACTGCTCAAACAGAGGCACGTGGCTTCTGTGAGACCTAGTGTCAAAGCCTCACTGCATTTGTTCTCTTGGCTGAGGTGAGGTGGGTGAATGAGGAGAAGGCCCCTCAGTGGGGGATGTGGGGCTCAGACCAGACTTCCCCCTAAGTAGGCTTGTTTGGATGAGGGTGGTGTTATTAAGCTCCCGAGACTCAACTGATTTCATGAAGGCTTGGAATGTGGGTCTCATCTTTGCTTCTGGAATCTGTCCTCCACGCAGCATCAAAGGGAGAGAACATGCTTTCATCCAGGTGGCACCTGGAGTATCTTATTTCAACAGCTACCATTTGTTTATGTAAGACACAGGCCACCACAGATGCTCCGTCCCATCTAGAACCTATTTTTGACGCTGAGTCCCTGGCCTTGCGTGGCCTTCCTTTTCAGCCTTCTCCCTATCTGTATCTCAGTTGTAAACATATTGACTTGAGGGCTCAGCAAGTCCGGTGGCTTTCCCCTGGCATGGAACCACTGCTGTGCTTCTGTAGAGTGACAGAAAGGTTTCAAAGATAGGGCAGAGTTCACGTGTCCCTCTCACCCCCCACTTCTGGTGTCTCTATTGTTAACATCTCTTGTTCCCACGGAGCTGTTGTCAAAATGAGCACCCAGTGTTCGGATTTGGTTAGTTGGTCCCAGTGCCCGCTCTTCTATGGGACCAGGATGCCACCCTGCCCGGAGTCGTCCTCAGTCTACTCGGCCTTCTTCCTGACAGTGCCTGGCTTGCCTTTGCTTTAACGACCTTGGCATTTCGAGGGATGCTATGTAAACAGTCCTTTGATCTGTCTCTGTGTGTGCACGTGTGTGCAGAGGCTAGGTGCTGATGTCAGGTCTCTTCCTCCATCCCTCCTCATGTTATTTCTTGAGTCAGTTGTCACTGCATCTGGAGCTCTCCAACTCAGCTAGCTTGCAAGAATCCACCTGCATGGGGTCTTGTCTTGTAACAATGGGGCTCTTCAGTCTTCAGTGCTGGGATAACAGTTTCCTCCTGCTGTGTCTGACTTCTTCTGGGTGTAGGCGGGACTGACCACCTCACCAGCCCTCCAATCTGTTGCTATTTGGTGCTTTGGTTGAACTAAAGTGTTGGGTCTGTGGGAAGACCCCAGCAGCATAGTCTTGTTCTCATATCACCACATCAGGACACATGCACCGGCACGACTCACCGAGGTGAGAGCTGGCCTGGATCATCTGGCCTCATCGGGTGTGCCAGGGAAATTAGTTACTTCCCACTCCATTCCCGTTCTGTATTCCCTGGAAGCCAAAACCAGGCAGGGCAGGGAGGTGGGCTCTGCTTCCTGAGGAGAGGCTGTCTGCATTCCTCTGTAAGAGACACCCCGGTGGATGCTTCTGATGTGGCTGAGAGAGTTGCTTAACTTACTAGCAGGCCAGTGGGGCTGTGTCATTGATTCTGTGGAGTGAGTGCAGACCTCACAGAGAGTGTCTCGTGGAGCCATACCCGAAGGGGTTCTGGCTTTTAGGTCTTAGGAGTAGTTTTGACATGCATCGTGCAAGACATATCCATAGAGAAATGCAACCATGGTGCTGCCAGCAATGCCGATTTAGGGGAGGTCAACGAGGGTCCCCCTGTGGATCTGAAGACTGAACAGGCATGATCAAACGTATGCCTTGGCAAGGACAGTGCAGGGAGAATGGCTCTCCAAGCAAGGAGCTGCTTGTGTCCAAAACAACCTGGCATTGGGGCAGACACCTGGAGGAACCGAGAGAGGTGTATATATAAGCTTTCCTGGAAAAAGAAAAAAAAAATCACGTGTCAATTTAGTCATATGGAATAGTTCTGCTTTCTTCAAATGAGTTTGTTCTAGCAAATTTAGCATGTGAAAGTCAATGATGTTTTGAAAGTGTATTTCTACTTTACTTTGTGGGTGAACGTGAAGGACAAGCATTTTAGGAATTCTGTGCTGGAACTGGACATTTCGCTAGGGTCCCGGCACTGTTTCACCACGAAGGCCGGGTGGTGCCTGCTGAGGCTCACAGAGAATGCCACTTGGCTTTGGTCCCTCGAGAAGGCAATTGTCTTACTCGGGCTTCTTCTTGTTCCAATGGCCGGCTGGTGCAGAGTTCTTCTCATTCCAATGGCCGGCTGGTGCAGAGTTCTAGGGTTCCACTTCAGACAACTGGAATCACCACCCCACTCGAGGCTCCTGCCGGGCATGAGCTGTGGCTTCTGTTACAGCCACATCGTGGTGGGTTTTGCTTGCCCTCATCTCAGCACCGCTTCTCTCACAGCCTTCCAGGCATTGCTTCTGGAGTGCTCACCTTCAGGGTGATCTCTCTGTCCCCAAAGCGATTTCCTAGAAGCGTGTCCCTCAGCTGACTAAACTATGGTCCCTTCCTATGGCTGCTGTAAGAAAAGATTGCAAATGGCTGACTTAAAGTAACTGGATTTATTCTTCCACAGTTCTGGAAGCCAGAAGCTTCCAAGTCAAGATGTCAGCGTCAATCCCCCCTTCCCCCAGGCAAGTCTCCAGGCAAGAATTCTTCCCTTCTTCTCCAGCCGCTGGGGGTTCCAAGCTTTCAGTGGTTTGTTGGCAGTTGTTACTCCAACTCATCTTCTGTGCTTGCTGCCTCCTCTCCTCTCTTAAAAGGACTTGTTAGTGGTTTAAGGTTCACGTGGCTCCTGGATGGTCTCACATGGAGATCCTTAACACAATTACACCTACCATAATCCTCTGTTCAAGTAAGGTTATATTGACAGGGCCCAGGCAGATGCAGCTTTGATTTTGAAAAGTGTTATTGTCATTTTGTTGGGGGGAGGGGGTATGCTCATGCCATAGCACATGGGGCTGGGGATGTTAGCTCATTGGCAGAGCACAAGGTTCTGGGTTCAATTCCCACCACTAACATCACACACACACACACACACACACACACACACACAAATGTAATACTCAAATGCCACAGCACATGTGGAGGTCAGACAGTAACATTGTGGACTAAGATCTCCCCTTCACCTTTATGTGGGTTCTGGGGCTTGAACTCAGGCTGTCAGGTCAGGCCTGCAAGGCAAGTGCTTTGCACACTGTGCCTTCTCACTGGCCCTCAGATGTAGCTGTCAAGGGACCACTGTTCAACTCAGCACCCACCAAAATATTAGTATTAAAGTGATTGTATCCCAGTGTGGAGATGGGCCTCATAGATAGCTTAAAATTTCCTTTTTTCTACTTTTTGATCCAAATTTTTATACAGAAAACATGCACTACTTTTGTAATAAATTTTAAGTTGGTATCTTGTCCCTGTAAGTCTCAGTGAAAATATCCTGCTCTGTGGGCAGACAAGAGGTGATGGCCACAGGCAGGATGAAGGGCATTCCCACTACACAATTAGCAAATCTCATAGCCTCGATACAATGCAGCTTCAAGAATGCCACTGGACTTACAGTTGCTATGGTGAATGTCTTTTTTCCCCCAAAGTCATCACAGGGCAGAACAACAAGTTGTCAAAAGCAAAAGTAGACCTGAGGAAGACCCAATTTGGAAGAGTAAGTCAAGGGCTAGGGACAAGGTGGGGCTACCACATTACCCTCAAGGCCTTCTTAAGAGGCTTGACTAGTCCTGTGTTAGTAGCATCATCGATGCAGACAGAAGCATTCTGCTTTATGAACATAGGATTCCTACACATGAAGATCAAGACTATATGAGTTCACCATTAAGTATCAATAAGCACATAAAGAAACAAAGAAACCACGTAAAAGTCAATAGAAGGAACAAACAAATTTACTAGGAAAATAAGAGTTTCACAACTTTTTTGAAAAACAAGAGTTTGCAAAATCAATACATGAAAATCATGGCCCTGTTGTACCATCTCTGGTTAGACATTTAATGGCTTTATTTAAATAAAAAATATGACACCATCAATGGTACAGTTCACCATTGCTTTCTGCATGCTAAGGAGAGAAAAAGATTACCAATTAGAATTCCAAGAAGCTATCAAGCCTAAAATGCATCCTGTAAGACAGGCTGGAGAAAACAACTATATAGAGAAAAGTATACTTTTATTGGAAGGTATTTAATGACATAAAAAGTTAAGACATGATCCATTTATGGACTCAATATTATTTCTCTTTCAATTGCACAGGGCATTTTGGTAGATTTCAGTACAATGAAATCAGTGCAATTTCCACTACAATCCCAACAAAGGTTTTGAGGTAATTGACAAAATAATCCTAAAGTTTTGATGGAATATAAATGAGTAAAACAGCCAAGAACCTCTGAAGAAGATAGAAGATGGCAAGTAACACCAACCTAACATAAAGAAACAAAGAAATAATGTTTTCATGTGTGGATAGAAAAGTTGACCAATGGACAGACTAGAGAGTCCAGCATCAGACTGACTTACTCATGAAACTTTGATACAGGACAGAGACAATGAGATACAGGACTGAGAAAATGAAGGGATGATGCAACTCACGACAACAGGGAAGAACTAGAACCCTTAGTCCATACCCAAGTGCAGTTTCTTGTGGCGCATAGACTTCAGCGCGAAAGCAAAAACTAAAACTTTTAGGGGGAAGACTTAAGAATGTGTTTATAGTGCTAACAATAACAAAGTATAAATTAGACTATAATAAAATTACTATGCCACACATGATGGTGAATATTGATTGTCAACTTGACAGGATTTAGAATCACCAAAGAGTCAAATCTCTGGACTCTGAAGAGTACATTTCACTACACCATTGCCATCTTCTCTGACACCTCCCCCTTCTGAGGCCATCCTAGAGAAGGGGCTAACATCTTAACTCCATCTGAAGTACCTTTCAGAAGAGAGTTCTCCGGTACCCAGGCCAGGAGGTAGGAGGGAAGCCAGACTACTGTAGGCACAGCCTCAAAGCACCGACAGATTGTAGGCATGTTGACATGCCCTTCCAAAACTAGGAGTTCAAGACAGCTTTTTGAGCTCTGTGGGTGCTGCTTGCATGCTCACATTGTGAAGTCCCGAGACTGTGTTATTAAAAGAAACCTTGGATTGTGGGGCGGACCCAGTGACCAGCTGATAGGAATTAACCACAGAGAGTATGGAGGAGCCAGGGATATGGATAGAGAGATGCACAGGAAGATGTAGGGAGAGACTGAGAGGTTCTCAGTCATTTTTTGGTTCAGGATGAAGTGGAAAGATTTTCTTGCTGAGTCTCTGGCCAAAAAGATGGTCAGCTGGTTAATTTTCAGCTTCTCTATCTAGGAAGTTTCCACCACAACATCTGAATCCTGAGTCTTTATTGGTAATTAACTTAGTTAAAAATGATATTTGGTGCCCCACGTTGGACACCAAATGTAGTCAGACTTTCTTCGGACTGCCAGCTCCCAAGTAATGACACAAAGACCTCTTATTAATTATGAAAGCTTGACCTTAGCTTAGGCTTGTTCACAACTAGCTCTTATAGCTTAAATGTACCCAGTTATATTAATTTACATTCTGCCACATGGCTTGTTATCTCTCCTCCATACTGTATGTCTGACTTCCTCAGGATCTCACTGCTGAATCCCTTGTGACAGAGTCTCCCCCGAGTTCCTCTCTCTCCTGGGAAGTCCTGCCCATCCTCTTCTGCCTAGCCATTGGCTGTTCAGTTCTTTATTAAGCTAATCAGAAGGTGCTTCAGCAGAGACACATCTAGACAGTGCAAAAAAGATTATCCCACAACAGAGGGGCTCGCCCCCGGCCCCGCAAAGCAGGCGCTCTTGTACGAAGGTTTCCCTAAGATCGTACTGCCAAACAGGCACAGTTCTTGAAGAATGCCCTAAGCTAGCAATGGAAAGGGCAGCCTTTCTACTAAGAAATTCCAGGCCATGGCAGAGGCCCTGCCTTCCAATCCCATCTGCTTAGAACGCCTAGCCTCCCTCACTGGCCACTGAAACTCAAGGTAATGTCTCTCATCTAAGTTCCTGTCTCTGAGCATCTGGTTCACACGAACAGCTTCCCAAGGGTGGTTGCTTTTCTGGCTACTGAGGCCATAAAATATATGTCCTCTCTCTCTCTCTCTCTCTCTCTCTCTCTCTCTCTCTCTCTCTCTCTCTCTCTCTGTCTCTCTGTCTCTCTCTGTCTCTGTCTCTGTCTCTCTGTCTCTCTGTCTCTCTGTCTGTCTCTGTCTCTCTGTCTCTCTGTCTCTGTCTCTCTGTCTCTCTCTCTGTCTCTCTGTCTCTCTCTCTGTCTCTCTCTGTCTCTCTGTCTCTCTCTGTCTCTCTCTCTGTCTCTCTGTCTCTCTCTCTGTCTCTGTCTCTCTGTCTCTCTGTCTCTGTCTCTGTCTCTCTGTGTCTCTGTCTCTCTGTGTCTCTGTCTCTCTGTCTCTGTCTCTGTCTCTCTCTGTCTGTCTCTCTGTCTCTCTCTGTCTCTCTCTCTGTCTCTCTCTGTCTCTCTCTCTGTCTCTGTCTCTCTCTGTGTCTCTGTCTCTCTGTCTCTGTCTCTCTGTCTCTCTCTGTCTCTCTCTGTCTCTCTGTCTCTGTCTGTCTCTCTCTCTCTGTGTGTGTGTGTGTGTGTGTGTGTGTATGTGTATGTGTGTGTGTGTGTGTAGGGGAAATCAAACAACAACCAAGCCAAGCCAAAAGTTAGGGTCCATCTTTAAGAAACCTTCCCCAGAGAGCTGGCCCAAGACCCCAGTTAAGGGAGTAATAGAAGAGCTTCTAAAGCCTTAAAAGAGAAACATCCCCACCCCTCACCCCACCTCACAGCAGGAGTGTTTGCATCCATGTCTGTCACTGGTGGGAAGGGAGGTAGGACCACTCCCATGCTGCTCCCTTGGATGCAAGGTTCACATACACACTCCCAGAAGGCTTTTCTCTAAAAGAAGGCCTGTCATCAGCTAGGTGTCTGCTTGCCCTTGAGCCAACAAGGCAGCTGGCCAGGGGATGAGGGGAGTGTTTACCTGAATTAATCTTTTGCTAGGTCACTTTCCTGGCCAAGGTCTGTACTCCTGCTAAGAGCATTGATTTGATAGAAACACCTTGTCCCTGGGGCTAGGTTGGTCTCAGGGGGGCATAGTTGTGTCTTTTCTCAGCATATCCCTGGGAGCACCCCTGGGAGCACCCCTGGGAGCACCCCTGGGAGGAGGCTCTATCAGTTCTTTGTCCTCCCCCAGGCATGTTGAAGTCTTGCAGGGAGCTTGTGGCCGCTGTTTTACTCTGCAGGCAGTGACCTTGACTGACATCATCCTGACCCCTCCATCTATTTCAATCTCCCATTCTTTAGTCTGGGTAAAGGCTTTTGCTCTCAGAGGTCTAATTCTGTCCCCTGCCCCCTGTGCCCGCAGCGCCCAGCAAAGAGGAAGGGGCCTGTTTGCTGGATTCTAGGGGCTGTAGGCCTCACTGGCAATCAAAGTGCAGACACACTCCTCTCGGGAATTCCTGCCCTGTACTTCAGGCCTGGCACACGGGCTTTTCTGTTCTGTCACTGCCATTCGGCCACGGGCAGCAGGAGTCTTGAGAGGGGACTTATGCTATAGAAAGGAATGAGTCACCCTCCCTGCGGGCGGTGTGAAAGTCTGTTCTGGCAATATGACTCCCCAGAGACAACACAACACCTCTCAGAGTGCTATGGTTCTGTAGTGGCTGCCGGTGCTGAGGCTGTATGAAGGAGACAGAGCCCAAGATGCAGGCCTTCTTATCCCCAAGGCGCCCCTCGGACCCTGGCGGCTCAGTGTCAGCTGCCTAACGTCTGAACTTATAAAGCACATAATTATGGTATTGTTCAACTGCCAAGAATTCTGGGTTAATCTCAGTTTTATTTTGACTGCTACCTAAAATAGCTTGTCCCTGAGGACAACAGTAAAAAGCCGGGAAGCCCAAACCAGAAGGGCAGGCCTGCCCAAGATCCAGGCAACCTCCTACTTGGGGACAAGGAGCCAGCTCACCCCCCCCATCCCTCTTCTTAGTTAGTCACTGGCTCAAAGCAGCCTCCACCCTACCCCAGACTCAGGCCCAGGCCCACCTCTACCATTTTGGATCTGGCCTGAGCCCATGTAGGGTTGCAGAGATGACCAATCCCCAACACACTCTTATCACCAGATGCATTCCAGATAGTTCCTGAGACCATTTGGGCAAACACGGTACATAACATCCACAGCTGGAGCATGTAACGGCCTGTTAACCCTCTCAGGGCCTGTGGCAGCTTCTCTGACTGTTGTCTGACTTGTTCGGAGCTATGCAGCTAGTAAGAGGCAGAAATAGAATTTGTCTTCAAGGAACCCCTCACCAGAGGCTGTCTCCTGTTCAGGCAGCACATGGCCTCCTGGAGGTGAACAGTATCTGTATTCAGAGGCGAAAGAGAAGCTCGCACTGGGGTTCATGAGAGCAAGGCTTCATTCATAAGTAGAGCCACTGAAGGGTGGGCTTATGAATGGCGCCTTTCCTTCTTGCATCACAGAAGAAACTTGGTGCAAGCATCCTCGGTTCAGAAGCTCCACTGCCCCCGCTGTGCCCTGGGCCTTAGATATGTAAGCAACAGAGGAAGATCAATGCTGCTAGTGAGAGGACAGCCACACACCGTGCATGCTCTCTTCCGTCCCCACATGTTGGCAAGCAGGGATTCCCGGGTGTGCTGGTGTTCTCCAGCACCAGAACCAACAGCGCAGACACAGATATACGGGAGAAAGTTAGTAGCATTGACTGACAGTTGTGCAGACCCAGAAGTCTTACAGCAGGTCATCTGCAAGCTGGAGACCAGGGGTCATTGGAGCTTGGCTCAGTCCAATTCTGAGGGCTTCAGCATCAGGAAAGCCGCCGGTCCGGTGTGACTCTCAGCCTCAAGAAAAAGGCCTGGAAACAGGGGCTCTGGGGAGGGGCGCTGGTGTAAGCCCGAGAGTTCTGGGGTTGTGAAGTTCAAGGGCAGAAGAAGGGAGTACATCCCTCCTCCCAGAGACAGATGGAAACATATTCAAGCATCTCTGTTTCTCCAGTCCCTGGCTGATGGGATGGTTCCTGCCCACGTTAATCTCCTCTGTGAATATCCTCACAGGCACACTCTAAAACAGTGTTCAGACACAGTCAAAACAGTGTTGAGCGGGTTTCTAGATATTCCTTAAGCCAGCCAAACTGTTATATAACATTAGCCACACATGGAAGGAAGAGACATTGGAACTAAACCTTAAGGTTGTTGGTGACTCCGTGGAGAAAAATGGAGACAGCTTTCTAGGTTAAAGTAGATGCTATGAGGAAACCACTGGTGTGTTCCTCCAGGATGTCACTCCCCCCTCCCCGCCCCCGCCCCCAAGGTAGGGTCTCTTTATGTAGTTCTGGCTGTCCCGGAACTCACTATGTAAACCAGGCTGACCTTGAGCTCACAGAGATACTCCCATCTCTAACTCCCAAGTGCTCGGATTAAAGGCGTGTGCCACCACGCTAGGCAATGCCATTCTTGAACCTTCTTTTCCTGACCCTTCTGAGCAGCTGGGCACAGGGCTGCAGTCTGCAGGGCATGGCAGGAAACTGAGTAATGTCCTCTCTCCATCACCACTGATCTGTACTATGCCGACTTCATGGCCTTCCCTGCTTCCTTCCGGCCCCGCCTAATATCAAGTCAGTTTCTCCAGTAGGAGACTGCTCTGGAGTCTGAGGTGCCCAGCGCTGCCCCTCCAGTTCCTGCCAACAGCAGCTGGACAGCAATGCAACCAAGGGTTGGCATTATCTCAGATACAGCACCCATGGAGTTGGCTCAGCCTTGTTGCAGCTCCCTAGCAGGCAATGTCAGTGCAGGTGGGCAACGTGAGACCACAGGGAAGGCACAGGCTCTGGATGCTCCAGAATCCTAACTCTTTCCTCTACAGCCTATTAAGGCCAGGGAGAAAGAAGCCAGAGAGCCAGGCTCCTGGTGGTGGGAAGAGTAGTTTTTCCTACTGGCCTCTTCTCTGAGGCTCATTTATTCACAAAACAGGATCCGGGTTCTTCTAATAGGAAAACAAACCAAAGACAGAAGTGGGTAGGACGTTTACCCTTTGAGGAGCATCTGCTTCTTTACTCTATCCCAGGTTGTCTGGAACTCATCACGTAGCCTACACTGACCTGAACTAATAACAATCCTCCTGCCTCAGACTTGTGAGTGCTGGGATTACAGATGCAAACCTTGCCCAATTTAGCCCCACCTCCTAAGGGGTCTGCTACCTTCCCAGGGAGTCAAACCTTTAGCTCATAGCCTTTGGCGGATATCCTACACCTGGGCGTGAACTGGAAACATTGTTGCTGTCTTTAACCGCTTTGGGTCTCTACGGAAAGTGAAAACACATTTTCATGTAATAACCACAAGGTTCGTCTTGTGAGCGTTTCCTTCATGGTTAGACCAACAGGGCTTGATATACATTACATCACTTAAACTTTCTGACAAACTTTGAATAATGCAGCTATCTCTTTTTCCTTTTTATACTTGAGTGAAGTGATACTCAGGTGTGAAGTAGCTTGCCTGAGGTCATGGCTGGGGTTTAAGAGAGCAAGGATTCACCCATGTCCCTGAATCTGCATTTCCCCCCCTCTTAGTGTGGTGTAACCCTTCCCAGCATTACCACGGATAATATAGACTGTGTCTACATAGCATGGTGGCCCTTTCTCGCCGTGGTACATATGGACCCTTGTCTTGGGTATGTGGCCTTTGGGGAGTGTCTGGTCACAGGAACTGAGTGACAGCTTGCTTCCAACCCCCTTCCTTTGCCACTGGTTCTAACTGCACACAACTACCACGAAACGTCTCTGCATCTTCCAGTTGGACTTCAGCATCTGCGGTGGTGGGCTGTCAAGTTGGCTGGAGGCTGATTGAGCGAGGGAGGTTCAGAAGTACTCTAGCACCCATATCTGCTGTCTGAGTCCATTGTGTACCTATGGTGTGTTCCGCTTCTATGTAAAGCTGACCAGATAATGCCCCGTTACAGGTCTGGATGGGAAATGTCCTCCACGTGTCCATGCATTTGAATACTTGGATCCCAACTGCAGGTACTATTTTGAGATGTCATGAAACCTCGGGGAGGTAGAGCATAGCAAGGGGCAGTGAATCCTGTGAGGGGCAGGACTTAAAATATAGAGCCCACGCCCCACTTCCTGACCTGCCTGTTCCACAGAGCTGTGAGGAAGTCAGAAGTCTCAGCCACCAGCCAGGTGATGCCTGTCCTGTGGGTCACAGCCATGATCTCCCCGCCCTCCTCAGCCACATCTTCCCACCTATGATGGGTTGTACCCTCACAATCGGCAGAGATAATATTTCCTTGAGTTTCTTCTCCACAGACATTTGGTCACAGCAAGGACAGAGGGCAGGAGCAATGAGCAAGGAAGCCAGTGGACAAGCTACAGCCTCCCCACTCTTAGGCAGATGATCCCAGGCTATGTTCTACATGGCCTCTCAGAAAGACCATGGACAACCAAAGCCAAGTGTCCCGTGGTGGCCCCTATGCCACCTTTATGGTCCTTGCTTCACCATGTTTCTCATGAGATGCCTGCTATTGTCTCATTCTCTAGAATCATTTTCATCAAGAAATGCTTCACTATTTGTGACCAAATCTGTGTCTTAGGATCTGCTTTGGGGAGCAATTATACAAACACACCTAGGCAGCAGTGTGCTCATGTCAGCCTTACAGGCCAAGCAAACACCTTTGGATTTAGTCTCTTGAGGGCCTTGAGCAAAAGAAATTTATGTTTTCAAAACAAAATGAGTAGCAGAATTGGGCCTAATTGCCAGGTCTGCTGGCTTTGGGCCAGTGCTGTTAAATCCGTGCTGCTGTTTCAACCTTCAGATGTTAGTCTGTGGATTTTTTTTTTTTTTTTTGAAATGAAGGAATACATATCTTGTAAAAGCATAAAAGCACAAAGGATCTATTTTTGTAATCATTGCCATCACCAGCCATTGTTTTAACGTGTGTGTGTGTGTGTGTGTGTGTGTGTGTGTGTGTGTGTGTGTGTGAAACAAGCCAGAGGGCTGGAGGTGTGGCTCAGTGGTAATGTGCTTATCTACCATGTTAGCAGCTCTGGTTTCCATTTCTAGCACACACAGAAATATTGTTTAAGATTTAAAAGGCAGGAGAGCTCCGTTTGACCCCATAAGAAGACTCTGGCCCTGTGCCTTGCTCTTTATACTCTTGTCAGCCTACCCAGGGCTTTCTCAATGTTCAGCATCCCACAGGCAGCTACTGGAGGCGGACCTATCATCCTTTCACTGGAGAAGGATGCTGACATTCTTGGTCCAGAGGAAACTCGGTGGGGTTGGCAGACACCACCCGTTGCCACAAGTCGTCACAGATAGCTACAAGTTGACTGAATGCTAGCCCAATACATTAATTCTGTGGCTTGTTCTGACAGAAATCTACAAAGTGTATAGTCCAGGCCAAGCTTGCAGCTTTCATCTCGATGAGCTGGAGAGCTGAGTGTGATTCATCATATGCAGGTCTGTAGGCTTCTCCCGAAGACCCAGTGTCTGTCCCAATGGGAGGGAAGAAGTGCTGTCAGGTTAATTTCCTTGGACCAGCAAACCATCTGTATCCATTTACATCAAGTCCTAAATACTCCGGAGGGTCTGATGGAGGCCAGCTCTGAGCTCAGCTCTCTGACACATTCATGGAAGCATGAGCCACCAGCTCTGGCACCCACAAAACAGGCTGATGAAATGGCAGCTGGACAACTTTGCAGCCAGGCATCTCTAGTGAAATGCATTCTTGACAAGCTAAGAGATCTTTGATGGCTAGTTGGATCTTCTCCAGAACGTGTCTTACCTTTCAAGGGCCCTGCCTGAGACATAGGAGGACACCAAAAGTGGGACTCCCCTTCCCTCCTCCTTCCCAGACACTCACCATCTAGCCAGGGAAAAAGGATCCTTTAACTTTGCAAAGCAGAAACATCTCTAATACATAAATACTTCACAATGTAAAAATCAGCAGGAATGGAAGGAGACTCGCTGTATATCAGTGTCAGACACACAGTAGGCTATTGGGGCTTCTTTCAATGTTTATTACCCAAAAAGCTCAGGAGTCAAATATTAGGGGTAAAACCTGGTCGATCCACAGAATGACAAAGCAAACATCACTTAACCCTCTTCTCCACCTCTCTGCTCCAAAAGTCTTTTTAGCCCCTTCTTATTCTCTGTGCCCTTCTATCTTCCTTGAGTCAGCCAGAAAACTCTATGGTTCATTCCATGGGCAGTCTTAGAGTGAAAGCACAAATAAATCTCCTACAACCACCCCTCCTTTTTTCCTAAATGAAAAGGAAAGTTTTTAACTCTAACACAGTAAAACCACATACAATAAGAACAAAAGGTATTAGCTTTAACAAAATGAAACTATATACAACAAGAACAATTATCAAGTAAAAAATACATTTATGATTTCCATTAGTATTTGGCGAATTCAGAGAAAATACTCCATATCTTGGTGAATCCAAAGTTTTGCATCTAATTTACTTTCTATCGTAACTAAGGAAAATTGTAACTATAACTATCTAACCTTCAACCCCATCCGAGACCCCAGAAGGATATGATATTACCCGAGTGAAGTACAGGAAGTACAGAGCCTGCAACTTTCAAAACTATAGAAGTGACAGAGAGAGCTGGCTGCCTGGACAGAGACCCCGAGTTTCCTGGGCAATGCTGGGTTATCCATCTTAAGCCTACAGGCCTAGAATACCTGACAGAAGTGTTTGTGAAGCAGGGAATTTTGAAGGGCTTGCCTACTGTATCTTGGCAAAGTTTGGCAGTCACCTGCTTTTGTGTCCTAGTCATCCCATTTGGGCAGCATTCTGTCAGCAGTCGAGTCAAGGGCTGCTTCTTACCCAGAGAGCTAGCTTTGCCACAGTGAATGCAAACTCCATAAGGAGGTTCTTCAATGCCTATCATCCTTTTTTAAAGAAAATCAGGGCTGCCAGGCGATGTGTCTCCATTGTCATGAAAAGCCTTATGCTATTAAAACAGTTTAAATGCTATAGTCTGTATATCTCTTCAGTTTTTGAAATGATCTATGTAGTTTGATCTTGAAAACATAGGTAACATGACTATAAGTTTGATTGCTAAAGATAACTAACATGCCTTTCTTTATTGTCCTAAATAGCTTTTAAGGACTAAAACTTTATATTACATTTTAAAATGAGCTGCATAGGTACAATACCTCAATCAAGAGTAGAAACATATATACAGTATAATGATAATAACCTTAAAAATCTGAATCAATATACAGAAGTCCACATCAATGTAAAATATTTGGGACTAGTAGTTGCTTTTTTTAGTTTGAAAGTAGATTCAATAATCTGTCCTTTTATTCTATCATTTCTATGCCCCCCATTTGCTCTTTACAGAACAAGATCTGAAAAGAGAGCCTAATCTCCTTTGCTTAGTTTCCTCCCTAACCATAACCAATAGCAACTTGTAACAAACTTCTTCAAATGATGATAAGCATCCATAATCCACCAAATGACCACAAATTATCCACCCCACCTTTTAAGAGTATGGGTGTCATGTTCTTAAAATTGATTCCTGTTGTCTGGGGGCAATGGAAACTTTGAGGAACCCTGAGAACACTGAGATGATGATGGTCAGGTCCTGGAAAAGTGCAGGGCTTGTCTGAAGTCCTGGCTGGAATAGTCTATGAGGCTGGGCCATCTTGGCTCTACCTTGAAATTGTCCTGAGCAGTTTGTAGTCCAAAGTTTATGTTTGGGTGGTGTTTGTCAGCTTAGTAGTATTACCACAATTCAGGTGGAATTATTGTGGGGGCGCCCTCATACTTTTGGAGACTTCAGAGGTCTCTGACTTATAACCTGCCTTTCCTCATTTATTTGCATCAGTATAGAATGTAGGGGTTCCAGAAATGGGTGTTCCTCATGCCATGTGAGAAAGGACCCAGCTGGTTCTTTTTATAAACTGAAGTCTTTTGCTTTGGGATATTTTGATGCTAATCTCTACCAAAAAGTTACTGCAAGCTCTTTGCCAATGTTTATTTTCTGCCCACAGTGAATAAATCTCAGCTTTAGTAAAAGGTGCCACAATTTCTGTTGGATCTAATTCTGTTATTTGATGAATTCTCAATTTTCCTTTCAGGATCAATTCAAAACTCTCTCAATAGGTCTCTATTCTGTTTGTATTATAAAATGTCCATTCTAAAATATCATCTTCTCTCTGCATAAGAATATCTGTAGGAGAATAAGTGGAAGGTAAAAACAAGCAAACAAACAAAAAAGCAGGATACAATCAAGCTCTGGATCCAAGTGATCCATATGTGCATCTTGTAATTTTTTTTCTACCACAGCCAATTCTCTCTAGCCTCAGCTGATAATTTTCTTGAACTATTTAAGTCCATATCACCTTGCAAGGTTTGAAATAAGTTACTTAGTTCTTGACTTGTTAATCCAAGTGTGGGCCATAGCCAGTTAATATCTCTTATGAAATTTTTGAAAATCATTAAGAGTTCATAATTGATCTCTCCTGTTTTGAACTTTTTGTGGTTGAACTTTTTGTAAAACTTATATTCTAAGTAATTAATAATCTCCTTTTTGTGTGTGTGGTTTTTTTTTCAGGAGCAATTTGTAATCCCCAACAAGGCAAAATTTTCTTTAATTCTTTAAACATTTTCTCCTAGTTATCTGTGTAAGAATAAGCTAGTAAGGTATTATCCATATAAGAGTAAATTACAGATTGAGGGAACTGTTTACAAATTATTTCCAATGGCTGATGTACAAAGTATTGACACAAGGGGCTGTTTAACATTCCTTGTGGAATAACTGTCCACCAATACCTTTTAACAGGCTGGGGATTATTTAAGTAGGCACTGTTAAGGCAAATTTTTCTCTGTCCCATTTTTGCAAAGGCATAGTAAAAAAGCAAGCTTTTAAATCAATCACTATAATAGACCATCCTTTAGGTAATAGAGAAGCAAGAGAATTCCAGGCTGTAAAGAGCTCTGGCTAAATCACCTTATTTATAGATCTTAAATCCATTAGCCTTCTCCAATTTCCAGATTTCTTTTTAATGACAAAAACGGAGAATTCAGAGAACTGGTTGATTCTTCAATACATTGAGCATTTAACTGCTCCTGTACAAGCTGTTCTAGTGTCTGTAGTTTTTCAGATGCCAAAGGTTATTTCTCCATCCACAGAGGCTTGCCAGTTAAGCATTTTATAGGCAGGGCTTTTGGTACCTTTGAAAAATCAGCAGCTGTTGTGTCCTGCTTATGTACAACCTAAATGGTTCTTGACAATACCTTTTAGTATTTTTCTCAGAAGCATACTTAAGTTTATGGTTTGTTTCTGAGATTAGAGGGATGTTAATCTGGATTTTTCATTGCTGTAACAAATCATGTTCCCATGAATTCATTGCTATGTTAGTCACATATGGCTTTAATTTCCCTATCTGTCCTCTGGCTCTATACACTTGACCCACTTTGCACTCTGGTTTTCCTGAGATCAAGTTCCAATCCCTAGAAGCTGAATATTTACCTCCCCAAGAAGCCAGTCTTGATGCCAGCGTTTTGGTAAAATTATTGTTACATCCACTCCTGTGTCTAGTAAACCTTCGATCGCAATGCCATTTATTTGTATTTTTAGCTTTGGTCTTTGATTATTTATAGAAGCTTGCCAAAATGCTTGTTTTATGGTCTCTCTTGAAAATTTTATTTATCTAGTGAAGCTGTAATGTCATCCAAAGCAATATGTTTTTTTAACAACAGGCATTAAGTCTTTTAATTGACTGTGGAAGGGTTTCCCCAATATTAACAGGGAATGATTGAACCGAATTTGACGTTGGGACATGTGAGAAGCCCCCTAAGGTGTTTCCTGATGGCAAAGGGTTATCTTGTCTGATCCTTGTTGATCTGTAATCATTAGTTCAATGCTGGCCTTTGCCAAGCCTTCTGCATACTCCAAAAGGCTGGAGCCTTCTCTTTGGATTATCTCTAGAAAAAAAAACATTGTTTCCAGGAATGCCTTGTCTATAAACCCTTTTTAGATGACCGTGTTTACCACAATTAAAGCATCTGACTTGTTCATTTTTCTTAAAATTAAAAAAAAATTACTTCTAATTATCATGTGTGAGATCCAATATCAGCTGTATTTCAGATCTATTCACTTAAAGGTGATAATCTTGTGTTTAAAGGCTTAATCACCCTTTTGCATTCTGAGTTAGCATTTTCAAAAGCCAAAGACTTAATTAATATTTGTCTAGCTACTGGGTCTGATATTACTCTATTTACAGCCGAAGTCAATCTTTGTTTTAAAAAAATAGTAAAGGATTCTTTTGGGCCTTGTTTAATTCTTTGTAAATGATTCAGTCCTCTTTCTTGACTCTTCAACCCTGTTCCAAGCATTCAAAGCTGCTGTATGGCATAGGGTCAAGGTATGATCATCAAATCTAAAATGTCTTGCAAATCAGCACACTGGCCCTCACTGAGAAGCTGGTCTTGGGAAATTTTCATACCTCCAGCCCTACCTCATTATTATATGACCCTAGCTTCCTCTCTCCATCATGTTTTCTATTGTAACCGAGGATCAGCTTCCAATATTGCTGTAGTTAATCTTTCCAGTCTTGTGAAATAATTCTGAATTGTCCGTGAATTTAATATTTGTTTCACAAAGGGTAAATGCATACCACAAAAAACTTTTGTTTTTTTAAGGGTAAAACATGGATTGCCAATTTGATAATAATTATCAATATTATGTCAATCCCAGCTTAGTTGATTATCCTGACATTTAGTTTTTATATCTTAAAGCCATTCATTATGGAACCGTACAGTGTCCTAACTTCATTCTTAACATGAGAAAGATATACATATACACACACACACATATATAGTTTTATTTATCTATACACACAGATATATATATATATGTACATATATATGTTATATATACAGTTTTTTGTTTTCTGTTATTTTCTTTATTAAAACCTAAATTCCCCTTTGAGAATTCTCAGGTATCTCACCAGATCTGCTGGCAACAAGAGCAGAAGGTGAAAGAGAAGCCGTACAAAAGTACCCAGCTGTGGCGGCAGGCAGTTGACTGTGTGCGAGTGTGTGTGTGTGGGGTGGCAAGGCAGCCAGATTAGCTCCACTTGACCCTAGCACTGTGCCATGTCACGTGGGACCAGCCTGAGAGAGAATGGCAGGTGTTCCAGGAAGCTGGCCCAAGCGTTTGTGCTGGGTTCTGCCAAGAGGGGGAGGGGGAGACCTGAGAAGAGGACTCATGGGCAGGAGAAGCCCCCCCCATTTACCCCTCCACCCCGGAATAAAGACAGAAGGATATAAGTGAAGAGATAAATTGCAGTTCATTGAGTTAAGCTTCATCGCCTAAGTATGACTGAAGTCTACTATGCCCTCAAAAACTCTAGCCTCTAAAGGTCTCTGTGTTAGAGACAAGAAAACCTGAGAGAAGTGAATGCATTAAAAAAGTACCTGGTAGAAGGCACTACTGAGATGAGGGGTACAAAGCCATATGTTATTTGAACTATTATCATGAAATCTGGAAAGTTTAAAAAATAAAAAATATCGAATTGTGGCAGAGACAGCTCAGCCGTCAAGAGTGCTTGCTGCTCTGTCAGAGGACCACTCGATCGCCAGCATCCACAGCAGACGCCTAAACACTGCTTGTATCTGCAGCTCTGGGGAATCTGATGCCCTCTTGGCCCCCTGTGTGTCTGCATACACATGCACATAGACGCACAGGCAAACACACATGCCCATGAATAAAAACAAAGGGCTTCTGAGCTCTATGGGCATTGGGCACACAGGTACTGCACACACATAAATGCAGGCAAAATACTCAGACACACACAAAAATCTTAAAAAAATCAAATAGTTGTATTTCTAATTTTGCAGCCCCTCTTTTCCACCTGTATTTAAGAACTCCCCATGAGCTCAGAAAAGATAGATGGACAAGTGGATGGGCAGGTGGGTAGCTGTGAGGATGGATGGATGGTTAGCTGCACTTAAAAACAAGCAAAAGAATGTACGTTAGGACATACTTCTTCAGTAAACATAGTTGAGAAATAGAAATAGAATAAAAAGCTTTGAAGGCTCACTAGAATCAAATTTATCGGGCAGTCATTTCTGATGTCTCTTTGTAGAAAAGTCCTGGAGGCTGTCTTGAATCGATATAAAGTTTAAGTTTCTGGAATTACTGCTGTGGACTTCTAAAATCAGCATGCCTAGAAAACTTGAAGAACAAAGCTCTATGGAATTCTAAGATGCAGGCCAAAGGTCATATTGACCACATAGTGATTTTAGCAGCATACACTGATAAAGGCAGCCTTACTGGAGTGCTTTCTTTTTATCTTTATGCCAGGATGAACATATTTCATCCTACACATTGCTAAGTAGAGCTGTCTCTGGAGAGTTTCAATATAATTGGTAGGGCCTGGCATTCTTGGTTCCAGTGTTATGATTTGGTGATTGGAAAGCAGAGATTCTGGAAGAATCTTAGACCAGGAATCTGGACATCATTTTATATTTTACTTATGAGAAGTTTAATCTTGGGTTAATCAGTATGCATGAGAAATAGTTCTGTAGCATTTTCCTATTGCTTCCCTCCCCCATGTATTCCCTCATTCCTAGCCCCCATCTCCCGCCCTCCTCCTAATCACAAACTGACCTAAAAGACCCCAGAGTTATACTTTACAGTGAAGTACACCAACTTAAATACAGTGTTGGAGCTCTTTCAGAACTCCAACATATGCAGAACACTTGCCTAACATATGCAAAAGTCTGGATTTGAAACCTTTTGCTGCATAAGCTGGGCATGGTGGCCCATTCCTGTAATCCCCAAACTTTGGCGGTAGAGACAGGACAATCGGCAGTTCAATGTAAATGCCATCCTCAGCCACAAAATGAACTCAAGGCTAGCTTGTTTAGACTTCATTAGACGCTGTCTCGTGTGTGTGTGTGTGTGTGTGTGTGTGTGTGTGTGTGTGTGTGTGTGTGTGTGTGTTTAACACGGCATATGCAACCAAACAACAGCCTTCAGCAGCTCTCATTGGTCACCCACAGTTTGTGGTTGAAGAAATTGTCCCCATCAGGCAAAGGTGTTGTATGACAGACGTAAGATTGTACCTCCTGAAAATCTTGGCCTCAAGAGAGCATCTACCCTGCCATTCCTTGAAATTCTTGAAACTACAGCTGCCAGGTGAACATGCCCAGGTTATCTGTCCAGATGGAGACAGACATGGGACCTTATACTTCCATTGCTTTAACCAATGGTCAGCCGCCTGCTAGAGAAATTCAGGAAGTGATTTTAGATCAGTCAGTCCCATGTTACCCAAGAGCAATGGCAGAGGCATGAGCTATCACAGGCTAATTAGCTGAGCCTGACCCAGGTCAGGAGAACTCCAGCTCACCCACAGACACACAGAAATAATAGATGGGCACTTGCTTTGAGCCACTGAGTTCCCATTGGTATGTTTTATACCAAAAGCGAACTGACAAGCCAGTACACAAACACGGCTTCTCAAGCGTCTTATGGTCTAATGGAGAAGACCAACTTTCATAACAAAGCCCCAGAAATATGTAAAAGGAATTGATAATTTGCCCAGCCTGAAATGCCCCCCAGGGATTTGCACCTCCTTCTATACACACCATGTGATCTCTCCTCCCACGCTATACGGGGTTTAGTTTTTGTGGCCAATAGTGTATGACAGAAGGGGTATGCTATTTCTGAGATTAGATTACAAAAGACCGTTGCTGCTGTCACTTGTCATTGTCAGCAGCAACAGCATCCATTCATTCTGGGAGAAGCCAGACCTGCATCTAAGGATGCTCAGGCAGACCACCAAGAGCCATACAGCAAGGAACTGAGTAAACTCCCTGAAGTCTACCACCATCCATGTGAGGGAGCTTGGAGAGAGATCTTCTTCCTCTAGATGCTGAAGTCTGGCTGGCAGCATGGATGCAGCCTCTTATGAGACCTTGAGCTGAAACCACAGTTAAGCTGTTCCCAGATTGTTTTTCAGCCAACATTTTTAAAAATAATAGATTACTTTCTCATATAATACATCCTGATTATAATTTCCCCTTCCTTCACTCCTTCTGGTTCCTCCCTCACCCCTCTCCTCTGGATCCACTCCCCTTCTGTCTCTCATTAGTAAAGAACAGACAACAGACTGTGTGGTCCCGTGGCATAGTTCACTCTCACAGGTGAACTGGGACCATATTCTGTCACAAATTGACATGTTGCCAGTAGAATTTCATTCAGAATTGCATGAGTTTTATAGTTATCTATTGCTTTTTAAAATGCAACCCTAATAAGGATCAGGGAAAAGAGATAGGCCGAGTAGATGTTTATTCAGGGAGAAATAACTTACAACAGAGACAGATGAACACCAGCAGGTTCCTGGTCCCAAGGATGCCTCCGGATGCGCCTCTGTCCTGTGCTGCTAGCAAGAGAGCGCTCCAGGGCCCCTTCCCCAGACCTAGTTCCTTCAGGTCATGTCCGACCCTGTCCCCACCCCCAACTGGCATGGTCAGTGCCACAGGTGCAGACAAAGTGAATATCTCATTACAATTTCCCTTTTAGTCTAAAGAAAAGATTTAGGCTTGATACAAAACTATATACAAAACAGTGAATAACAAATGTGCTCTATAAAAAGGAAACTCGAGAACATACAAACTTAAGACCTACATATCTAGTCCCAGGGTGATGGCATAACGGAGTTTACAATAGAGTTGTTCTAAGATGGAAAGCTTAAGTCTAGTACCTAATATATCTGACTAGGAAGAGAGAATAATAATTGTGATAGTTTAATCTTCAACCTCATCAAAGACCTGAGAAGGAAAATAACAATACTAGGGTAGCGCAGGAAGTGCGGATGGGCACCAGGCTTGCACAGCACTCCTTTACCCATTGAGCCATCTCACCAGCTCCATTGCACAGTTCACTCAACTTATTTACTGACTGGATTATGTAGAAGCTTGGTGCTTAATGTTTTTTATTTTAGCTCTTTATAAATTCTAGATACTAATTCCTGGTACAATAAATAGCTGGTGAATGTTTTCTTTCATTCTATAGACCATCTCTTTGCACCACTGTTTCTTGTGCTTAGCAGATTGTTTTTAAAGTTTATTTATAATTATGTGTATGTGTGGGTATGTGCATGCGAGTACAGGTGCTCACAAGAGCTGTCAGATCCGCCTGGAGCTGAAGCTGAGGCTGCTGTAAGCTGCCCAGGGTCCATGCTGGGAATCTAACTCATATCTTCTGCAAGAACATTGCACATTCTTAACCACTGAACCATCTCTCCAGCCCCCACTGGACAGACAGCTTTTTAATGTGATACAATCTGGCTTATCAATTCTTGCTATTATTTTCTGGGTTCTTTTTTTATTTCTGATGTTGTTATAGTCTTGTCTTCTAGCTTCTTATTTCTTGCAACTCTGAATAAACCAAATGAGGATGTAAGATATCCAACTTCCTCAAGCATTTCATGTTATAAGGAAGTCTAAGCTAGACATATGATGAAAGAGGGAAATACCTGATCAACTTCCTGGTGTTACAAACATTTCAGGCAACAGGTATCTAAGTGAAGAAAACATAGTGAATATTCAGTCCAGCCATTTTTTGGAATCTAGAACTTCAGATATTTCTAGCACCAGCTGCTATCTGATTGCATCCACAGACCTCCCAAGCACCAGCCACCCATGTTCCCAGATTCCTAGCTCAAAAGAAATGTGAGAAAGCAGAATTTTTGTTTTAAGTGGTTTTGTTTGGTGGTAATTTACTACATAGGAACAGATAACTAACAAAAGGCAGTGTATAGATAAACAGAAAGGGGTGGAATGTTCCATACAGAAGGAATAGTTACAGCAAAGGTCCACAGAAGGTGGGGGCAATAGCATGGCAGAACGATGTGCCAGGAGTTCAGAGGACCAACAGTACCACATGAGGCTGAACGGTCAACGGGGACCAGGTCTGATGGGTGTGGTCTTGTATGTGTTTCTAAGAAGAGGAGAGTCTGAGGATGCTCAGTATCTCAGTCTCGTGGAAAGAGGAGAGAGGAGGACAAAGCCCAGTTTTAGACAGGATTGTTTCCTTTTGGCCTTAATCATACGTCGTAACAGGGTAGGGAAACCTCTTTAGAAACTAGGTTGGTTGTCCTCATTGAGGACTGCTCTCTTCCCCCTGCAGTGCACATCTGATGCCTGGACGTAGCAATGGATGGCCATCAAAGGAGAGGAAGAGTGAGGAAAGCATGAGTAAGAGAAAAAGGTTTAGAGTTGGGGGTTCCTGCAGGAAAGATGAGCCAGTAAAGAAAAAAGACAATGGCTGAAGAAAGAACAACACCGGGGGAGGCCAGGTTGGAGGAAACAAGGAACAGGTGCATGCAGAAGCCCAGAGAGATTGGGCAATGGTCATGTGAAGAATACTGGAGACAGAGAAACAAGGATCTTGGACAGACAAGAGATCTGAAAACCTGAGAATAAGAATCACAAAAAAAAAGTATGTGTGTCGTAGTTAGGGTTTCTATTGCAGAAACAAAACATGACCAAAAAGCAAGTTGGGGAGGAAAGGCTTTGTTTGGCTTACACTTCAGCATTGCTCTTCATCGCCGAAGGAAGTCAGGGCAGGAACTCAAACAGAGTAGGGTCCTGGAGGCAGGAGCTGATGCAGAGGCCATAGAGGGGAGCTGCTTATTGGTTTGCTTCCCATGGCCTGTTCGGCCTGCTTTTTTATAGAACCCAGACCAGCAGCCCAGGGATGGCACCACCCACCATGGGCTGGGGCCTCCCCCATTGATCACTGGATGAGAAAATGCCTTACAGTTGGATCTCATTGAGGCGTTTCCTTAGCTGAAGCTCCTTCCTCTGATGACTTTAGTTTGGGTCAAGTTGACACACAAAACCAGCTGGTACAATGTGTTTAGAGTCCAGGGGCACACAGGCTGAGAAGCAGCCTCCAATTGCAGTAGGCATATCTGAAGCCTGCCAGAGAAGCAGATCAGTGCCTTGTTCGGCTCTCATCAGAGAAGCTTCCTCCTACCGAAGATGGGTGCAAATTCAGGGACCCACAGCCAAGCAATGTGCAGGGAGAGACCTTGGAACATTCAGTCCTAAATGAGACGCCTCCTCACAGGGCTCAAAAACGCTGAGGAAGAGGAGGTGGAAAGAGTATAAGAGCCAGAAGGGTTGGGGACAGCAAGGCACAAGGCTCTCTAAACACAGCAGGACTGATGCACATACAGACTCACAGAGACTGGGGCAGCAGGCACCAGTCTGCACCAGTCTACACCAGTCTGCACCCGTCTGCACCGGATGAGGTCCTAGAGCTGAAAGGAGAAGTGAACTCGTGGCCCATCCTTAACCCAGAAGCCATCTCCAATTGATAACCACTTGCAAGTGAAAACTACTTTTTCTCCAAGGCATTCACTGGGAAACTGCCCTTACGGGCACACCACATGTCCAGGGGAAACTGCCCTTATGGGCACACCACATGTCCAGCAGCAGATGACCAACAGAAATCAAACTCAAAGTCATCTTTGGAGGTTCCTTGTCTCATAATGTCACCTCGGGGGTCTTTAAATTTTTAATTTTACATTTATCTATCTAATAGGTTTTCCGTATACATTATGGTTCCTGGATTTGTATTTTTATGAGATTACTGAGTATGAGAACGAGTGGGTCTCTGCATCTATATGTTTCTTATGCCTTTCCTTGGGCTCTTTTCCTTCTATAGAATAAAAATATATGAGATTTACTACAACGACAATGTTGTACAATGTGGTCCTGCTAGTCCAACAATGACTATCTCTACCAAGGGAGGTCCAAGAATCTAATAGTTGTTCAGTCCACGGAGCTGGATGTCTCAGATCATCTCCAGTATACATCAGGATTCAAAAAGAATATGCTCTAATCGCAGTGAAGGAATAGACTTGCCAGAGAGACCCAGAGCACACAGGCAAAAAGAGGACGTTTCTTTTTCCCATTCTTTAGGCTGCCAGCAGAAGGTGTGAAAACATGGATTAAAGGTGGGTCTTCCCACCTTAAAACATGGATTAAAGGTGGGTCTTCCCACTTCAAATGATTTAATTAAGAAAAACCCCTCACAGGGGCACTCAGCCACTTAGGTTTTAGCTCCAGATGTAGTCAAGTTAACAACCAAATATGGCCATCACACACTCATTCTTATTACTATCCCTTAGACGTCTCTTTGTTTTGTAAAGAAAGGCAGAATGGGGTGGATCTGGATGGAAGGGAGGTAGGAAGGAGCTGGGAAGAGTAAAAGAAGAAGAAACTATAATCAAAATATATTGCATGAAAAAACACTCTAGTTTTCAATAAAAGTTCACAGGATGGGGTAGTCATTGTTGTATGAAACTCTCAAAGAATTAATAACAGTATTATAATTTTTAAGAAGTTTGGTGCTCAGCTGCACACCATTGGAAGATGGTGACATAACAGGTGAGAGCCCCTGGAGTTCGCCAGGCCACTGGGAATGGGCAGTTGGATGGACTGTGAGACTCGGGCTCTGGTTTCTTTTTCTTGCCATTTGCTTCCTGGTCATGGGGTGAGTGACTTTGTTTTGTCTTCTATTTAGCTGCTACAAGGCTAAAGCAGTAACGCCACCCAACCCACGAGTCAACACCTCTGATATGGAGAACCAGAATTTTCCTCGTCTTAGGCGTTTATTATAGAGGTGGAGAACTATTGCAGTCACTCTGTTGGAAAATAGAAAGGTTCAGAACAAGAACCTTTAGGGTTAGGGGAGCATGGAGTCCAGAACTGGTGAGTCATCACTCACAGGATTGAATGCCCTCTGTGTGACAGGCCTGAGGCTCACAAGCCATCACTGAGGCTGCTCTGAGCTTGCAGCCCCTGGGAATTCTCAGTCCTGACAGTGACCCTGGGGGAGGAATGGTGACAGTGGCGGGTACGATGCTGGAGATGCACTGGGCTTGGGAACATGTTCAGCAGGCTCTCTGAGGCTGCACTGAGTTTTCAGATTTCTCTGGCTAAGACACAGCCTCCCATGCCGGTGTTCCAGATGAGTAACATCTGGATGAGTAGTGTTCCCTTTTCAGGGTGTCCCTTCAAGGGAGGGAACAAAGAGGCGATAGAGATGCAGCAGGGGTAAGGCGCCTGCAGCCCTAGCTGTCCCAGTTCTGTTTTGCTTGCCAGACTTTTCAGGTCCAGGCCCCAGTAGGTGCAAAGACAGAAGGAAAATGCCACTTGTTTAGGGAAAGAGCCTGCTCTCGGGCAGTCTTTCTTGGCTCCTATCTTCCCATCTCCCAGTCCCCATCCCACTAGGAATGCATGAATATTGCTTCCTCAATCTGGGGACACTTAGACTCCTATTAGTTAGTTGGTCTAACTTTCTTTTTCTATCTAGGAAGTATCTAAAGCAATGAGTATGCCCCCCCCCCCAGAGCATATGAAAATCAAATAGGTTCTGTCATCTGGGGACTTGATTATAGGAGAGTAGTTTAAAGATTGACTATTGAACCATTAGTCCTAATTTAATGCCGCTAGTTCAAGACATTCACACCCAGGACGCTTTCTCCCACTTTTCTGTTACTCTCTCTGACTTCACTAACGCTAAGCACTCTATAAAGAATATAGGCTCATTTGTGTCAGCTCTGAAGGTGGGCAGTGTAAGAACCTGATGCCACATCTTGCTGTGTCATGTCAGGGCAGGAGACATCATGTGGTGAGAGTGCAAGTGTGCTATCACAGGTTTCCGTTCACTTCCGCTTCTTATGAAGTCTCCGATGCCATCACAGAAGACCTGTCCCTCGTGGATGCATCTAATAGTAATTACTCTTACAGATGCCTTATCCAAATACCATTAGCAACCAACCCAGTGTTTGGGCGGACACATTCAAACCTTAGCACGTGGTGAACTATTCTGAGAGACGGCTCCACTGGCAAACACCTGTGCAGAACACGGTCCCACTCCACTAAAGCTTGAGAGAGCAACTTTAAGAAAGGGTTTGCGACTTAGCCTTTGCTGCAAACCACTTCCTGGTCGGACAGACTCCTTGGTCCCACTTCCCTGCTGGGTATGCTTTGAACAGACCACAGATTGGGAGGGACCAGAGGAAAAGAAAGGCAGTGTGACAGAAAGCAGTGTGGCCCCTTGAACACTGGAGGTCACATGAAGGGAACATACACCCCACTTCACAGGCCTGGGGTTACCACCAGTGCCTGAGCGTTACCAAGTGTTCTATTTTGGCATCTGTAGACCCCTTGTTCTTTTCTCTGTGGCATGAACCACAGGCTTATGAAGAGAAATAACTGCGATTCATCACCCCTACCCTACCCCCTCCAACTTTCCAAACAATGACTATCAGTGATTTAAAGGAGCCTTCTTAAAGGATAGAATCCCTTCTGAAAGAAAGTTTGTGATCTCTGCTTTTGCAAGCCTGAAGCTTTAGAGCGGATCCTGATAGACATCAATAGAAATGTCTGGATGTTGTCACCACTGTCACCTCTCATGGAGAAACAGAACAGCCACCTATATCCTGCCTGAGCCTTGGGCTGTCCCCTGTAGAGCAAAGGTCACCCCAAACACCCTTATTCTTTGGGAAGAAAGAAGCAACTCCAGGCCATAGAGGCAGGGGGGTGGAGCCCTCTGGCCCTGACATATGAAGATTGAAGGTAGAAATGGAACTGGTTTCTGTCAGTCCAAAGTTTCCTGAAGCCACCCAGCTAGTAATATTTAATTTTCTTCCAAACATCCTCAGGTCTATGGTATATGATGGGATGTCAGGGAGAGAATTCATGAGCCAACCACGCCAAGAAGAAAAAGATTCTGACGCTTTTCAAAGGACTCACCATGGTTTGGATTACAGGAAAGGGGGGGCATAAAAATGGCAAGTGTTAGAGGAAGCAAAGCAGGCAAAGCCAAACGAGGCACATTGGCAAAAGCTGACATGTTTTCCGGATTCGTCCTAATGCCTGTTCTCTGGTACACACAGGCTTCCATCCAACTCTAGTGGCATCCATCTGAAATCCAGATGCAGGGCCTGTGGGGTCGTATTCATTTGCAGGTTGGCCCCAGATGCAGCGGGCTAGCATCCCTGGTGTCCAGAGGTTGGGACTTGGTGCTCTTTCCAGATTCGGGGTACTTGGAAGTTGTGATTGTTTTGCAAGAAGTGATTTGCTGAAGTTCTTGGTTCAGGGGTAGCTTTGGCCTTACTCGTCTTCGTTCGAATTCTCCACAAATGACCATCCAGCTGGGATGTGTGGCTCCTTCCTAGCCCCCAAGGTTCCATTTCCTCCTTGAAACCTCTGACTCACCCCGCCCCACCCTGTCCTGTCCTGTCTGTACTCAGACCTCTGACGACTCCCCCTCACTCACCGCCTTGCTCAGCCCATTGCTTTTACATGGTGGGTGGGCTGCTCTGGTGGTGTGACATATGTGGGTCAGCTGTTGTTTAGGTAAGAGTCAAGTCCGACTCGGTAGGTGCAGTTGGCTTTTGATTATTCCCAGGAAGCAGATGGTGCAACGGATTCACAGGAACATTTAATGCGGTGGGATGTTTGACCTCTCTACAGCATGTGATAGTGATCACGACTTAGCCTCACAGGATTGTGGACCATGGCAGATCATATTGTTATGATTCCAAAGCATGATCGGTTCATCTGGCTCCTGGACATCCACTGCATTTGATTTCTTTCTGAATAATTTTATTGGGTTTTTAATAGCTTAAGTAATATATGCAGATTGCAGGGAATTTGGAAAATGGGAATATCCTTTTAGTATATAATACAATTATGCACTTTAATATTTTATTTATGTAGGTTTCTTTATTTAAAGATTTGCTATGAGTCTGTGCATGTATGCACACGTATGTGTGCAAATGCTCCTGAAGGCCTGAGGGGTACTGAGTCCTTTGGAGCTGGAGTTAGAGGTGTTGTGAGCCACCTGATGTAGGTGCTGGGATTTGAACTCTAGTCCTCTATTAGAACAGTCAACATTCTTAACTGCTGACCCCACTCTCGCTCCTGTCCCTAGATTTATTGTCTTTTAAAAATGATATCTACTGTACAGTTCTTAAAAATCAGTTTCATTAATAATAGATCGTGAATGCACTTCCATGCTCCTATGAAGATTTTAGTGGAGTTTATATAGTCAGTTCCCCATTATTGGAATTTTATCAAACACTGATATGTATTCCAGACACATGTGGATACCAACCCATTTTACCCTCTTCCTAACCGACCGTGTAAATCCTACCATTGTTAGCCTTTTGCAATCGAGGACACCGAGTTACAGAGAGTTAAACAGCTTGTCCCCAGTCATACCTAACATTGAAAGTGGTAGCTCCAGATTCAGACCCAGATAATGTGGCTCTACATCTTTGTCCTGAACACATTCCAAGTGCCTTCACCCTGTGGAGAAGTGATGGCTTCCCTTACCTGGGGATTGCTTGCTAAACACAAGATTCTCTGGAAAAGAAAAAGACGGTTGTGAGTCACTGTCAGTGAAATCATCAGCTCCTGAGACAACAGCCAAAGATGCGGCTGGGCAGGATGGATGTCTGGAGGGTGAGCCCAGGAAGGCCACAGTTTGAGATCCAAACAGTCTGACCCCCGGGTAGCCACTCCTCAGGCAGAACCAGAGAGAACACAGCTTCCCCTAATGGATGGTGACTTCCTGCAGAGGTTTTTCTTTTATGTTTTTCACAGGAGCTGCTGCCTTTGACCCAGCCAGCTGGCTGGATGCCAGGGAGACAGATAGGAAGTGGGCGGGCTGGATTCTCCTCTGCTGAGGCAGCAGGAACAGCAGCAGGGGCCTGTGGCGGGCTCATCCAGCCTGTGGGTGACTTCTGGCGCATGTCTGGAGCTTATGGAAGTCCTCTGGCTAACCTGGGGGATCCTAGGGGTACATAGATCTTACCCTGGACTGAGACTGGGTCGGGGATACAGCTACCTCCCTTCCTATCTGCTTCTTTTCATTCAATACTGATCATATGACATCATTGTTGACAGAGATAATGGTTGCTTGACCTCATTAATTCTACCTAAACCTCTTTAATTCCCATAACAGTGCCAAGAAATTGGATAGAATTTATCAGCAATTATCCTGATTTTAGTAATAAATAAAGACCACCCCAGAGAGGCTAAATATTCTGACATAAATAGGGAAGGGCAGCCAGGTGTAATGCTACACATTTCCATGCAAACATTCGGGAGAGCAAGGGAGAAAGGTCACAGAGGATTAAGACCAACTTGAGCCTACAAAGTGATATCCTGTCTCAAAACACACCAACCAACCAATTACACAATAGGAAAAGGGGTACCCTGTGTGGACAGTATTGAGGAATTATAACCTTGATGCAAACCCGTGTTCAGAATCAGGCCATTGCAGAAGGCAGCTATGGCTGGAAGGGAAATGATGGTTTAACTGTCTGCTCGTCGATAGTAGAACAGATTGAAAGAAGCACTTGGATTGATAAGGGAAAGTCTTATGGGCTAGAGAGGGTTAGAGATGGAGTTGTTGAGACAGGGTCTCATATAACTCAGCCTAGCTTTGGATTCTATGTACCTAAGCTTGGCTTCAAACTCTCAACCATCCTTGTACCTTCCAAGTACAGGCATTACTGGCTTGTACCACCAAGCCAACTAGAAGTTAGCTTTTATTTAAGCCACTAAGTCAGTCATGTGTGGAGCCTGGGAGCAGAGTAATGTAAAATAGCACTCCTGTTTTCCTTCCAGAAGGTCTGTCAATTTCATTACCTCATTCCTTCTTTTACAAGGGAACCTGGAACACTCTGACCTTGCATGCACAGTGTTGTAGGGTGAGCTGGTCTGAGGAGATACGGTTATCCCTGCAGTCTCCTTCCCTGTCCCACTAAAGGCTCAAGAGCAAGATGTGTAAGTTCTCTGTAGCTCAGGAGGCCCCTCTGCTACACAGAAACCCACTCCTTGGTGTCGCCTGAGTGAACCCTCTCCTTACAGAAGCTGAAACAACCTTGAGTTGAGGCAGAGCCAACTCAAGTCACGCTTCTGAGCAGAGAGACCCTTGCCGTGATTTGATAGCCATTGAAAGACTATAAACACAGTGCCTCAAACCCAAACAAGGGACGACTAGGCTGACTTGCTCTCCTGCAGTGACTGGAAAGTTGGGTCGTATGCACTGAGTTCTGGAGCAGCCAACTCATAAGGGTATGTGCGCGTGCTTTCATAGAAGACATAAATTGTTTATTTTTTCATAGTCCCTGAAGATAAGTAAACGGTGAAATGGACTATAAGTCTGAGGCCAGTCCGGGCTGCTGAGTGACACCCTTTCATAAACAAAGCAATGAGCCAGAAGTTTAGAAGGAAAACAAACTGAAGAGTCAAGTTTGAAAACAAACAAGCTAGAGTCAAGGTGGGCATTGCCTCGGAAAGACAGGTAGCCCCAACATGGTTTGCCGTCATCTGTTCTTCCCCCTGTGAATAGGTCCTTAAAAACTTCGGCCACAGCCCCAGCTGTACTCAAGTCTGTGTAACTCTGGTAGTCTATCTTTTGGGTCCGATTGCTCTCGTCCTTTTGATGATGGTACCCACCTTGATGACCCTGCTGCCACATGGACTGCCTAGCTGTCACCTGTACAGATTACTTTTAATCTCGTTTGCTGCTGTTGTCCCTCTAACTCCAAGGTCACACTGCAACCATACCAATATTTCTGTCCCTCAACTCTGCCAGACTTATTCTTACATTTCTCTGTGCAGAGTCTGGGTGTGCATAGCTGTCAACATTCTTCCTTGTCTGAGTTGGGGTTTCTATTGCTGTGAAGAGACACCATGACCATGGCAACTCTTATAAAGGAAAACATTTCATTGGCGCTAGCTTACAGTTTCAGAGGTGTAGTCCATTGTCATCCTGTCAGGGAGCATGGTGGTGTGTAGACATACACGGTGCTGAGGAAGTATCTGGGCATTCTACATCTGGATCCACAAGCAGCAAGAAGAGAGGGAGACAATGGGACCTGCTTGGGCTTTTGAAAGCCAAAAGTCTACTTCCGGTGACAAACTTCCTCCAGCAAAGCCACACCTCTTAATCCTCTCAAGTAGTGCCGTGCCCTGATGACCAGGCATTCAAAAATATGAGCCTATGGGGACCATTCTTATCCAAAATGCCACGCCCCTTCATCTAACTCCACCCCGTGACAGTCAGCCACTGGTTTCTTCTCCTTTTCAGACTCCCGTGCAAGGCCTCTCCTCAGATAGGCCTTCCTGCCATCTAGTTCGAATTGGCCTAGTCTCTTTAGTTCTGTGAGGATGGAAATGTTGTGTACCCATGCCACCAGCCACTAGCCTCATGTGGTTATTACCCTTGGCAGGCAAATGGGGTGCACTAAGAGCTGCGCTCTTGCCCGGCTTCCTTTTAACAATTCAGACTTAAATTTAAGTGAGCTCCCACGCTATCACAGAGGACAGCACAGCCCCCACTCTGGTTGTTGCCTGACTTTCTGGTCCTCATAATGCTCAGCACTCCCTGAGCTCACCATCTATTGAGTACAGTCTATCCACCCTAGCCTAGATGGAGCCAACAGAAGTGTGTGTGTGTGTGTGTGTGTGTGTGTGTGTGTGTGTGTGTGTGTGTGAGCGTGCACGCGCGAGCATGGCATCTTATCCATGTTTCTCACAGCTGTGATCTCCCGGGGCTGGAATAGTGTCTGAGTCTTTGTCAATAAACAAATGAATGCACCTGTAGAAGCACTTTAGAAAATCAAAGCACATACTGTTGTGTGTATTTTCATCTTCTATATGCATAATTAGAAAGCACACAGAGGAGCTTTGTTTTTATAATAGTAAGTCACACACACATAAACACACACACATTCTCTCACACACAAACACTATCTCACACACATACACACACACACTCACACACACACAGAAACACACTCTCTCACATGGACACTCACATGCCCACTCTCCCCCTCTCACACACACAGACAGACAGACACACAAGTGCATGCGCGCGCACACACACACACACACACACACACACACACACACACACACACACACTGGTTGTTAAAAGCCAATCATTTTTGAGGGTTAGACATTCTTAGGCAGGTGAGATGTCTTAGCTGGTAGAGGCACTAGCTGCCACATCTGACTGACAACCAAAGTTTGATTCCCTCGATCCCACATGGTGTAAGGGAAAAATTCCAGCCAGATCAGTGGTATTCAAGCTGTGGGTCGTGGGCTGAACAACCCATTCACAGGGGGTCACATATCGGATATCTCACAAAGCAGATATTTACACTGTAATTTATAACAGTAGCAAAATTATAGTTACGACAGCAATGAAAGTGATTTTATAGTTGGGATCACCACAACATGAGGAACTGCCACAGCATTAGGAGGGTTGAGAACTATGGTAGGAGAGCAGGTTGTCCTCTGACCTCTACACATGCCCTGTGCCATGTGGGCATCCCCTTTTTCTACACGAGCAATTAATTAATTATAAAACGAAGCTCCTATCATTTTTTCTGTTTATGAACACATTTTCCATTTCTTCCCAGTAAGACTCCACACATTACAAACTTTACATACAGCTACCGCCTTCCAGAATCTTAAAGCAGCCTGACTGGGCTTGGCCACAGTCCCATTTCTAGATAACTTTTATTTTTTTAAGTTTTATTTATTATGTACACAGTATTCTGTTTGTATGTGTGCCTGCAGGTCAGAAGAGAGCACCAGATCTCATTATAGATGGTTGTGAGCCACAATGTGATTGCTGGAAATTGAACTCTGGAAGAACAATCAGTGCTCTTAACCTCTGAGCCATCTCTCCAGCCCTCTAGGCAACTTCTAAGCAGCCCACCATAGAGACCATAGACAGCAGCCACCTTTGCTGGTCTCAGCCCATTCGTCTGATGCCTAGAGATTATAGCAATGGCATGCATGGCCAGGGTCAAGTCCTCTGAGGTATGTGGGTAGCTGCCTCTCAGACTACCACGATGACATGAGTATTTCTATTGCAGTATTATGGAAATTAAGAAACAGGTGGGACAGATGTCTCCATCCTGTGGGACAGTGAAACAGAGTGCCCTGAAACACAAGGCTAGTGTTCCCAGGAGGACCCAGAACTGCTCGTTCAAGTCACAGGCTGGTGCGTGGTTTTCAGAGGGGACTTAGTTGTGGTGCGACCCCCTGTCTTAATTGACCTGCTTCGGGTTCAGGTCTGCTCCGTGAGAGGTCAGTGACCAGAACAACAGAATCAAGTCAGAGACAAAGGGCATCCCCACCGTGCAGTGAGTCACCCCTCTATGCAGAATCTAAACCTGAGCAGAGGCAGCTGGAGCAGGACCCAGGGGCCAATGGAGCTACCTCCACTGGTCAAATGTAGACAGTTCTGGGAACCTAGATCGGATCAGGCTGTTGTGTCTAGCTGTCCTGCACCTTAGCCGGTAAGTCATTGGCACAGGCTGGTGGAGGTTGCTTTTAAGAGTGCTCCGTGGTCCCTGTACGTGAATGTCTTGTCAACAATTCCCCTCCTGTGCACCTATGCTACCTTTCCCCATAACATCAAACCAGGGACTGGCGTCCTGGAAAGGCTGAAGTGTGTGTGTGTGGTGGGGGTGGGGGGCAGGGAGGACGGACAACTTGGCTTCAGGAATTGGTCTGTGCTGAGGCTGTCTGAGAGGAGGGGAGCATGTAAGGATGGTGATATTAGCTCCTCTAGGTGTGTCCAACCTGTATCCCAGGGGTCACATGCAGCCAAAGATAGCTAAGAATATGTATGGTCCAATACAGAATTTTATATAACACGTGAGCTCTTTTTTGTAACTTGACTATGGTTTTATTTAGTGTACATTTTGTAGATAGCATCATGCTGTGAGTGCATATCCTTGCCAGAATTTCTCTCTTTGGGGGCAGTGGGATGGTCCCTGCCTAATTTAGGAAGGTGAGACTGTGACCATTGGGCCCACGCTGATTCTGACTATAGGCACAAGTTCATCATCTGCCGGCATGCAGGCCACTGTCTACAGACTTAATCCAGGCTCAGCCCGGCCCCTTGGGTAGTTTTGAAAAAAATAAAGGTGGGGTTCTCTAAGATACCTGGCTCAGAGACACAGGAAGTGGCTCCTAGGTGGCAGGCACCTGCCACCTCATCGGTGAGTCACCTAGAGTGTGTTGAGCCCCAGGGCAAGCCTGTCTAACAAGGATTGTAGGCACCTTGGCCAAAGACAAAATTATGGTTACATATCAGCCCTGGAGCCCCAGGCCTGAAAGTACATTAAGTGAGGACAGAGAAACCCTCAGTGGCCCTGCACCCAGCATTATGCCACATTCTCTCATTCTTTTGGGTTGGGTCCCCCCTCCCCCTGCAAGTGACTTACTATTTTTACTTTTTGCAAATGCTTTCTGATTTGTCTATGTCTTTTCAGAAACAACACTCTGTCTTTGTGAACATATGTCTTGAGGAAGGACTCTCTGAAAGGGGAGGGAGTCTCTCAATGCCCAGCAGACAAACTGATAGAATGAACCCCAATCCCAATGACACCCGGAGAGACTGTGGGGCACAGGTGACATAGGCCTCTCCTGCCATTTCTGAAGGGATCTAGGGCTTCTTTCAAGGACCATCTCTGGATGACTGTGTATCCCTGTCTCTCTGCTTACCCGGCATCATCCTGTCTCATCCTCAAGGCCTTGTCTAAGAACTGAGTCCTGCAGGATCCTCACTTCATGGTAGGGAAACAGAGGAGCAGAGAAAGCCAAAGGATGTGGCTAGCTAAGACCGTGCTGCTTGAAGCAGCAGAAACAGCCCTCACAGCCCTGGTGGGGCTGCCCCTGGGGCTGTGCTCTTAGTGACTAAGCTGTCACCTTTCACCGGATACCATCCTCTGAAGGCTTCCCACCGCCTCACTCTGCATCAGGAGCTAAGGAACACCACAAACACCTCTGGGCAGTCCTCTGCTCTCTCCTGTGTATTCCTGAGAGTGGTCCATTTCCTTCCTCCACAGCCAAGACGCTCAGATCCCTGCCCTGATGTAATGTTTCTTCCTGCAGGCTCCTGACCATGTCCATTTGTTCAGCACAGGAGAATCCTGTTGGGGGAAAGATCATCAAAACATTTGCCATCCTCACAGGGAGTATTTGCATTTGTTGCTGGAGCCCTGCTGGATGTGCATGGCGCCCGTTGTTCTCCTGGCTTGTCTGCATCCGCCTCCTGAGGAGGCAAGGAGGCAGACTATATTTAACCCATAGGTGGAAGCTATGTTTAGCCTCTGAGCCCATTAGGGATGCTCGAGTGCAGGGCAGATGTCTGCCACTGGCACATCCAGATAAGTACGCATGTAGGAATTGTCTGCTTTGAAGTGCTACATGGGTACAGACTCAGAGTGTGTTCATTAGCATATGCCTGGAGTCTGAGGTACTCGGAGACCCCAGACATAGGAAAGAGCCCCAAGTCCTGACATTTCTATTGGCTCTGACCTTGACCTGAGCTTGTATCCTAGCCTGTGAAATGTGAAGGGGGCAGGGGGAGACGCAGGAAAGCTTCTAGGAGTTCCCTTCATTAGAGATAAAGACCCATTGTGGGTTTCACTTTCCACCTTTGCACTTGTGCATATGTCCGCATGTGCACACTGCCCCCCCTGTGTGTGTGTGTGTGTGTGTGTGTGTGTGTGTGTGTGTGTGTGTGTGTGTGATATCTCTGAAGTGGTGCTTGGCTATGATACAACAAGGCTGTTATTATGAGCCTTGCCACTCTTACATTTTAAGGACTGCAGTGCGCATCTTGCCGGTTTTTCTCCTAGGGATGATGCTTTGTTTGAGCAATGGGTTGAGTAATAGGCTGGAGGCAAAGAAGGTTCTTCCTGGGAGTTATAAATGGAGAGGGAAGGTCTAAGAATCAGTGAGGCCCATATATCATCTACTCACAGGCATCTTTTGCCCACCCTTCTCACCCTCCCATGGTACATCGTTAGGAACTTCTGTGTGGAAGTCCTCAGGGGCAGGCTCAGAAGCATGGAGTCTAATTTTCTTCAGAGCATAGCTTCCCTGAGGCTGGCCTGAAGTGAAGACCAGGAAGGGGGAAGATGGACTTCAATTACTCAGACGGGACGCCACAGATGCTTTCTGCTCCTTTTAACTATTTTGAGTCTCTTTCTCCTCAAAGAGGATACTTTGCATGTGACACTGTATTGGGAAAAAAAAGAAAAAAAGAAAAAAGAAAACAAAAACCACCAAACAGATGACAAACACCCAGGAACCATGTTAGAGCCAGCCAACCAGGGATTTCAGACGGCTAGTCCCTAAGGCTCACAACTGGCCAAGGATGTTTCTTCCCAGCAAGGTGCAGTGTCTTTGTCTGCAGAATGGAGATATTGAGACTCTCCAGGGGTTGTTGTGGGCTGGAGTTCCCCACAAACAGCACAGCACAAGCCTCCCCTCCAAGCTTATGGAGAGGGCTTCTTCTTCCTTGTCTGCCTTCTGGACCAACCCCAAAGGCAGGGAGCTAGGATTTGTCCCATAGGATGCTGTTGTCTTTCAGATAAGGCTGTGATCTTCCTAGAGGTTTCAGGCAGGCTATAACCCGTGGGCTGCCATCTGCAGTGGCGATGCTGAAGAGAAGCTATAAATAGGAAAGAACCTAAGGGAGAAAATGCAACAGACTCTTCTACCTGTCTTCAGCCACAAAGTGGTAGCTTAGCTTGGCTAAGGTCATAGTGAGGGGAATGGGCAGCAGGGACGGCCACAGGCAGGCTGAGGACCACTCTTCTCCACACAGGTATCTTCACCCTGTCCACAAATGGATCGTTAGGTTTGGGATGGCTGGGGCCAGTGTCATGAGTAGTTGTCTTCTTTCCTGTGGTCACAGGTGCCTCAGGGCTGGGGGGCAGAAACTGGGGGAGGGTGAAGAGGATGAATGGAGGTATCCCAAAACCCTTGCCACCTCTGCCAGCCACTGGGTTGCTCTGGTATCCTCGTTGCTGCTGCCAGTGTCATGTCCATTAAAGTCATGATCATCTCAAATGGTACCCTTTCACAGACTAGAAACAGGAACCCTCTCTTCCTAGCAAATGCATCTTGCCCTACCTTGCCAATTGGATGCAGGGTTTGGGGTTCAGTCTCAGTTGGTCCCTTGGACGGGCACCCACTTCCAGTCAGCAGCACCCACAACTATTTGGCAGCTCCGCCTCCTACTCTATGCTTTATTGCAAACTGCTCTTGAGCTGCCTCCCCTGAACCCCCTGCTCCCACCTCCACGGATGCCCTTCCTCTCTGCAGGCCAGCTTTAGAGGCTGCCAAGTCAGCACAACACTGTGAGTTTCCAAGCCCCCTCTTGAAGTGGCTGGTGATCCGCTCTAAGAGTTGGTCAAAGGGTAACCGAAGGACCCCACAGAATGCAATACAATAATATTCTTTCTGACATCAGTCATGAATCCAGGCCAGGTAAAGTCCATTTGGTCTCCTATAGGAAGACCCCCATGAGAGTCTTCTGCTTACCCGGAGACTGAAGATGGCATCCCCACTATGGGCAGAGAGTACATCCCAGAGTCATGGAGCTGCTGCCATCCATCCTAGGCTTCTGAGGTGGCATGTGACCTATTCCCCCCCCATCCCCGTCCCCCAAGCCCTGCTCTGATGCCTTAGGGTTCCTCAGGTCAGTGGCTAATAGACTAGTACTCTCCTTCCCACCACACAGTTCCTCCACTGGTAACCTGGCTCCTGGGGCACAGGGTGGTCTGAAAGCATGATATTTGTGTGATTCTATCTCTTCCCCTTTGAAATGCACAGTTCCTGTCAGAGTATCTGGACCACCTGTTTAGACGTGAATGATTTGAAGCCAAGTTTCTGGTAGCTTTGCCAATAACCAGGAGGGCCACTCCCCCAAGGAGCAGAGCAGAGCTGGGCTGATTCCTGGGTGGTCCTGTGCTATGAGAGGCCCAGGGAGGAGAGGTTTGGTGTCAAACACCGTTTCCATAGGAGCGAGGAGGAGGAGGCAGCTCTAGACACCGATAGCAACCAGAACTGGGGGGAAGATGTAACACTGGAAAAATCCACAGACCCCAGCTCATGCTCAGTTTACCACTAGAACCCGGTCATGGGAGGTAGTTACAAAACACCTCTGAGGAACACAAATCAGACATACAGAGCCAGAAACAGAACTGGGGGTGTGTGATGCCAGCCGAGGGAGGGTGATAGAAGAAATGATGGCGACCACGACACGCAGCAGGGAGTTTAAGGAGTTAACCCTGAGATGTTTGCCTTTCAGCCTGTGGGTGGCACTTGAAGGGCTTTACATAGGAAATTGGGCTTGTATTTTAGACACATCACTCAGGCGATTCAACGAAAGACAGATTGAAAAAGGACAGGACAGGAGAGAAGGAGACCAGCTGGGAAACCATGGATGGAGGGGAGAGGAGATGAACACTTGGCCTGGAAGAGAAACAGGAACAAGGGAAGGGGCCCTGGTTTTGAGGGCTAATTAGGATAAAATATCCAGGTCTTTGGTGAACAGTGGGAGGGGGTGCATTTGGGGGAGAGCATCTGGTGTGTGGGGTGGCAGTAGGGGGCATATGTGGAATGTGTGTGTGTGTGCTTGCAAGAGATGGAGAGAAAGCAGGGTTTAGGACAGTTCCTGGGGTTCCAGTTTGGAACCAGCTAGATAAAGGAGCCACCCTAGCATAGGGGAACACAGCTACACAGCTGTTTTGGGTTTGCTGAGCTAAGGATGTGCTAACTTTGAACCGTCTGTGCCATAATCAACATTTCCAAAAAAAAAAAAAAAAAAAAAACACATTTGCATACTAAACCCTGAAGCTCAGAAGGCAATTGTCATTAACGGTGTGGACCCGTGTGTGGTGACCAGGGACAGTGGGCTGAGCTCCGGACCAGATAAACTCATTTGCACAATGGTTGTGGAAGGGAGACCCATGAGGAAACCGGACTGGAAACTCCTGAACGTCCTGGGGAAACAGTGTCTCAGAGGTCACAAGATGAGGAAGCTTTACAAGGAGGAAGTGAGTAGCAGTGTGCAGTGAAGAGGCAAGGTCAGGTGGCTCGGGTCTGCTCTGCATAAATCAACTCACCAGGGGCAGTTCTACAGAGCTCAGAGTGACAGGCCTTTATCAAAAGGAAGACAGGAAAGCGATATAGGAGGCTGAGGGGGGAAACCGTGCCTAAAGCAAGACACTTAGGGCATGGGGCAGCATACCTGGCTAAGCTGGGCTAGCTAGCTGAGAAGGAGAAGCCATAGACACAGAAAAGAGAGAGGGTGAGATTGATGGGGTAAGGTAGGGCATAAGGAGGAAGCATTGATTCTCAACAGGAATAAGGTCTGGTGCTCTAAGGTGGGAGGAGCTTGTGGTGAGGGTGACTGAGCTGTTGGATCTAATCTACCGTAGGTAAAAAGACGATGAAGAGTTGAAGGCTTGTTGGACCCAACTTCTAGGTGAATTAGAGTCCAGCTGAACTTGGAGATCATGGGTTCATGGTGGACTAAGCCTGTAGGATTGTGAAGCATCTCCAAAGACCTTAATCAGGAGGAGATGAAGGAATCTGAGGCTGTTGGAGAAGTATAGCAGAAGGGTATGAATGGACTGGCACCCGACTCGATCCTGTGATCGGCCTGAGTTCCAAATGGCCAGGAAAGGAATAAGAACACTCAGGAAGGGACTGATAGCCCATGAAGATGCCCATGCATGAAGGGACAACATGTAGAGTGAGGGAATAAGAACGTTGAAAGGGGCTATCATGTAGGCCGAAGGAGGCATTTGGAATGTCATGTTGGAACTAGGTGATAGATAGCAAGGTCTGGTTGGGGCCGGGTGAAGGGGACAAGGTGTAGGTCACTGGAGTTGAGAGTGGGTTAATTCCAAGACTGGGGCTTTGGGGGACATTGTTTACAGGCAAGGAGATGTCTTTGGAGACTGTAGCCACCTCAGTCCTGTAGGTTTCCAGTTGGACCTCTCAGTTTAGATATCCAGGACAGGATCCCAGGAATCTGCATCCAAGCTCCCCATTGGCTTTCATGATCTGGCAAGTTTCAGAATATTGCTCTGAGAAAGAGGAAAGCCTCTAAGTAAAGAAAGCTGTGCTATGCAGAAGGATGGATGGAGAAGGATGGATGGAGAAGGGTGGAGGTGAAGGGTGAAGAGAACCGGAGAGCCATGGGTAGGTTACAGAGGGCATCCAGGCCCAGAAGATAGCTTTTAGGATGGGAACAAGCATGACAGACTAAGAAGCACTCTGGTGTCATGATTAGGCTCTGTTAATGCAGCCCAGGCATCAATGAAAACAGAGACACCATCAGTCCCTGGAGAGTTCTGCAGTCAACTCAGTTGCCTGGTATGCTTTTGGCAGGTGGCAGAGGGAGCGGGGGCTGACTGTGTGCCCCTGGGCAAGCAAGGACTGAGTTATTTGTGGCTTTGTGTCCTTTGTTCTCTGATGCGCTGTCTCATGTGAAAGCAGGGGAGTTAACACTCGGTCAAACTCCGTTGCCATTGTTTCTTTGGGCCTTGTTTTTCTGTGCCTTCCTGTTCATGCTTCCCATGAATAAGTGGTCAGCACCCATCACTTCAATCTTTGCTTTTGTCTCTTAGTGATTCACAAGGGTTGTCTCAGGAATCTGGAGCTGGCAGTAGACTGACACATACATGGAGTGGACAGTCACCAGTGTGATGTGACATAGACCTACCAAGGAAACCCTGACTGTTCCTTTGCTCTCCAGAGACAACCCTCATATACCTAATGTCCTGGAGTCTGAAACAACCAAGTGTGGAGGGACAGACCTGAGCTGCAGCATCCTTGTTTGATTTTTATCTTAATTTCACACTGCCTAGACATATGACTCCTCAGAGCTTGGATTTTCATCTACTAGATAGAGATAATAATAACCAGCCCAAGTGCTGTCTCAAGGATTAAGCAGGCAAAACACATGGATGCCTGTAGTATGTGCTGAAGAAATGTGAGGGTCATGGAGTCATCATCACCTAGCCTCAGCACCAGGAGCCCAGAGTAAACAGGAGGGGTCCAGAAAGGGAGCAGGAGAGGCGAGGGCCCCTGGAGCTGCTGCTGAATTCTAGCCCTAGTGTTAGCATGCTTATAGCATGTCAGTGTCCACAGAGGCGCCTTGCCTGTCCTGTGTTTTGATTTTGTTAGCAGTGTGGTAACAGTATATTTTTTGTATGGGGTGCTTCAAGGTCTGAGACCTCCCTTCATTCAGGGAGACACTTCCAAGGTTTGTGACTTGGATACTCAGAATTAAGAAACAGAAACTAGAAATGTAATCATCCGACTCACCGTCCTCTGTGACTCAGTGCAGAATGTGTGGGGATTTATTCACTCATTTCCTTCCATTTGTCACTGAGGAAGTAGGGCTCTCCCTCCCTCGACGTTCACAAACCTGAGACATACGAGGTCACATGCAGATCACACAAGGACCAGTCTTCCTGGAAACACTGACAACTGAGAAGTCTGCCTCCCACACTCACGGGGACAGGCTCTGTGACGGGGCACAGGCCTGGGTCGCCAAGGGCAGGAAGGACTTTCCCTCCTGCTGCCTGGGGTGGTGACTGGAACATTCCTTAGCAGGACAGAACACTGCTGAGCCCTGGTAGTGCCCCTTAACATAACTCACCTGGGAGGCTTGCCGGTATGCAGGTTCTCAGGCAGTGCCACTGGGTGGGGCTTGGCATTTCTGACAGGTTTCTGGGAAGTGGAGAAGGACAGCAAGGTAGCTGCTCTTGGCGGGGAGGGGAGGGCCAGGCTTGAGCGAGGTTGTGACCATCAGATATGGCATCCTCCCTCGCCCTCACCCACTGCCGCATCTAAAACTTTTTTGAAAAGTCCCGTTCACAAATACCACTGAGTGTTCCCCAAGCATTGTATACTTTGCTAATGATCTGTAACTCACCTTATTTTTTATGTTTTAGTGCTGGGATTGGACCTCAGCACTGTGTGTAAGAGGCACGCATTCAGCTGCTGTCTATTCCTTCTGCTAGAATCTTTCGAGATCCACTTGGCCATTCTATATGCTCCTCAGGCAGTTTAAGCAGAATGTCTCTGCTCCTTCTGGAGAGGGAGGGCTTACACAAAGGGGCAGTGCAGGCCACAGGGTAATGTACACTTTTGAGACCTCTAACCCCAGTTATGTTGTGGCTGGTTACTCTGCGTCTTTTTCTGCCTGTGTTTTCTCAACTTTGAAACTGGCTTCCTAACTCCTCCTTTGTAGCTCTCTGGATATCTGGAAAGATTCATGAGGTGATACATGATAAGGTCTGAGCCCACTGATGGTAAACACAGCTCTTGTTCAAAATCAGGCCGTGTCCTCCCACGGGGCATTCGATGCTCTGCCCCTCACTGCACACACGTCGAGCGTCGCATTCTAAGCGGCTCACTCCTTGGCTTGGACTGTGTAATGCTTTGGAGACTTTAGTACTGTCCAAATGGCCACCACCCAGGAGGAGTGTCCCACACTAGCTCACTCACGCACACTTGAGATGAGAAGGGAGGGCTCCTATGAGGAAGAAAGCAGAGAGGAAACCATCAAACCGACAACCTTACCCAGGCCTCCAACCTGCTGTCCCGGCTGCATTGCACTGGAATGCTGGCATTTACAGCGCCACGGGCTAAAAGTCAGTCATCTTTGAGGGTCTGATGTATACAATGAGAACTCATTTTAAAGAAAGAATTAGGAGTCACAGAGTATACCGCATTTACTCACTTGTATCCCAAAGGGCCTTTTAAACATTTATGTTAACTTTTCATTGTGGTGTTTTTAAAGCACATTCAAAAAAGAGTGCAACAAACAACAGACATTTGCACTTCATTTATTCATGTCTGTGGGTTTTTTTTTTTTTTTTGGCATGTGTGTTTGTGCACCATCTACATGCCCGGTGCCTGCTGCTGTGGCCAGAAAAGAGTACATTATCCCCTGGAACTAGAGTTACAGGTGGTTGTAAGCCACTGTGTGGCTGCTGGGAACTGAACTCAGGCCCTCTGAAGGGGCAGCAAATGCTCTTAAGTGTGAAGTCATCTTTCCCGGTCCCAGAATGACTGTAAAACTCATTGAGTGTTCACATTACTGTCTTAACTAGACTGGTTTGACATCAAATTGTGACCTGGGAGTATTTGACAGCTCTGCTTTCTTTCCCAAAGCAGTGTTTGTAAATTTACCTTTGTAACATTTTCAAACACAGTGTGTGTTGTGCTGTGTGTGTGTGTGTGTGTGTGTGTGTGTGTGTGTGTATGTGTGTGTGTGTGCGCGCGCGTGCGCGCGCGAGAGCCTGTATGGGTGGGGGTGCTTATCGGCCTGTGACCTCAGGTCTCCACGCACACTTCAATTCCCTCCATGGTAGGACAGCACGGGGATGTCCACAGGTGTGGACTTTAGCCCACATGTCAGCAATCACAGGGCATTTTGAGTGAGTGACAAAGGCATGATAGCCTAGGATTGCACCCTGTGGCGCTTGCATTGGAGTCAGATGGACAATATCCATGCTTTGTTGAGAAAAATAAGCTGAAGACCCTGGCACTCTCAGACCCCAGCAAGGTGTTAATTCTGTGTCTGCAGTTTTCCCAGGCATGTCATTGCTTTCCCAACTCTCTTTCCATTTATTCTCGAAGCACCAGATGTTGTCAGGCTAGCCATCAAGAAAATAGTCAACAAAATTAATATGCTAAAGAGGTAATAATTCAATTTAATCAGAGAACACAGACTGTCAAATGCTCACTAGCTGGCATTGAAGCTGGATATTTGGCACAAAGGGTGTAACCATTATCAGCACTTTACAGGTGGGGAAACTGAGGAAAAGTAAGACAGTTGCTAAGACTTGTGCAGTTAGGTAGCAGAGAGTAGGATTCAAACCAAGATGCACCCTGTTCCGAAGGCAGTGTTGTGTGTTTGTTTATTTTATCATCTTGAGGCATTACCGCCTCTCCATTGAGAGAACAAAGTCCAGGCCAGATGGTCTCAGTGCAAAGAGAAACAAACTCCTTTGCCTTTTGCTCTGAGAACTGGCAGAAACCGTCCTCAACCCAGAGAAGAGGACAAGAACAGCTCTGCCTCCCCAGGACTGGCGCTGCAGTCTTGTAATTCCAGATACTTGAGAGGGTGAGGCAGGCGGAAGTTCAAGGTCTCTTCCAGCTTCAGAGAGAGTTCATGGTCAGCACAGACAACCTGGTGAGACCCCCACATCTTTAAAAAGAAAAGAGGGCCCTCTATATGAGTCAGAGGTAAAACTCTCGGACAGCCAACTCAGCGAGGTCTTTTCACAATCCAACGAGTTAACTTCCATAAGTTAACTTGGGGCAGTATCTGTACATAGTAAGTGTTGTGTTCACTATTTTTAATTGTAAAGGCAATCGGTGTCCTTTGTGGGGAGGAATCAAACCGTTTAGGAAAACATGAAGGAAAGAGGAAAGTCCCTTTTCCTAACCCATCAACTTCCCTTTCTCAGACTTCTCAGTCTATGGGAATACCTAGATGTATGTATTCTACACACTCCGAATACAGAAATTTGGTTTTAGATATTAAAAAGACATTAAGAAAAATAAGACAGAGTCTTGCCATATTCCTGAGGTGCACTATGAGGTACTACGTCCAAGCTAGCATCCTGCCTCTGCCCACCAGGCAGATAGAGCTACAGGCCTCCAGCCCAGGGTCTGAAAGGGTAACACATTTCTGTTTTGTTTACTTTTCACCCGATACTTCACAGCTGTCTCTCCTCACTGTACTTTTGTCAGCTGCAGCCCATGCCATAATATGGATAAGCTTTAATTTAATCATTGTTGACAGCCTGCAAATGAAGTGTCCATAAATTTCGTTCAGTTTAAACCTTAGTATGTTCAGGTAAGTGGAAAACCTGGAAAGTCAGCTTTGCTCCTGACAACTGATTAGCACCTCTGCACAGGTCAGTCTGGCTCTCCTGTATCAGGGGGTGGGTGGTTGCATTTTCTCCATCCCTCCTGTCTAGCACGAAGCTGCTCATCTCACCACCACCTACCCTGTCCCTCCATGGGGATAATGCAGGACTGAAACTGAACCCTTCCCCATCAAGTTGACGAGTGGCCACCAACAGACTTCACAGATTTGTTTCCTCTGATTCCCATAGTTAAGTGGAGAGGTACATATGTCTTATATGCATGTTTGAAATTGCATCCTCCCCAGCATCATGAGCAACACCAGTCTCTCCCCTGAAGTCTCTGAGCCCCACAGGGACCCCTGCTATAACCCCTTTCTTGCTCCCTTTGGAGCTGTGCTATATCCAGATAGGAAGTCCCGGTACTGTTTTCACCTTCCTATCTCCCAGATTAGAAATGCTTCCTGTGGAATACGAACAATGAATTTGCTTCTTAAGTAATGTTTCAATACAAAGGCTTACTAGAAGAGAAAACGAAAAGGAGGGAGGGTTACATAAAAGGAGAAAGTTTTAAAACTTTTGGAATTCCATAGGTACCCAGAGACATTTTATTGTATTTCCCTTCCAAATGTTAAATTAGTAAGAAGCAAATTAATGAATAGTAAGAAGATCAGAAAGTAAATGATAACCCGGTGTGTGTGTGTGTGTGTGTGTGTGTGTGTGTGTGTGTGTGTGTGTGTGTGTGTGTGTGTGTGTGATCTTTGTAATCACAGCACTCAAGTGGCTGAGGCAGGAAGACCATGTATTCAATCAACCTGGGCTATGTAGCAAGACTGTATCTCAAAACAAACAAACAGCAATGAAACACACACACACACACACACACACACACACACACACAGAGAGAGAGAGAGAGAGGGGGGGGAGAGTGAGAGTGAGGGAGAGAGGGAGAGAAAGAGAGAGAGGGAGAGGGAGAGAGAGAGGGGGCAGAGAGGGAGAGAGACAGACAGAGACAGACAGACAGACACACACAGAGAGAGGGGGGAGTGAGAGTGAGGGAGAGAAAGAGAGAGGGAAAGGGAAAGAGAGAGGGGGGCAGAGAGGGAGAGAGAAAGAGAGACAGACAGAGAGAGAGACAGAGAGAGAGAGAGAGAGAGAGAGAGACAGAGAGAGAGAGAGAGAGAGAGAGAGAGAGAGAGGGAGAGAGGGAGAGAGAGAGAGAGCAGGATGCAGACTTCGGCGATGAGAACAAGTCCTGAAGAGGCGGGGTCGAATACGGACAAGCAGGTTTAAATGGAGCTTGAATAGAAAGTGAGCCTGTGTTGCTGGGCATAGCTTTTCACTCTCTCACCATTCAGCAAGCACTGAGTGAGGCCGGTTAAGCCATAGTCCTCATGCCCGGGATTCTCTAGCCAGTGTGGCAATGAGTAAACAGCTGTCCTGCCAGCCTCTTGGAAGCAGACTGACTGGCCATCTCAGTAGCCTGGGGACGGCCATGGCACCAAACCCATGGCAGGAACCTAGAGGAGAATGTTCTGGAAAATCCTGCAGGCCTTGCTGCACGGTCGGATTCAGAGCTGACAGTTCTCTGTGTCACTGATTTATTATGTATTAATTCCAGGGGCTTCTCAGCCAGTCTTTCTGCAGTTGTTAAGTTCAGGTTTTTGGTTTGGGCCTCATCACAGCTGCCTGTGTCTCTTGTTCCTTTTTTTTCTTTTGGCTGCCACCCTGCAAAGATGAAACTTCAGGGATCATTCTAGCTTAATGTGCAGTTTGCCCAGTGCCTGCTGCAGCTGCCCGTCAACACATGATGTCATGGGACAGTACTCAACAAACTCCTTTGTGGCTCCACAAAGTTGAGGATCAACTCCAGGCTGAGTGCTCCCTGACCAAGCGTCCTGCTCAGCCCGACGCCATCACAGTGCTGTTGCTGGACTGAGGCAACCGAGGGCTTCCCTGTCTAAAACTGCAAGTGGAGGCTAGTACACAGCCTGAAGAAACATGAATCCTAAGACTGTTTATGGCACAACCAACACAGCATTCCATTTATTTAGCCTGCGGGGAGCCGTAGGATGGGGCATAAAGATAAAAGGCCAAAGGATCTAGATGTCTGGAGTTCATTTATTCATTCAACAAGGTCTGAGTACTTATTGTGTGCCAGGCCCCTTAGTAAGAACAAAACAAAGGCCAACCCAAACATAGGCCATACATTGTATAGAGCAATAAATATTGAGCAGCAATAACAAAAGCAAACGTATAATTAGCAACAGCAGCAAATACAAGGAAGAGAAGGAAGCTCTGTGCACGTGTAACGGGGGAACCTGACCCGTGGGAAGGCTTTCTGCAAAGCAGGACATCTGAGCCGAGATGGCTACTTAATCTGCTTTCACATCAGCAACAAGAGGGCCACACTGCTCCTCCTGACCCACAGAGATGTAGGGAGAACAATCACAGAACTCTGAAAAGTGCCCAGCGTTCCTAAGACTAAGTCTCCCGAGCCAGAGGCAGCTGTTCCCAGGCCTCTGCATCTGTCATCAGGCTAAGCATTACTCACGTGGACTGAAGACTTTGATCATTTTCCTTTACCCTGCCGGGCAGCTGGGGCTAGACAGACCAGGGGTTAGCCTGATCCTGCCACGTACCTCTCATGTGAGTTTGAGCAACTCCTTTAACTCATAAGACTCATCTTTTTGCAATCCTGGAACAGCTCCTGAAGCACTCAGGGAAGCCCCTGTGTGTCATCACCCCCTAAAACCACTGTAGCTGCCGTCACTATAGATAACCGACTCCTGTGAGTTTATTTTCTGCTGTTGGTCCTTCACTCCTTTGCCCACTGCCACCAGCCAAGTGAAAGCACTTGTCATAGAACAGTGGGACGGTCACCACAGCTTTCTAATCAGTGTCCACACATAGCTCACTATTCCCAATGCTTCCAATGTGGGCTCCTAAAGAACAGTACTTCCCTCCATCCCCTTTAAAAAGTTATGCTAGGAAAAAAAATGCTTACAGCTCATGCCATGAGAAGCTGAGCTTCCTCATGTGGAAAGACACCCTAAAAGTTGACAGGAAAAGAACCCACAGGTGAATTTTTTTTTTAATGGAAATATAGAGATGGAGAGAGTTTCTGGCTCAGCAGCTAAGAGCACTTGTTGCTTTTGCAGAGGACCTGAGTCCAATTCCAAGTACCCACATGGTGGCTCCCAGTTCTAGTCCCAGGGGATCTAACACCCTCTACATCCTTGGGTGCCAGGCATGCACATAGTGTGCAGAGACATATGCAGGCAAAACCCTCAACACACATAAAGTAAAGTAACTCTAAAAAGGAAATACAAACTCAAAAATGGAAAAGCAAAAGACCAGTAAACATGAAATATACACGGCCATGCAAATTAGAACTCATGTGAAAACCCCAGCATCTACTAACACCTTCTGATCATGCTGGGTGAAATCAGACTGATGTATTTATAAGTTGACATAATTCCTGTAGAAAGCAAGCTTTCATTATTTATCTCAATTAAAAAACATACTCTTCGAGTCAGTCATTTTTAATTGTGGACATTTGTTGCATGGATATGCTTGCAGGGTTTATTCATTGTAGTATTCTTTGTACCAGGTAAGGCTTGGAAAGGAGATAAATGTCTGGCAAGTCAAGTGCCTTTTGACCTACCAAGGAAGCAGGCATGAACGTGATACACATACATACGTGCAGGCAAAGACTTCATCTACATAAAATAAATAAATCTTTAAAATTTAAGGAAACTGCACCTGAGGGAGTTAGGGATATGCTCAGTTGGCAGAGTTCTGTGTCTATTACGTGAAAGCCTTGCATCCAATTCCTAGTCTTGTGTGCACCAGGCATGCGTTTGCACATCTGTAATCCCAGCACTGATTGGGAGGCAGGAGAATTGTATAGTAAATTCCAAGCCAGCCTGGACTACATGAGACCCTGTCTTTAGAAAAAAAAAATCTGTATTTGGGAAATAGGAGGGACTAGTGGGAAATGCAGGATTAAAGTGGGAAGGTAAATGTGGTTTATATATTCACATATGAAAATGTCTCTTTTCTATAATTAACATACACTAGTAAAATAAATAAAAATGTATCCTTAGTGTCTAATCAATACAACTTAACAAGTATATACATAACATTTGCATTGTATTAGGTACTATAAACTATAGAGAATTTACAGCACACAGGTATTTGTAAATACTATACCATTTTCTATAAGGGACTTGAGCATCTATGAATTTGGGTGTTTGTGGGTTTTCTTCAAGCCTCACATGGGTAATGAGGAATTGTGTGTGTGTGTGTGTGTGTGTGTGTGTGTGTGTGTGTGTGTTACATAGTTTTAATTTGTGAATTATGTAAATTTTACCTAACCAAAAGTTAAATTTAAATATTAAAATATACTCTTGTTAATTTCTATTACTGTGAAGTAATACACACATATTCACATTAGATGAAAATGGGAAGCATGCCATTAGTAATATATTTTTATAGTTTGAAGGGAAAATTAAACTTGACGAAGAAAGGTAAGAGGCCTATGTAAAGTCTTACAAAATGGTATGCACATCTTTGAGGACAGCCACGAGACCTAGCAGTCAGTTGCCATTTGAGTCTATATCTAGTCCAATTTCTTGTGTCAGTTCAATTTAAGTGGTAAACAGTATGCAGTATACAAAATAAAGGGTCCTGCTGGGCGTTGGTGGTTCATGCCTTTAAGTCTAACAGCACTCATGAGACAGAGGCAGGCAGATCTCTGTGAGTTCGAGGCCAGCCTGGTGTACAGACCTAGTTCCAGAACAGGCTCCAAAGCAATACAGAGAAACCCACCTTGAAAAACCAAATAAAAAACAAACAAACAATCAAATAAGTAAAGGGTCCCTGCTCCAGTGAACCTGGCTGGTCTGTAGACCTGCCCTGGGTTTCTGCTTGTTTTGGGCAGCTGACAGTTCGTAGTGACTGCCACAGTGCAATCTGGGAAGAGTGAAGTGTGTGATGACCCGGCTCTTGCAAGCAGCTGTTTACGATCTTGTACCCACAGACAAGGCAGAGCTTTTGAATATTGTGTTATAAAGCCTTCAGCTGACTTGGCCTCAAAATCCACTGGAACAAACTTAATGTTCTGGAACCAGGTCATCTTTTTTAAAGGCTACTTCAAAGCAAAACTAAACCAGTGCCTCTTTCAACAGTGACATGGGGGGCTGGGAGGCATGGTTTTAAAAGGAGTTATTGTGAAGGTGATACATATACCAATAAATGTCAAGGCTCTGCTTGTGAAGTTTGACTGCAAGGTAGCTTGTATTTGTACTTAATTGGTTAACGTTCTCTGCCCTCCATGGGTCAGCGTGTTCCTTTCTCTGCCCATTCAGGACGTTTTCTTCCACTGTCTTTCTCCCTCCTGCCAGAATGCCCATAATAATGTCCACTTGATGGCGTTGCATAAGCTGATAGGCTTTTCCTTTTCTTCTCAAAAAGATGCAAAGTTCCTCAAGTTTACTGAGGAATGTATGTATGTATGTATGTATGTATTCACACACACACACACAATTCTTGAGTCTGTGTTAAAGCCATCTGTGGAATTTCCTCACTTCAGCCATGTTTTAGCTGTGGAATCATTTGGCTCATTTTAAACATCTATCCTTGGTGAACTTCTGGTTGTGCCATGTATTGCTTTGCTGGTTTCGTCCAGTTGCCCAGCTATGGTGGTTAGTTCTTGTCTAGAGTCACCTGGGAAGAGGACACACCAGTTGAAGAATTACCTCCATGAGATGGGTCTGTGAGGAGTTTTCTTGATGAATGGTTGGTGTGGGAGGGCTCAACCCAGGGTGGGTGGTACCGCCCTGGGCAGGTGGGCCTGGATTGTATAAGAAGGCTGAGCACACTGTGGCCAAGCCTGAGCCTCCTTCCTCCCTGCTCTACACGTGAGTTCCTGCCTTGGCTCCCCTGGATGGGGGACTGTAGCCTGTCAGCCAAATAAACAGTTTTCTCTCCCAAGTCGCTGTTGGTCATAGCATTCATCACAGCAACAGAGACAAGAACTAGGCCACTGCCTAAATAAAGTTATCCTGCCTGTTTTCAGTTGAAATTTCTGGCTTATTCATGCGTTCTTTGTATATGCTATATACATTTCCTTTATTGGATGTATGCATTACTTGCATTTTCTCTGTGATTTGCATTTTTATTCTTGGTATGGGAGCTCTTAATGTCAATTATGCCAACGAGCACTTTCCTTTTATAGTTAATAGTTCATGTTTACAGCAAGGTACTTTTTGATAATTTATTTAGTGACACCGTTTTACCTTTTATATTTAGATCAATCTATCAGGATTTGATTTGGGGGTCTACATTCTACCAGGATTTGATTTGGGGTGTGTGAAGGGATAGGGACCCCTACTCCACGACCTAGCATCAGTTACTGGACCGCACTGTCCCCCAGTGCACCACAGCAATAACTTTGACACAAGTCAAGCCACCAGACAGTGCGGATGTGTTTTTGGACTCTAGCCTGTCTGTGTGTGTTTCTGTGACTTTATAAATAGGTTTGATAACTGCTAGTATGTGCATCTTCACCCACGTTGCTTTCCAAGCTCGCGTGTGAGAGTGATTGACTTGCCTGTTTCCAGGCTTGTTCACTGTGGCTACCTTTGTCTTTGTCCCATCAAAGCCCTTTAAATTGAAAGCCAGCCAGGTGTCTGCTGAGGGGCAGATCTGTTGGGTAATTAAATAACGCCGGGAAGGGGGGAGGAGTGGATTAGGCGAGGCTGTCCGGTTGAGTGGGGTTCCCTAAGGAAGAGTTCGACGTACACTTGAAGTCTTGCTTCGGGGGGGGGTAGGGATGGGGGGCAAGACTCTCAAATCCGGGTCGAAGAGGGCCAGACGAGGTCACCGAATGTAAATGTCGCGGGGGTTCGGCCCAGCCCGACGAATCGGCTGGGCGGGGTGGGGCCGCCAAGCCGCAAATCACCAGTTGAGGGCCAGAGAGCGCGCCGCGGGCTCAGAGCCGTGCTTGCTGCCGCCGGGCCGGGCGGGAGGCGGAGCGGAACCGCGGTGCACTCGACCAGCCGCGCCGGTCTCTCGGCGGACTCCCGCGGACCATGAGCCGCCCTCGCTCCCGGAGCTGCTGCGGGGCGGTGCGGGCAGAGCGGCGCTGAGCGCAGCCCGGACCCCGAGCGCCGCGCGGGGAGGTGAGTGTGCCCGGTGCGGACCGGCTCAGGCTCCCGGGCTCCCCCGGCCATCCTGAGACTGCACTGGGAAGTTCTTTAGAGCAAAGTTAGGCTCGGGCAAGGGCGCAGCCCGCGTGCTCTACCCCCGAAGCCCCCACAGACTTGGCGTGGGGGTGGGGGTAGACAGACTTGTGCCCTCGGGGGAGGGGGGTGTCGTGGGATCCCGTGATGTGCTTCCAGCATCTCCACTCTTTGACTCCGGGACGGTGCCCTCCTAGGTGCCCTGGCCTCCAGACTCCCTCCGGACCCCTTCCCAGCCCTGTCCGGTTCTGCCCGAGAGGCGGGTCTAGGTTGGGGAGATGAGGCGGCCCAGAGCACTCTGCTGGAAGCCTGAGGCTTTCTCCACTAATCTCTTGGGAAGTTTGCAAAAAAAAAAAAAAAAAAAAAAAAAAGTGAAGGAGTCTGCCCTGTAACCGTTGACAACATCTCCCTCCCCTCGCCTTTCCTTTGTTGAGAAAGAATGAATAGTTGGTTGTGTGGCTCCCCTCGAGTCGGGGAGGGGAGGGAGGGACGGGTCGCAGTCCATCTTCCTTCACCCGCCTCTTCTACTGCCACTTAAAAAGTTTGATCAGGTGTAGACACTCATTGAGGGCAGCTGGCAAAGGCAGCGTGTGCCCAGGGACAGCGCATCACAGGGCTAAGGTTTAACAGTGCTTGAGCGCAGCTAAGAAAGGGAGTATCCGAGTCTGGTTTTCGCCTACAGCAGTTAGGCAGGAAAAGTAGCGTTCGGAAATTCTTTTAAACCTTGACTCTTATCTCCCAAGGTTCTACCGACCATTCCATGGCAAGTACATTGGCCCAGGGAAGGTCAGTTTGAAGCTGCTTTTTCTCACTCTGTGTTCCCCCTGGTGGAGATGAGATCCTAAAGGAGGCTCCGTAAGGCCGAGTGAGAAGTCACGGGGAAGCCCACTGGCTTAGCGGTTTGCCCACCCGCCAGTGTGCCAGGAAGCCTCCTACGTACAAAGAAAACAGTTTACCCTGCCAAACGCTCCCTCGGCGCCCAACACCGACTCCCTCACAAGTGTTGTTAAAAGAGCCTGGCATTTCCAAGATGAGTAACCAAGACTTCAGTTCCTATCGATAAAAGAAAGAACTGCTTTGTCAGATGGGTGCTAGTCTTAAGAACCTTGCCCTGTAACTCCTTCACTGTATTGCTTGAAATACAATCCACGGAAGAATTATTCATACTTCAATCATTTGGCTAGACTTCATAAGTTTACTTCAAAAAGAGAAGGATGCCCTCCTTTTGAAAAGCCAAGCAAAAGTTCTAAGTGGAGGAGCCAATTTTGTCCGTGGGGGTAGTGCCATCTGCCCTTGCTAACCGACTTTGCAGCGATGACTTTGCAGTGATGATAGGGGCCACTGATTTGAATTGTAAATTCTCTGTCATGGTAACGGCAGCTGAGGCAGTGACGCTTCCAGTTTGAAATATGTAAGTTCTTGAGGCCCCTTCATCAGATTGCCATGTGTGAGTTCAACTTGAAAACATCCCGTTTCAGAATGGGAGAGGAATCGCTTTAAGCAAGTGGACTGTTTATTTTCACTTCAGCTTGCAAGATCATCAGGTTTTTCTGTTTTGTTTTAGCCATCTTTGTAAAGTGAGATGGACTAAGCTTGTTAAGTTTTCAGGTTGGGTGGCTGACCAAGTCGGGCAGCAAGGCTGCTTTAGAGTTTGTTGTGAGGCCATCATGTCCTGAGCATTCCCATTCTCCTCTCCCTGTCAGGATGGAACATCTGACCTTGTGTGTATTTCAGGATCTGGCAGTCAAGGCGGATGGGTCAAAGTCTTCGCTGGTGTTTGTTTGAAAGCTCCCGTATGGTTCGCTTGGTGTCTGTGCCCTCTTGTGTCTGTGTCCTCGGCTTGGCATGTTTACATCAGTTCTAGGTTGAAGCATCTCACGCCTCACCCTCCCCAGCTGCAGTGTTTTCATGTGTGAACTCCAGCTTCAGTGGAGACACAGTGACTGAGCTATTCAGACTTGAGCCCTGCCCTGATTGGAGATGTATTCTTGCTTGCTGAGCACCGACTTCATTATACATGATCACATTTAATTTTCACAGCAATCCCTAAAGACAGGCTTGCTAACAAATTTAAGAAACAGTGACTGTTAATGGTGTAACTTGTCTCAAGCCTCACAGCTACCAAGACAGAGGCAGGGTAGAAGTTTGAAGTAGTGAATACTGGCTCTGAAAAACAGGTTCTGACATACCATTTTGGTTTTCAGAGGCCAAATGGTACATTAGAGTGTTTAACGGCTAGTGGCATCAGCGCAGAAACATCTGCCAGTGAAGAATGCATGGGGCTCAGAGTTCGGAACCTGTGTGGATCTGCTCTAGCTACTTCTCCCTGGCCTTTTTGCATGTGTTGCCCTGGAATCCTTCCCCTGCCTGGAACTGCCTTTAGATCTTTTCTTGCCTGGTCCCTTATCTTTTTTGTCAGATCTCATGCCATTGTTAACTCTTCAGAAAGGGCCTGCCGGACCATCATATCATAAAGTTATCTTTTCCTCCAACCAGCATCTTACATCATTTCACCCTGTTGGTTTTGTTTTGAATTCTTTGGAGTACTTACAGCTTGGGTCTTGCCTGGCTTATTTTCTTGTTTATATGCTGTGGTTGGATTCCCTTCCACGTCTCAGGCATCCTGAGAGCATACCCTTATTATAGCCCTCACTCTGGTACACTGAAATGATTTTGAATGAATGAACATGAGTCCTCTGAACTGGGGAAATAAAGTTGAACTACCAGCATTTACTCTTATGGTCAGCTTCTTCTGCAAATTTTCACCTGGCCAGCTCAGACATCATTTCAGTCATATTTGAGGCCTTCCACCACCATTTGATTCTGTTACCCAGGTGGACAAGTCGAGTGAAAGGTGCTCTCTGCCGAGGAGAATTCCCAGTGCAGTGCTGCTCAATCCTGGCTTGAGATTGGGCAATGCTATAGAGCTTTAAAAGTGCTGATGCTGGTCCTGCCCACGGAGATTCTGATTTTAGAATCTGGTTTGTGGTTCAGCCACACTGTAAATATTCCCTATAGGCAGCCAGACTGGGCCCTAGGTTTTTGTGTTTTAGAGCTCAGTCTCAGCCTTGGTCCTGGCAGGCTTGAGGCAGCCATGGTGAGGATGGGGTTCATGTTTTGTTGATGATCCTGGTAGTGTGGGAGATACTTCACACCTGTCACTGGCGACACCAGTGAGTGCTCTGGTTTATTTGCTTTGTGTTGATTCCATCTGCCTCCATGTCCAACATACAGACACTCCTTCTGTACTGAACTGTCCCCAGGTGCCTCACACACAGCTCCAGTTGGTGACCTTATCTTCCTCCTGCCTGGACCCCTTCTGAAACCACTTGCTATAATACTGCATCATGCCAGCCCCACATGGCCATGACTTTGGCTTCCTTCCAACTAGAGGCCTTGAGCTTCTAATAAATAATTCTTCGCTCTGTCCTGTCCTATCTCTTGGCCACTTCCTGAAGTCAGAATCCTTCATTGTTCTTCCTGGTTTACTGCCATCTGCCTGAGTGACAGCTTGGCTTCCTTTTCCCCTTCCAGAATTATCAGAGTCACCCACCGAGGTGCAGTCTGGATCCCTCCTGTACAGGTCGTCCCTGGTGCTCACCAGTCAAGTCCAGACACTTTGGCAGAACCCTTAAGACTCCATGGCCTTGCCCTAAGCTGTATGTCTTTCAGGAAGTGTTTCTCAAGTTCGCCACTCAAGCCATCATAGCACATGGCCGGCAGTGGCTCCAGTGTGTGGGATTGCTTCTACACAATGGGTCTGCTGCTACAGTGTCCTCTCCGAAGGCCTTTCCTGATACATTCAAGTTTTTGTCTCATCTTGTTTTCAGATCCCTAGGAGTACTTCTGTCAGAGTTAACTGTTGTTCCTTCCAGCATGAGGAAGCTCGCCATTTGCGAGTTCTAGGTTGGGGCTCTCTAATCTTATACAGAGTACCACTTAAATGTTTGTTGAATTAAAAATAGGAAAGGAAGACGTTAACAGACTTTGTTATGAGAGGATAGAAGTGTGGGGTATTCAAGGGCATTTTAGAGCCTTCTAATGCAATCTCAAACGCCACACCAAACTTGGATGTGCAGAGAAGCCACATGCCAAAGTCACTGGGGCTAAAGTCACTTTGGCTCTTCCTGGCTCATGGAAACAGACTTGATCAACACTGTGGCCTTTACTCACAAAGATATATTGTGTAGTGCTAGTGGCGTGTGCTGTGTGTCTCTCCCTACCCCCACCCCAACGGTTTCTTTGAGATGATGCAGGCCTGTCAGTGAAGAAGGAGGGTGCTCATAGCTCGAATAGAGGGAGTTCACAGCTGGGGGAAGATGGGGGGAGTGGGGTGGGGAACCGCTAGTTGGTTTGGATCCCTGACGGTCAGGTAGAGGGCTGGGGACTTTTGATTTCCTTTTTCAATAACAATGATTAACATTGAGTAAGTGCTGACGATGTGCCAGGAACTGGCCAGGACAGGAGGAGCCTCCCTGGATTCACAGGCAGCAGGCAAGCTTCTGAATTATCAAGGCTGGCCAAGAACAGAGGGCAGGGTTGGGACTGTATCCTTGAGGATATTCTACCCAGTTCCCGGCACCCGTGACCCTTTCTCTGTTGCCTGTAGCAGTGGACTTGTGTAACGCATACAACGTGTGTTTCCCTTGCAAACTCCTTTTATCCCAGTGCCACCTCAGTGAGCTCCCAGAGTGGCTGATGGTGAAGCCAAGTCAACAGCTCCTCCTTGTAGAGCCAATTCTGCAGGGGTGCTAGAGAAGCAATTTTCACTCAAGGCTTCTCCCCTCCCCCGCATTTGCAATGGAAAGGCTGCTGAGTGAGGAATGGGTGTCGCCAGCTTGAGAGTGGGCTGTGGAGTTCAGCTGTCCATGGTGTTGGTGATGCGCAGACCCTAGGATGTCCTGGGCAATGGAGGACATCTTTTCCAGGGGATTGTATAGCTTTTTAGTGGGGCCCCAGTTTGATTTGGGAGGTGGCCTTGAGGGGTCTTGTACAGTTTGGCTTAAGGAGAAACTATACTTTAGTTCAGAGCTTCAGTTCTGTTCAAAGCAAGTGGCTCTGCCAGCCATACCTGGGGACAGTTGTTGGAGCTGGTGCTGCTGACTCAGTGGCCAGTCTCCTCTTTTTCTGTGCATCTCCTCCTTATTCTCTCCGTCTTCCCTTCCTCTTCTTCCCTAACTTTACATGTACCTGTGGGCGTTACTTAACCCTGCTGGTGACTGACAGGTCCCTGACTCATCTTGGAAAGAATCTACAGGGTGTTACCACCTGATGGCTTTCCGGCACAGCAGAGCATGCTGACATATGGAAGAAAGAGCCACCCCTGACCTCTGACCCCTGTCCCTGCCTTGGTTAAATAGAGTACACTGATTTATTTATAAGCTTCGAGTCTTTGCCAGAAAAGCTGCCCTATCGTTGTGGTTAGCACAGTTTTGGTCTGGCACTGTAGAAATCTCAGGGGCTAAGGAATTCCAACCACCTCTGTCTTACCATTTGCAGGGTGGTGGAAATCAGTGTAGCCATCGTCTAACAATTTATAGTATTTTTCTTGGCATTTACTACTGAAGCTACCAATCCTTTCATAAGTCTCTTTTCCTTACTTGCATCTTCCTACTTCAGTAATGATAAAGATGGCCCACATGCCTCTAACAACCCTGAGATGGATTCCTCTTGTTTGGCTTTGCTGCCCATCCAACTGAATTTCTCTCCAGAACTCTGAAAGAGAGAGATGAACAAACTATCTATGCTTACAACGTTCCACTAATGATGCTTTCAGACATTATTTATCTTTTAATGTTCTTGATTTTTTTTTCCCAGTTTCTTCGATAAACTTGAAGTTGACCCTTGTGAATACCTTAGCTTTATCCTTTCTTCTGTTTTCCCTCCTCAGAGTTGAGAATCATGGCTGCGGGAAAATTTGCAAGCCTTCCGAGAAACATGGTTGTGAATCACCAGTTCCCTTTGGCCTCGTCCATGGACCTTCTGAGCAGCAAGTCCTCTCTCGCTGAACATCGAACAGATGCCTATCAAGGCGTGTCTATACACGGCACTCTTCCACGGAAGAAAAAAGGCCCTCCTCCCATACGGTCCTGTGACCATGCCAGTCACATGGGGACCCTCCCTCACTCCAAATCCCCACGACAGAGCTCACCTCTGACCCAGGACATCATCCAGGAAAACCCACTGCAAGACTGGAAAGGGGAAGCCTTCACCTTCAGGTAACTTCCTGTCATTTTATGAGTGAAAATTATTTGCCTAAAGGGCTTTGTTTCGTGTATGTAAAGCTATAAATCCTTCCTTCCCTTTCCCCTTTCTCCCTTCCTTTCCGTGTTAGAGGACTCAGGGTCTTATATGTGTGAGGCAAGTACTTTACCCCTGAACTGTATTCTAAGCCCACATGAACAGTGTAATTTCTATAAATCTATCACTGCTCTTCTCTATTACCAATGAATACAGCCAGTCCTGTTTTGCCTTTATTTCTCTGTCTCTTCTCCTCTGCTATTATTGAAGCAAACCTCATTTTCTAATAAACTTACTTTATTGACACATATTTTCGTATGTGCTCTTTAGGATAAGGATTCTGATTTAATGTGCATGTAACCACACCTTAAGTATAACAGCTTTAGAAAATCATTTCTTCGTATCATTTAATATTTGAGATTTTAAAATCTTAACTGACTACATTGAGACTCTTAAAGGGAAATACATTAGAAAACTCATATTATTGCATTAAACTACATCCATTTAATTCTATACCAATGCCAAGGCATATGTAAGTTAGGGTTTGCACTTCCTTTAGTTGTCAATACGCCAAATTTAAATTATGTGTGGCTGCATTGCCAGATCTGCCTCACGACGTTGTTGTGGAAGGGATGGTTTCCTTCTGCTGAGGCCAGGGCTCTGGGTAAGTAAGGTTTAGAGCTGCTCCTCTGTTTGTAGCGGGTGGCTGGGCTGTGATTGCCTCTGCTTGCTAGAGCCCATTTGGAAACTGTTCCTTTTCCTGTAGATCAGCAGTGTGTGACGGTATCAGAGAACAGGGCAGTTTCTTCCCTCATCTTTCTTATCCGACCTTGTAGCAAAGAAAGCTCTCATTCTGGCTCACTTTTTTTGGTTCTATCTATATATTGAACACCTATGTTCACTGGAGTATATTGATTTTATAGGCCCCAGGGTTCTCACAGGAAAATTCTCCCCAGTCCATTGAGCACTGAAGGCTTGGTCTAGCATTGATGGTACTCTAGCTGCCAAAGTGTTGCAGTAATCTTGCATCTGAAGCAATGCCTTCTCTGAATTGTATTTCAGTAGGAAGTGCAAGTAATTCAATAAGACAACTCAAGATCCCACAAAGTGCTGTAGAAGAAATAGGTTGGCATGCTGACCCCTGATGGACATAGGGAGTTATTGCTTTGCATTAGTAAAGTCATTAAGGAGATAATGATTTTATATATAAGATGATTGCTTAATGAAAAAGGCAACTTTGACACATGCAGGCTCTTCCAAAGGCAAAGAATGAGCTGGAGCACAGAGCAAGTGTGGTGTGTTTACAAACCCCAAAGAAAGCTGGTGTGGTCTGCAATGAGTGGGTTGAGAGGTGAACAGTCGAGATTCTAGGGGTTGGGGAATGGGCAAATGAGAGGGAAACATCAGTTTTAGTTTCACGATGTTTACAGGAGGGAAACGGGCGAAGCCTGGGTATTCTCCATGGACAGTGTTAGAGAATCCCGAAGTGTGTCTAATGTTGAATAAAATGGTTATCCTGGGGAATGAGAGCCACAGGCCACCTCTGGGACACCCAGATGTGTGGTTTCTTAACAGAGAGCCTGCAGGTAGCCAGCTGCTGAAATGAGCAAATTCCTGAGTGCACAATTGTTAATATGGCACCAATGGCATCCAGTAGGCAAGGATGAAGAAGATGAAAGATGCAGAGTAAGGACTGGCTGCCAAGATTGGCTTCCTGGGGAGTGCGTTTTCTTGCCTAATCTCTTCTTGAACTAGCTCTCTGGCCTGTACCAGACACAGACAGTTCACAGAGCCACACCTTAAAACCATGACGTCCTCCCTGACCAGATGCCAGCTCACAAGGGGAAAACTGTAGAGCGGGGCTTGGGGGGAGGGGGGAAGGACACTCGTCTCCTATCTCCAGGAAGTTCTTCATAAACACCCAAGGTCCAAACTGCCAACCTGCCTGGAGTTCAAAGCTTTGTGACTTGGACAGAGGTCAGGCTCTGTAAAAGATCTTATCATGGGGTAGACGCAAGTCCTGCGTTTGCAGCTCTGTCTGCAGAAGAATGAACAAATCCTGGCCACTTAGCATTTGTGTATTGTTCACAGGTCTATATTCATACCTTCTTTTCTTCACTCAAAAAGTTATGCTGTTTAACATAAATCCAACAAGTACCAAGTGCATATCCCACTCATTATCAAAGATTCATTTTCCAACATGTTTTTTAAGACTTTCCCCTTGATTCTTTTAAAAAACATTTTTAGATATTTTAATATTTAAAAAATATTCCAGCTAGGTGTTGGTGTCACCATGCCCTTAATTCTAGCACTTGGGAGGCAGAGGCAGACGGATCTCTGAGTTTGAAGATAGCTTGGTCTACAGAGTGAGTTCTAGGACAGTCTCCAAAGCTACACAGAGGAACCCTGTCTCGATAAACCAAACCAAACCAAACCAAAACACAACAAAAATCCATTAAGATTATGAGCTACCTCAGTTCCTTTTTGAAATACAGCATGATCTGAGGAAGGGTTCTGCACATGGGCTGTGGAGGTGAGGAGCATGAATGGGAACCTAAGGTTCTGGTGTGGGGAGGTGTTACCTGAGCTCACAACAGAAATGCAGTGAGCAGCAGAGCGTTTACATGTGATTGAGCTTATAGCTGAAGGGAGCCGGGCAAACTCCAGCTGCCCACTGTTAATTTCGGTTTACCATGACCTGCCAGATGCAGAGTATGGACACTTTTCCATGTCATCACATTTAGCACCAACACGGCAATGGCAGGTCCTCGTGGCCATCCTAGATCACCACCAACACACAGAGGCAGTGGTCCTTGTATTGTAAATCTCTATCTGTACTTCTGCAGTTTCAGCTACCCAACATCAGCTGTTAGATAAAATATTAAAAAGAAAATTCTAGAAATAATTCAGGGAATTTCAGTGCAGGCCACTCTGTGTAGTCTGAAGAAACCCCACTCTGTTCTGTTCTATTCCAGTCCGGACAAGAATCTCGTTCTGGTGCGGTGTCACCAAACTATATATATTGCTTCCTCCCATTAGTCACATAGATGCCGTGCTGACTGTTATGGTTTGGCAGTGTTTGTTTTCAAGTAGTTGTAACTGACTTCATAGTGGTCCCAAGTCACAAGAGTAGTGATGCTGGCAATGAGCAGCTCTAAGGGGTGCCTTTAAAAGTGAGAATTGAAAGTTTTTAAACTTAAAAAAATGTATGATGAAGTTGCCAAGACATACAGTATATTATTATGCTTGTTATAGTCTTTTTTTTGCTGATATTCTCTTGTTGTGCCTGATTTGTAAATTATACTTTATCATAGCTGTGTATCCAAGACAAAACACAGCACATACAGGGTTCGGTACTGTCTCATCATCCAGCACCGTTGGGAGATAAGGGGCCTACTGTATTATGACTTGTTGCAGATTTGCTGTTTTTACAACAGACATGCTTAGCTTATTAATCATTAAACTGTGACCGTTATTGTAATTGAAAACGAATGGAGTATCTATCACATGGGCGACCTTGAACAAACTAGACAATCTCCTTTGTGGCCCGAATGTTTATAGTTCTTAAGCTCATATATCCACATAGATCATCTCCTTCCTTTTATAAGTAAGCCATGTACAAAGAAAGCTATATAATGTAAAATGGTGCTATTAATATTCTTACATTTTATAACTTTTAAATATCTTAAAGGGCCAGGCGGTCGTGGCAAATGCCTTAATGCCTTTAATCCCAGCACTTGGGAGAGAGGCAGGTGGATCTCTGAGTTCGAAACTGGCCTGGTCCACAGCGTGAGTTCCAGGACAGCCAGGGACACACAGAAAAAAATCTGACTCAAAACCAAACCAAACCAAACCAAACCAAAACAAAAAAATCTTAAGTGGTATATCCATATTCTTATTGACATGAAAACCTGCATATGGCATCACAGAACTCCTCCTCCTTTTGCTCTTCCTCCTATCTTGCTCTTCTTCCTCCCTCCACCCTTTTCCTCCTTATCCTCAGCATCACCATCAGCACCACCATTGGGGATCTTCTTCCTTCCCCCCCCCCCGCATCCTTTCCATCCGTTTCCTCTCCACCCTTATGCTCATCCTCAGCATCACCATCAGCATCACTGGGGAAATGGGTTGAGAGCTCTTGAGGCACCTAAGCACGCACCCTAGTGGATAACTGAGTTTGGTGGGAAGGGGTGGTGCTTGTTGGCCATCCCCTAGACCCTGTGCTCCATAGCCTGTAAGAACAATGGGACAGCTGCCGGCACCCCTGAACTCTCTGCTGGAATGGAAGAGAGGAGTCTCCTATCTCACACACTAACACCTCAGACACGAGCGAGCGCTGGGGCGAACAGAGCCTCAGTGCCAAACATGAGCTTGGAGAAGGGAGTTGTCTTCTCTTTCGGAGACCATATCTCTTAGCTTTCTTGTTGTCTTGGCCGCCCTTGGATGTACTTGTGGTTTTGAAAAGTGGCCAGAGCCAGAAGCCAGACAGTTCTTAAGCCTGCTGCTTGATGCCACAGGGGAGGCCTTTGTTCCATACGCACAGCCAGGCTTCTCCAAGAGGCCTACAGACAGGATTTCCTTTTGACAGTAGCGTCGTGTAGTTTCTGTCCCTTTGATTCATTGATCTTCAGGGATGGATTTGTGTTTGGATCTAGAACCCTCCTTGAGCTGAGTTCCTGTTGGGATGTCTGTGTTGCCAGGATAACGGAGAGATCAGGGCTTGGGCCCTTTTCCTGCCTGTGGGTATGTGGAGGCATACATTCCTGGGAACAGCTGTGAGGAGCTAATTCCTTCTGCACCTTGTGCTGTGGGCACATGTGACAGGACAATGTGGGGTTTCATTAGTGTGCATGAAGTGTTCTGACTGGCTCGGCACAAGTGTTGTAACTGACAGTGGGCTGCAAAATCTGTGCAATGAGCAATGATTCCTGGTGTAAGCAGCCTTGCTTTCCCAGACAGTAAAATCTACCACATCACCACATCAGATCTTTAGAGAGGTAGAGCTGGGGGATCAAGGCCAGCAGTGTCAGATAAGGCTTTCGCCCTCACAAAGCAAGATGTCGCCCCAGATCTGCTAGTAAACGAACCTTTCCTCTCAAAGATAACCAGAAGGTCTGCAGTGCCAGGGGCCAAGTGCCATAGTTCATGCATGTCATATCTGCCACCTGCAAGTTGCAGACTTTTCATATGCAAAGAAAAAACTGGCTTTTGAGTTTTGAATATGTATTTAGTAGATTAATAGATGCTATTGTGTAAAAGGCTTGCTTGTTGGGTAATTAGGGTGATGTTGGCTTTTTAATAGCTCTGAGCATGAGAATGTCTTTAGAAAATGGTAGCCAGTGGCTTGACTTTTACTAACATTTGGAAGTGCCTCTTTGATGGTCAAATGCAGCTGTTGTGGATGGGCTACTGGTTTCCCAGAGATGGTATATGGCCTGGCCCTGGTAGTCCCTGGTGTGCTGAGGCTAGGCAGCTGGGTCGGAGGTGACCCTGTCCCTGTCTTATACTGCTTCTATCTTGAAGGAGACCAGAGAACAAGTTGCCTAGAGGTCTACCAGCTGCCTGATGGTAGCCCTAAATCCTGTTCTGACAAGGAACAGAGGGGCTGGGATCTGTGCATTCCCAGCTGCTTGGGGAAAAGGACAGGACTTTTTTTTTTTTTTAACTGATTATAAACCACAACCAAGAAAATAACCAAGGAGTGACACAATGCAGTCCTTGTCTAGTAGAACTTCTTAAGTCCCATCCCCTCCCCCCCTGGGCAGACCGGCTCTAACTCAGGCTTTTTGCAAACTCACCAGTGCTATTTGGGAAGGGCCATGCTTTAATCTTAGTTGTTTACCTCCCACAGTATCTGCTAAAGCGCACTGTAAATAGATCACAGCTATGCCAGCCAATCTGCCAGCCACCACAGGCTGGCCAGGATACAAACTCTGGAGAATGTGTGGTTGCTTTTGTTTATTGGGAAAGAAAGATTGTCTTCCAGGGACCTGGATTAGGTGACCCACAGACCCCCAGGTGGCAGCCACTCTGTAGTTAGTAATGGTCATCATCCAGTCTTGCCTAGAGAATCGGAAACAGAATATCAAGCTCTTTCTCCTTAGCTAATATTGCCTTGTTGAAGGATGGTGTTTCTATGTGCACACCGTGGAGGGTTGAGAACTGTCTAGCCTGTATAATCTATAGTTCCAGATTCGGCTGCATATAGACATCAGGTTAGGGTGACTCTTGTAGACAAAGTAACTCCTAACACAGATAGATAAGCTAGAGGTCTCAGCTCAGATCCCCACTCCGCCACTGAGGCAAGTGACTGGAGACAATTCTAAATCCTAAAATTGGTTTGAAAATAACCCATCCTAGGGGGTGTTCTGATGGCTAACTGGTCCCTAACTTTCACAGTTAAGCCTGGGCCACTGGCTGGCAGTCTACTTTGACCAGGTCACAGACTTGCTCTTAGCTCTCACCTGGTCGGCAGTCAGTTCTCGGCTGCCCAGCTCTACTGGGACACATGACCCCGAGGCTCCTGGGAAGTTCATGTTGCCACGACTTTCAAAGCGGCCAGGGGTCTAGACACTGATTCCAACAGTCAGACCCGGTAGCTTCGTGACATTAGGCACATTATTTTACCCCTCTGAATCACTGCATTCTTACAGGGTAGCTGAAAGCAGGTATGGAGGAGGGGCTCAGCTACTTGACTTCCTTCCTTCCTCCTGGATGGCAGAGCAGGAGCTCCTAATCCCCCTGTGTAACCCAAGATCACGTCCCATGCCTGCAGCTACAGTGGGAGAAAGTTTCCCACATGTTGATGGAGCTTGGCTAGGATTCCAGTAGCTAGGTCTGCCCCGCAGCAATGTGCCTCAGCCAACACTCACTGTCTGTGGGTGTAACAATCACCCAGGGTGGTGGTAAAACACCGGCACACCATTGCCTACACACACTAAATAGAGCCTGGCTGTGCCCTGCCCCCACACTGAAGCAACTCCTGCCTGGTGGTTCCTGTGCTTAACCTTACTTTGCTCTTCATTCTCCGTGCAGTTTTTATTACGTTGGTTTTATTTGAGGTTTTGTGTTAGGTACCCAGGACCAGTGGAGAATGGGTCTTGGGACAAGTGCATACATAAATACAAAAGGAAGATGCCATCAGAGACCCTGGCTCAGATGGGTGGTGACAGCATCTCTAGGGGAGGGAACATGTAGAGATTGAAAATGTAAAGAAAACATAAAACACTTCACTATGTTTTATACATTGATGTTATACATTGTTTATATGTTTATACATTGATGTTACTATGTATTGAAAGGGCAATGTGTTTGAAGGGTGTTAACTACACCATTAAATTGAGCTCTGCCTAGTGCTCTGTCTTTACTTGACTCTTAGGGGACTTGGAATCGCCTGTGTGATTCATGGTGCGTGTCCAATCTGGACCTTGGTTAAGGAGTTTAGATCTCTGTATGCAGGGGGGAACTTAGAAAGGGGACAGCACAACCAGACTGGGGTGTGAGAAGATGCCTTGTCCGTCTGGTGCAAGATGACTTAGGGAGGTGAGGTTGGGAGGGGGACAGGAGCCTGTTCTGTCCCTGAATGATAATGGAGGAGGGTGGGTCCATGATTCTCTTTAAAGTGGGTGAGCTAGTACTTGTCTGTAATCCCAGCACTTGAGGGACCAGAGCCAGAGGATCTTAAAAGCCAGTTTGAGTTAGAGGGTAACAACAACAACAACAAAAATACCATGTGTAGAGTCTGGCAAATATAGTGAGGTTTGAATGTGGTGGGGTGAGGGAGGGGAGAAATGGGGGGGGTTGGAGGTGGGGCTGGAGGGGTGGGTCGTTCCTGTGAGCTCACAAGTAGGAGACTGGGAAAACATCTTTATTTTGGTCGGATGCTTTCCCTTGGGGCAGGTGGTGGCTGATCTCGGGAGGGAGATCTTCTGTTTAGGGTGTGCCACGTTGGCCCAGACTTCCTTACTAGACGGGCAGTTGGCATTATGAACCGGGAGCTGTGGAGAGGAGTCTGGTATATAAAAAAAAAAAGTCTGCCCTGAACTGAAATTAAAGCCATGAGAGTCGACACTGCCCTAAGGAAAAGACCTCACCAAGCGGAGAATCACAGCAGTGTGTAAGGGTTCAGGCTCTACGCTGGCCTGCCCCTGTCACCTGGCGGAATGCACTCAGGCAGTACCCTGGTCAGCCCAGCGTTTACTAGTCTGCGTGCAGGTGCGAAGGACCCCTTTCCTCTTTCCACCGTCTTCTCTTTCCCACGATCTCTTTCTTGCTCTCTTCCCATGGTTCCCTTTGGACAGACAAGACTTTTCCTGTCTCGCTTTTCCCTTCTGTCCTCTCTGTGTATCTTTTCCTCTTTCCTTCTCCCTCCCTCCCCCCTTTAATAAAACTTCTCCCTTAAGCTCAGTCTGCCTGGAGTGTTTGTTTGCCCCCGCCTCGGTCACCCTCATGCAAGGTTCTCTTCCAGCTTTATCGTAACAGAGTGCATTCTGGGATCAGCAATAGGAGCTGAGTTTGTGGACATAGAAGTGAGAGTCGTTTGAAGGAAGAGTTTTTTTTTTTTTTTTTTTTTTTTTTTTTAAAGAAATTCTTTAGTAGGAAAGGATGAAGTCTTTTATTTGCCCGACTGTCCTGGAACTTGTGTACAGCAGGCTGGCCTTACACTGCCAGCTCCACCAGCCTCTGCTTCTGCTGGGATAAAGGGCACTCAACACCATGTCTGGCTCAGGACTCACTCATATAAGCTTTTCATGAAACAAAACACACCTTTTTTTTTAATTGATTCTTTTCAATAAGCATTTTTTTTTTTTTTAATTTGGTTAAACACACATACCTTCAGGGACCACCACACCTGTGAACCTGTGTTTGCATCTCCCTGATTATGCTTTAATGGTCCCAGTGTCCCCAGCTGATCCAGATGTTTCTATACTGAGGCCAAGAACAACTATGAACAAGGCCTGACACAAAGTCATAAACTTATTTCAAACACTGATTTTGTTTTGCTCTGTTTGTCTGTTTTGGTGGCTACATTATGTGGTTCTTAAGTATCAGCTTTGTGGATGACAGCATCATGATGTGTCCAAGGTTAGACATGCCTGCATGGCAGCCAGGCTTTGGCACAAAGAGTGACAGCTGCTCTTCCAAATATTAGAGGGGCAGCCCCCTTGAGAATGGCTGTCTACCTCAGAAGGCAGGTCTTTTGTCTTCATGTCTGGTTAGATGGAACTCTTTTTCTGAGTGGCCTTGACAGTGATTAAAATCTTATTACTTTTATTCTGCCTTTGATACTTGAGAAGAAACCTCAGCAAATATGCTCTTTTATAAGGGTGTGGGGAGGAGGGAAGGATGGGGGTAGGGTGAATGGGACAGGACTGGATGGAGGGAGGATAGATAGATACCAGCCAGACAATGCCTTGCTGTCATAAAAGGTGCTGTGTTTGGGCTTCGAGAGCCTGACGGTCCCACTGCCAGACAGTGTGTGCTTGCCAAGAGACGTGCTGGCCTTGATATGGCTTTTCTTGTTCTTACGCTATTCAGTCTGGATACTGCCAAGCTGGAATTTCAGTGGTGCCCTTTAGCGTAATGCTGTCACTGGGGTTCTGCTAGGCACAAGCTCACCCCAGTTTGGTGATTTACCAACCAGTACCTGCTTACTATCAGTCTTGGATGTCAACTTACTGTAGCTGAGGGTGCAAAAACAGAAGAAAACAAAACAAACCACACAGATGGTGCTGCTGGAATGTGATGCCAATTTTTGTTGCCTTTTCTCCCCTCTGGCATTGCTACATTTTCAGGTGAGCTAGAAACTGACTCAAGTAGGAATCCAAAGCTCTTTGAGAGAAAAAAGCAATTTTAGAAACACCCAGCCCTCTCACCCGTCCAAGGAGGGATGTGTGTCCTCACCTCCAGCTTCTCTGGACTATAAACAGAAAGACTCTCAAAGCTGAAAGTTGATGGCAAATGTGACCCCATGGACTCAGGCTCCTTATGGGAAACTGTTAGGGAAACTAAAATAGAGTCCTCTGACCCAGATAGAGGGGGAAAGGCAGGCATGTGACCTTCCAGGTGGTTCTTCCATTGAAGGCTTTGTGCAAAAGGGCACTTCCGGATAGCGTATACTAAAGGGTCCCCTCCTCTACACACACACACACACACACACACACACACACACACACACACACACACACACACTCACACACTCACACACACTCACACACACTCACACACACACTCACACACTCACACACACTCACACACACACTCTCACACTCATACTCACACACATACACACACTCACACACACTCACACACTCACACACTCACATACTCACACACACACACTCACACTCTCACACACTCTCACACACACACACACACACACACACACACACTCACACACATGCATACACTCACACACACTCACACACTCATGAACATACACTCACACACACATACTCACACACACATACACTCACACACTCACATACACACTCACACACATTCACACACACTGACACACATGCACACACTCTCAGACATACACACACTCACGAACATACACTCACACACATACTCACACTCACACACATACACTCACACACATTCACACACACTCATACACACACTCACACACACACACTCACACACATTCTCACACACTCACACACATGCACACACACACACTCATACACACACACACACACACACACACACACACACACCACTCACAGAGTGTGTGTTGAGCCAGAGTCTCTTCATGTTTACTCACAGTGTGTTGACCCACCATCAGGTGAGAGGCTTTGTGCCAGGGACTGGAGATTCATAGAGAGACCAGGCTTTGTCACAAGGAGTCCATAGTTCATGGAGAAACATGCTGCTTTAGAACTATCTGGTCTTCCTGGCACCATTCTCTCCACCTTGCATGCTCCTGACTTCCCAACCCCCATATACCCTTTGTATCACTCAGTTAATCCTTCTGACCTCTGACCTTAATACTTGTCCAGGTACCACCCGATGGTACCCCAGCATGGTGCAGAAATACTGCTTAGGTAATCTTTCCTCCGGGCCAGCCTCTTTCGTGCTAACACTACTGCAGTGGCATCCCAGCCTTGGGCCTAGACCCCAGCAAAGGTCAGGTCATGCAACTAGGGACCATAGTGGAGAGTGTCACCCGTCTGTGACAGAAACAGAGTGCAGAGCAAGTGGGACCGTGAAAAATGCCACGGGTAACAAAAGGGTTTTCACAAGTTGTGTCTGGGACAATAAGAGCATAGAGAGGGAGGAACTAGAGAAACCAGCCTGTTGGGCTAATGTTCGGCTCACTTGGGGTAGGGACACAGGACATAACTTGCTCTGATTGGGAAGGGGGTGGGTGGGAAATGTCCAGACAGAATTGCTGGCCTGGTGTGTGTGTGGGTGAGGCCAGGAGAAGAGGCCCAGAGATCACAGAGAGGAGAGAACAGGACCTGAGGGACTAACAAGCACGATCGCTTAGGGAATGTTGGGCTGACAAATACTGCAGAGAAGAAGCCACAGGCAGTTTTCGTTGTTGTCGTTTTTTATAAAGAAGGCAGGGAGTTAAATCTAGTCTACACAATGTGCTAAAGTTTAGGTATGGTGGGGAAACATTCGAGGTTGTGGTTCTGGCAGCTGGGGGTGGTGGGCCAGTGACTAAGATGTCGAGAGTGAGTGAGAAGGGAGAGGTCACCATTGTTTCTGTTGGGAAATCTTCCTTGGGGGAGATGGAGGTGTCTGGTCTTTGAGAATGAAAACTTAAATTTTTGGGGTGTGACAAGTTGGAGATGTACACATGTCTCAGGGGACTTCCTTTTAGTAAAGTCAGGGGGCATTAATAAAAGTAAACCATTCCTGGCTTCCTGTGCTTACTAGGGTGAACATGTATAGCATTGTTGAGAAGGCATTCATGCAAATGACAGATATTGGTTCCATTCTTAGTGTGAGAAATGCAGGCTCCATGGTGAAATATGAAGCCTGCAGAAGGCTGTGTCCTCAACCACATTCTTATCAATTAAAAAAAAAAAAAGCCATTTAGACAATAATACTGGCCTGGCAATCACCTGGGTGCCTGGTGTGAATCTTGTAGGCATAAGAAGGCTATCTGATAACAGACAGCCACGGAAGAGGATACAGGTATTCTGAAACAATACACCAAATCAATTAAATAAAACTTTATAGAGAGAGACAAAGACTTACAAAGTAAAAGTATGGGAATTCAGATTAACTGCTTGCCACGAAAAATGCCCTAGGAGTTGGATGGCTGTGGCCTCAGAATGAGTCAGTGGCACGCTACGGTTGTCAAAGAAAATTACTGTGATTTTCGGGGCATTAGTTGAAGCTCACTGTTCAGACCAAAGGAGGTCGTCACACATGACTGTGCAGATCACATATGGTGGATGGCTTTAACTCTGACCTCAGAAACGTAGGATGATTCCTTTACCGCCAGCTTCACGCCTTTCTGCTGTGCGGACCTGTTGAGTTAGTCTTTAACGACTAGGCCTTACATTCTTCTGTATTTGTTACAAGGTAATTCCAGTGTCGTGTGATAACCCTGTGAGAACATTAAAAAGTCCTCACTCTGGCCCTGTCAACAGCTGAAAATACACACCGTAACATCATAACATCATCAGCCAGCATGCCCAGATATGAAGAATGATGCTCTTCTCATTTGTTTTTGCAAGATGATGTGACAAAGATATCTCCCTAAGTCACTAGTTTAAAGTGCTCTAGTCCTTGTGCCAACAGCTACATCCTTTTGGAGTTAGCAAAAGCAAATTCAGGCAATATTTCCCAGCCCCATTAATATTTCCCAGTATAATTAATCTTAGTATCAGAAACAAAACAAAAACAAAACAACAAAACAAACAAGCAAAAACTAAACCAAACCAAACAAACAAAACCAACCTTGTCAGCTCATCAGTCTGGGCACAGATAATATTTCCCTCAAGATGTCATTACCTCCATTCAGCGTGTCAGTGCTGGGTTCCATCCTTTTGTTGAGAGAATTGCTATTAGTCCAAGCTGGCCTTGAACTCACAACTCCCTTTCCTCAGCATCCCAAGTGCTGGGATTGCAAGTACGTCACCATGTGCAGCACCTGTCCTTTGGGAGACATCTGTTTCTCCTTATTTTTCCAGGCAACAGATGGAAATTGTCCCACGGTGAACTCTGTCCTCTGGGTTATCACCCCAGTTAACTTCCTCCCTGGCATTTCAAACATGCCCAGAGGTTTTCGTGTTCAGCAGGAGCAGCCAGCCTGTCAGCGTCACTTCAGAAGCATCCGGTCTGTGGTGTGGGGAGTGAGGCAATCCTCTGGCCTTGGGGATGGATGTTGTACTGCTGAGGGAGCCGTCTGAGGCTGTCACACTCACGCTCAGTCCCGGGTCTGTGGTTCAGTGGCCTTAATGGTTAGGCTCCTTAATCCATGAACACTCTAAATTTGAGATTATCTTTCCCTTGGTGAAGCCTCTGAGTGTGATGAAAGAGAAGGCTTCTGCACAGCGCAGACCATACACATTCACACTCACACAAACACACCAACATTTATTGACCAGTCCTGCCATAGAAATGCAAGTGTGGATATGGGGAATATGGAGCCTGCGCTCAGTGTTTTCATAGTTCAGTGAGAGAGACAGGGCACACAGTGTGTATTAAATTATTCTTTCCTTAAAACTTCAGAATTTGGGGCTGCAGGGATGGCTCACTGGTTAAGCGCTTGTTGCTCCTCCAGAGGACACAGGTTTGATTCCCAACATCTACAAGGTGACTCACAACCATCTGTAATCCCAGTACCAGCGGATCTGATGTTTGCTTCTGACCTCTGTGGGCTCCAGGCTTGTATGTGGTGCACATACATACATGAAGCAAACACTCATACAAATAAACAAACAAACAAACAAACAAATAAATATATTTAAAACTTTCTAATTTGTAAGAAAGGTGAATTGAGATGCTATCAATTTTTGAGCTGTGGGCTGTGACAAGTCAGTGTGTGTGTGTGTGTGTGTGTGTGTGTGTGACAAATGTTAATAAGACAAAGAAGCAAGGCTCCCTGACTCAGAGAATTTTGATTTATTGGAGTTGTAAAGAGACAGGGCTGGCAGATTAGACAGCAACCCAGAATCACAGATAGACTCTAATGAAATAGAAAAGATGTTGGACTTTTCTGTACATTAATCTCCTCTAAGTGAACATTATACTTAAGTATACTATATGGTTACATGTAATGTATAATTTTTTTGTAGTGGAAGATCAATAGGTTTAGGGTCTGTTGCTGTCTCTCTTTTCCACCTTCCTCTTCCCAGTCAAGATTCTCAGAGCTCAGTAGAACTGGAGGGGGACAATAAATTCTAAGATGCAGAAGCCACCAAGTTACCAGTGGGAGGCAGACTTTGTCCTACGTGTTAGGTGCCCTTTCCTGATTTTTGTGGCATGCCCTGGTACAGGGGCTGGTTAAGAACGTAATTGGTAGACCACAGTTAGGACTGCTCCTTTGGGGGGGGGGGATTACTTTAGGTTCACAAACTCAGCCTCCTGGCCTCACTCAAGCCTTCTTTTGCTACAACTCCACCTGGTGTTCTAGGAATGATGTAATTTTGTGAACAATAAGCCACCCGCAAAGCAAGGACTATATCAGACTTACAAACCTGCCCGTTCCTGCCCTCAGGAAGCTTTAATGCTATGATTCCATGTAGCGCTTTGATATCTAGGTCCTTGCCTTGCTTCCCAGATCTTTGTAGATTTCCTTTGGGTTCTGTGTGGACAGTAGTGTAGCACTTTTCTCATAATTGTGACGAAGTATTTGACAGACACCTTAAGGGGGAAAACGTTATTGGTTCATGGCTTCAGAGGATGCTCAGTCCACCAGGATGTGGGAAGCATCACCCAGCACTCACAGCAGTGAAAACTTGTGGCCCTGTGGTTTCACCTCATGGACTGCAGGTGACAGTAAACTCTTCAAAGGTTTCCTTCCAGTAATTTAACTTCTGCCAGCCAGGTCCCACCGCTCAAAGATGACACTGCCATCAGTATTCAAACCATGAGCCTGTGGGGGACGTTTTCCATTCCTACCCTACCCTTACTTATGAATTGTGACAGTTTGAGCCTCCCTTGGCCAGCTTTTGTTCCTTTATTTCTTTTAGTTATGTGAGATCATGGCAGACAGAAGCAGTAACTGGGGTGTCCTTGCCTTGCTTCTGATTGGTCGATGCAGTGATTGACTGGTTTTACTAATGCTTCTAATACTTTATAAGTGAGCTCATCAGGTATTCCTAGTTTACATGTCTTTACCTATGGTGCCACGAAAAGATGATTTTAAAAGTATATTCCCAAGCAATTGGATGCCCCCAAATTCATTTTCTCTTTCAATACATGAATGTGGCAAGTTGTGTCATTAGAACGTCTCTTACTAAATTGACAAAATCGCTGGAGCAAATCTAACCTGATTGTATTTTTCATGCATTCTTGGCTTTGGTTTATCAATATTTTGCTTAGACTTTTTTTTTTCATAGGATGCAAAATTTAGCATATATATATTTCCCTTTTCACTTTTCTTTTACAAACTTTGCTTTTGCTGTCAAAGTCTTAGCATCTCCTTTGTCTATACTCCCAGAGAGTTTTTATAATTTCCAAGGACTAGATCATTTCAGTTTGGCAGAACTGACTATGCAGTAAAAGCTTGTCTAGTGCAGAGATTTCTCTTACTGAGTGGTTTGAACCCTGATTCTGTGTTTCAGATGGCTGTGGGAGCAGATGTTCTCTTTCTGCTTGGAGTCTGTTTCCGAACTCTGTTCTCCCTTACACATGCGTTTGGTTTCCCTAAGATTCTAAACGTGTTCCTGATTATGCTTGGTTTTGTTCCTGCGGTGTCATGTGCCTCCCTCACTCCCCAGTTTCTCTGTCAGGGGTTTGTTCCAGCAGGCTCTGTGAAGAGGCAAGTTTAGCTGTTGTTCTTCATGCTATCATTGTTTACCATTTAACTTCTGCCCAGTCTGTATCTGTACTTTGTATTTATTCTGTTGCGTTAACCAAAACCAAACTCCTGATGAATTCCCAGCCTTTCTTTCCAAAAAAACAGACACTTAAGGGCACACACTTCCTTCCAAACGTCACAGTAAGCGAGTCCTTGTACTGTATCCTATATTCTGAAATATGCCTTGTAATTAGGAGTTCAACTTTGTTCCAGTGTGTGTTTTTATAATATAGTGGGTTTATACCTGCCTCTTATTCTAGAGTTCTATATTTGGGAACTTAAAAAAATATGGATTTCGTTACTGCTTTATTTTGAAGTTTTAAAAGAAAGTCTCAGGCCGGGCATGGTGACAGCTGCCTTTGATCCCAGCACTTGGGAAGAAATGGCAGGAGGGTCTCTGAGGTTCAGATCAGCCAAGGCTACATTGTGAGATTCTGTCTCAAAAAACCCCCAAACAAACAAACAAACAAATAAACAACTTTCCCTCCTGTTCATTTAGAGGGTATTTTTAAACACCTTTGGAACACCATGGGACAGCAGTAAGCAATGCCTGGGCTTGCCCTGCTGAGCCTTCAAATACCTTTTATATCACTATTGTCCCATATTTAGGAGTTCTTATTTGTAAAAAAAAAAAAAAAAAAAAAAAAAAAAAAAAAGAAAGTAAAGAAAAGACTATGTGAAAATATACACAATGCAAAACATAACAATTAACCATTTTAGTGTAATACTGCATTTATTTTAATGCACACATTGAAAGCTTAAAATGTGTACCTATTAACTGAATAATGTGATGTTTTGATGCATACAGACATTGTTACTGTTTGACTCAGATTAAACACTAAGGCCGGGAAGGTGACTCAGTGGGTAAGGCGCTGGCTGTGCAAGCATTCAGACCTAAGTTTGAGTCCCCAGCACCCAGGTATGGCTGCGTGTCCCTGTGTCCCTGGAGCTGCAGCATTCAGAGGGCAAAGACAGGCAGACTGTGGGAGCCCAATGGGCAGCCAGCCAAGTGAAAATGGAGAGGTTCAAGTTCAGAGAGAGACTTTGCTAGGGGAATATGGCATAGCACAGTGAAGAAAGACACCAGCAGCTTCCACAGGTGTGCACATGCACACGTGTATACACACACACATGTTAAATGTTGCTAGCTCAACATTATCATCATCTCGCAGAGAAGTCTCCAATCCTTTCAGCTTTCTGAAATACTGAAATACAAAGCAGGCTGTTGTTATCTGCAGTTGCCTCACTGGACCATCCTGCTCTTCTCAATGTGTAATTTACTATCCGCTCATCAACCTGGCCCCAGCCCTTGCTCCAGCCTGCTCTCCCCAGCCTCTGCAGCCATCACTCTGCTCTCAACTTTCACACGGCTCCCTTTTTTGATCCTACGTGAGGTCACGTGGTACATGTCTGTGTGCCTGACTTGATTCTTAGCCATCTCCAAGTGTGTCAGCACTACCTTCACGGTGCTGTGCGGCCATTGTCTAGGATTCCTTTCATCTCGCAGTATGCCTGCTGTGTACCCTCCCCTCCCTGTACCCTTCCTGACCAGAATGGTATCATGGTTCTACCACATGAACCATGTGGTAGCCTTTCTGTCTCTCTGAATTTGCCTGCCCTGGGTACCTCGTGTATGTACTCATACACTAATTTTGCCATGGGACTTATAGGCCCTGTCATAATGTCACATCAACAGCAGGATCCCTCAAATAGCTCCATGCTCAAGCTTAATCTAACCCATCTGGGTAATGACTATATTGTAAATAAAACCGAATTGGGACCTTAATTCTGTCCTCAAATACCCAGGTTAGTGTTTGATTGAATCACTGTAGGTCAGAATTCTTGGTGCCAGGGGTGGGTGTCTTTAGAGTGCTGCCCATTGGAATGAGGTTGCTGAGCCGGCTGGTGTCATTATAAACAGGTTTGTCGGCCATGGGTATGGCAGAGGGAGGGTCTTTGATGTGGTGGCAGTCTGGGATACTGAATGGGGAAGGGTCTCCGCTACTGTGTGGTGAGAAGGTTGCAGAGCAGCGAGGTCACTGCAGGAACCCAACAACATTAAGAGGCACTGGTGGCCTAGATGAAGACATGTTACTCTCTGAACAGCTTGCAGCTTCCCAAGCATGCCTGGTCATCTCATGCCCTCAGCCATGTAATGCGTCTCTGCTTGCCTGGAATGTCCCTCATTGCCGCTTACCCTGTGACTTCTTCACCAGACTGCTCAGGCCTCAAATACAGCGTGTGTGACCTTGAAATGCTCTGCAGGGTACCTCCCCCCCCCCACACACACACACCGAAGCTGAGCCTGGCCTCCATCTCTCCTTCCCATTTGCTGAGACCTCCCTGAAAGTGAGGCTTTGTGAGCCAGCCCATGTGTGACATGTGGTAGGAAGATACTGAGGACATTTATGGGGTGAATTCAAGGTGGGTGGGAGATGCTGAGCATGAAGCAGGCATGGCACTCCCTTTAGGGGTTGGTCATGTGTAGGGGGAGAATGAATACAAATGGATACATACGGGGATGGATGAGCTCACAATGACGGGGACAGAATGGATGCTGGCTCTGTAAATTTGGGGTATGTGTGGCCTTATCTTAGTCTGTGGCAAATAGTTGCACCTGGCTTCTCACATTCTTCTATGATATCAAATAATGATCCTAATAGAGATGATTCATTTTGTTTTCACTGCTGTTATGTTCCAAAAGGTATCTAGCCTTGATAGCCACTAATTATACATTATTATTATTATTATTATTTTTAAATAAATCCTTAAGACATTTGTAGACAGGCAGATCTTTGAGTTCAAGGCTAGCCTGTTCTATATAGCAAATTTCAGGCCAGCCAAGTGAGATCCTAATTTAAAAAAAACAATATTCTGTGATTTCTAACCACTGAAGAAAAGCAGGAAGGCCTCTTCCAGCGAGATGCTGCTTATGAGACAGAACCCAGAACATAAAACACGCATATCTGTCCTTTTGAGAGGAAGGAAATAACCAATCTGGTTACTAACAAGAAAGTAAATTGTAATTCATCATTTCCGTGACTCAGACATTCCTAAAGTTGAAATTGTTAAAAGTGGGATGCTTTTTAAATGACTAAGCTTGAGTATAGAGTGATGTTAATCTATGATTTAATAAACTTAAAAATAAAATAACAAGGGTCTAGTTTCACCCCGCTGCCATTTCTGTTGACCTTGCTACACTAGCCCGCCCACCCACCAGCAGGGGCTGTGGTGCCTGCCAGAACCCCCCATTTGTAACCAGAGATGCCATATTATGGACCAGAGTGGAGATTCATAATTAGCATAAGCCAAAAATATTATTTTTACCCCGTCCCCTTCCCTTAGATTGCCAAGACCCTCTGTTTGTTTTCTAGTGATCTCTCTTGGAGAGTCTAAATCTGAGATTCTAGACTTGTGGCTGCAGCCTCGTGTGAATAATTGGATACTCTGTTTCAACTTAGAGGCAGCTCTCTAAGGACAACTGCTATGCTATCTGGCCCACTGGGAAGGGTATTTGTGTGGGAGAATGTTTGCTCCTTTTTGGTGAACTAAGTTCGAGTGGCTGGCTGAGAAAAGAGTAGACACAGCCTTCTGTGTCTAAGTAAGTATCTTTTAAAACATTGTTTTAATTTCCTTTCGAGTGCTGGTTTTTAAAGTATTTGGATGGGGGAGTTGAACCCCGGGTCTTGTACATGCTGCCAGGTGGTTTTCTGTCTGTATCCTCTAACCCCATCCTTGCCTAACTAGGAGACTAGTAAGGGAGTCTTGATGCTTGGTTGACTATAGGAGCCGCAGGCCTCCCTGGGTTCCTTTGAGGATGTGGCTAAGGGAGACTTGGGTTGTGTTCTGTCTCTGCTCTCAAGGCCTTTCAAATGAGGAAAACAGAATAATCAGAGGGAGTGCCAAATCACCTCCTTGGAAGACCCTCCAAGCAGCTTGCCAGGGTTCCCTTCCCATCCTGCTCACAGCCTGCTCACAGCGTCGTCCAGTCCTCCATGCAGAGAAGCATGAGCTGACATGCTCTGTGCTGATGTCTTCCACGCGCCAGCCCAGGGCCCTGCTGACAAGAGCTTAGGAGATTCACTCTGATTTCCTGAACACCAAGTGTCTTCTCTCGGCTTCACCTTTTGTAGGAGAATCGGGAAAGTAAGAGTGGCAGACCGTTCTGACTTTTGACCCGGCTGTCCAGGCAGCTGCACAACTGACTCTTTTCTGCTTCTGCTCTTAAGAGTAATGAGTGTGTGTGTGTGTGGGGGGCGGCTGTATACTGTCACTCCCTCAACGCCATGTGATATTAAATCAGTTACAGGTTCAAACACTAACGCTCCTGCTTCACAGTATTACAGTCTCTCTTTCCTTTCTTTCTTTCTTTCTTTTTTTAATGACAGCCTTTCACTGTTGCATTGGCCAGCCCCAGAACTCCCTGTGTAAACAAGGCTGACCTCAAAGTCTCAGAAACCTGCTTGCCTCTGCCTCCCCGAGTGCTGAAATCAAGGTGTAAATCATTATGCCTGACTCCTTGGAACAAATTAGCGGAACATAAATGTTTGTGCTTTTATAGAGAGACAGCCCCCGCCCTCACACCCTAGCTTTTCTGCCTGGAGACCTGCTCAGCTCTCCACTGACAAATGACCACCACCCTTCCTTCATGTGTCTTGGGGTGGTCTTGACGGTTGGAAAGCACTTCCTTGAGTGGGCTGATATCTCCCTACGGGTCCACCCCTCCCTGATGTCTAAACAGAACTATTTGCTCTTTCTTGCACAGAGACATTGAGCTGTGAGGTGACAATCTTGTTTTCTCTTTTCCAAACTGGTTCTTTTGCAGGCTAAATACCTATGTGTCAAGGCTCTCTTCCCTTCTGCTCAGTCCTGGTTGTTCTGGCTGGCCTCAATGAGCCAGCATTTCATTTATTATTGTTTTTATCACTTGTAGCATGTTTGTGACTATTGCAGACATGTTCTGACAAGCGGCTCGTACCTCCCTGTCCTCTGGCATCGAATCTATCAACATAGCCTCAGGTCCCTCCAGATACTTGATAATCTCATCTCTCTCTTTCATGATCTGAATATGATCGTCTAAATCTAATGATCATACAGTTTTCACTGTTCCCACCATCTATTTATATAAGTATGGTTTTTAAAATAAGAGGCTAAAATGTTACCCATTCATTTTATGTGGTTAGATTTTTATCCTTCACTTAAGCTATTTGGGGAGAAGACAGGGGACCTAACTAATGTTATCTGATGCATTGCTGAGACTTACACTATATATGGCTCTGTGTATCAGGCACTGTTCAAAAATATTTTGATTAATTAATTTCATCCTTATTTAGTGTTCACATGATCTAGGAGCTATTACTTTTCCCACATTACAGATGACAAAACCAAGACATGGAGAGGTTTTGTTCAGATGGCAAATTGGGCTCACATTCTCACAGTTCATAGCTTGTGCATGAGAACCCCTTTGCACTAATCCTGCTGGGTTTCCCCCATGCATCCATTGATCGCTGTGCTGTCAAGCCACCATGGCCTATAACCAGCATAGTGGCTGGACTGGGGTGCTTCGCCCGGGCTTCTAGGTAATCGGGGGTTTCTTTGTTTTTGATGGCATGATGTTGGTTCAGTTTGAAGCTAAACTATTGACTTCCTGTAGGTTGTTTTGTCATAGCAATATCATGATCTCTCAGTTTCTCTACTGAAATCAAGATATAATTCAGCTACTGCATTCCTCAGACCAGCTCAACTGTTTAGCATATCACCAAGGGAATAGAGTTGTGTGCTGTGATTGGAGCTCTTATTTTAGATGGAACTTTTTGTAATCTAGGATCTGCCCTTTCCACCATATCTGAGTCTAAAATTCTTTTCTCCCCCCCCCCTTTGAGCTGGAACATTCTTTTCTCCATCTCCAGCAATGTACATTGATAGCCATCTGTGTTCCAAGCCTCAAACCTCCTTGGGAAAAGGGGTACATAACTACCACGTCCTCTGTGCCCCTGTGGTTTCTGAGCCAGGGCCAGCTGCAGTGTCCCTCAAGAAATGGGGTCACCCAGGTGCCGGGTGGCCTATGCTTTCCCTCAGGTAGAAGGTTGACTGCCACTGCAGGCAGCAGTGGGTGGAGTAGCGTGACCGGAAGCCAGGCTCTGCCAGCGCCAGCTTCCTGGAGGAAGGATTCGGGAGGACCATTTTCAGACGGACCATGCCTGGGAAGGGCAGGCTTGGCCTTTCTCAGAATACGGAGGACATGGGGTCCCTCAAGTAGTTTGGATTTCTGGTGCCACTGAGACACCAGAGACGTTATTGGAATCTTAGTCACTGGTGTGAAGGAAATTGAACCAAACACTCACTGATTGTGTCGCAGATGAGAGGAAATCAAACCTCCAACCTGAGTGAGCCAACTCATGGGAAATGCTTGCATTTTCTTTTCCTCACCTCCTCCACTCGAAGCCTTGGTTGTTGAAGACTAGCCTTTGGGACCGTCTACATGAAGGCGCATGGAAGGGCATCCATCTGTCTTCACTCTTCAGGGTGCGTCCTCCCCTTGTCAGGAACAACACATTCCAGGTGTCTAGGTATACTGTAGCGCCTTGTCCCCCCTTTAACTCTTGGTAATAAAACTGAAACCTGAATCTCAAAGGCTTAAGGTTATTGCAGACATTTGCAGAGAATGGCGCTGCAGGCTTGTGCATGATCTCTACTGAATCAAAATTGTTCGTGCACTGCTATAGAAAGTTTGAATGGCAAGCTGGTCTTCACATCTAAAATAGCCCACTGACACGAAATTATTTCTGGATGTTGAGCAGGTAATTTAAAAACTGACTTTCCGAAAATAAATACACTTATTGCACTGTGAAGCCAGTGTCTGGAGAGACCTTACCAGTAACTGCATCTCAAATTTCCTTTGCCAATTTAGTCACTAAATCATGGCGGAAACTAACAAAGGAGAGTCTCTTTGGAAGATGGATGTCCTTCTATTTGGGAGTGTTTTGTAGACCGTCACTCACTGAGATAGAACTTGGGGATATTGGAAGATGGATGTCCTTCTATTTGGGAGTTTTGTAGACCGTCACTCACTGAGATAGAACTTGGGGATATTGGAAGATGGATGTCCTTCTATTTGGGAGTTTTGTAGACCGTCACTCACTGAGATAGAACTTGGGGATATTGGAAGATGGATGTCCTTCTATTTGGGAGTTTTGTAGACCGTCACTCACTGAGATAGAACTTGGGGATATGTGGTGGCAGAATTGATTTGTAATTGGAATGTGCAGGACTAGAGCTATTGACCACAAATGGCTATTGAACACTTGAACATGTTACTTAACACTTGAACATGTTACTTAACTTCAAGTGGTGACTGGGACTAGTGACAACCACTCTGGGAAGTGAGACTTTAGAAGGAAGTCATTGGTCCAGTGTGAGCTCTTGCCTAGTAAACCCACGATCCTGAATTCGGTCCCCAGCATCATAAAAATAGAAATGGCAGAAAGAAAGGAAGGGAGGAAAAAGAGAAAAGGAAAGGGAGAGAAAAGAAAGGAATTTACATTAAATAGCTGGATTTTAGGGGGCTGGACAGATGGCTCAGTGGTTAAGAGCACTTGCTGCTCTTCCTGAGGACCCAGGCTCAATTTCCAGCACCCACAGTGGCTCTAGCGCCCTCTTCTGACCTCCATGGTGACTGCATGCATGGTGCACATACATACATGCAGATAAACATTCACACAAACTAAATCTTCAATAGATGAATTCTGTCTCCTAGGAACAAGCCTCACTGCATGGTGCCAGCCAAGCGACGGTTGTATTTTAAGGGTGTTTGAGATGCTTTTAGAGAGGCTTGTTATGCAGAATGGGACACATAGACCTTTCACTTCTGAGCTTCCTGCTTACCATGCACTTGGCTCCATCCAGGCTTGGCTGACGACGTGGGTCTTGTCCATCATGACACCCCCTTCCACGATGTCTGCCTTTAGCAGGTTGTAGAAACGTCAACAGGCTCCATCATGTGTTGAAGGTGGTGTGTGCTGTAGATTAGAGTTGTATTAAGGTACATGAAAGGAGAGTGAGAACAAGTTCAAAGCGATGCAGAAATGCTGTCGCTGGAGCTGGGTTACCTCGGTTAGTAGCAGCACGGGTCTGAAGGGCAGAGGCTGACATGTCTGTCTGTGCATTGCTGCCCAGTGAGAGGAAGACGGACAGACACTGTAGGAGTGGGGTCTTTTGTACTTTTTAAAGAGTCAGTGCTACTGTATCCATCTAAGGTATGCAGCCTGTTATTATGGGTTATATACAGATAGTTAAAAGGTTACTACAATAAGGCAAATTAATACATCATCATCTTATATAGTTACCTTAACTTCTTTCTTTGTTTTCAAGGGAAGAACAGCAAAAAGAAAAAAGAAAAGAAAAAAAAATCAAATTTATTCATTTACTGTGAATCCCAAATGCAGTCCAGTTTTGTTATCTATACTCCTGGGGTTACAACAGAGAAATCTGATTTTTTTGAGCACTTGGCTGGAATGTGCATATTTGTGTGTATATGAATGTAAGAATGCTTGCATGTGCGCGCATGCATGCAAACACACACACACACACACACACACACACACACACACACACACACACACACTCCTTTTGTAATGAAAGCTTTTGAAGTGTGGTCTTGAGCTGGGAGAGCTTCTATAATAGCTAACCCATTGTCACAATGGCACTAGCATAATGGTAGGATGCAACTGGCCTTTTCTCTCTGTGGTGACATTTACAGTAACAATGGTAGAGGAAATGGCTGATCCCTCAGGACAATGCTCACTGTAGTCCTAGTATCTGCGCTATCACAGTTACATGCTTTTTATTTTAAAATGTCAGATGAAAAGGTTAAAAATTTTATTAGCTTTTTTACTAGTCTCATTTCTTTTTTAAAACAATTTACTCACACAGGTGCATGCATGTTGTATGTGTATGTGCAAGTGGACAGACATGTCACATTATGTGCAGTGTCATTGGGGCCAGAAATAGCTGTCAAACCCCCTGAAGCCAAAGTGAGCTGCCCCATGTGGGTCGTGGAAAAGTCCTCTTTTGTATGTCCTCTGCAAGAGAAGAGTGGCATTGCCCCAGCCTCCAAACAAAAAGCCGGTGGCCCATGGGGGGCCTTTTCAGTGAGGATGCAGGTATAGCCAGCAGGACACTGAGGCCAGCACACCACCCAGCCGTGCTGGTGACACAGCCCCTTCCGAGAGACTCTGAGGTTCAGCCTGAGACCTGGCTGGGAACGTGAAGTGAGTTTTCACGTACGTGTCTACAAAGAGAGAGAGAGAGAGAGAGAGAGAGAGAGAGAGAGAGAGAGAGAGAGAGAGAGAGAGAGAGAGAGAGAGAGAGGCTGCAGCTTTCAAGGCTAAGGGCATATTGTAGCCAAGGACGTAAGAAGGGCAAAGATTCTAGACATAGACAGGATATTAAGCAAAATTATGAAGTAAAGACTTGTGGCCTAAAACATTTAATTGTCACAGCACTGCTTTAAAAAGAAAAAGTTGAAATCACAAGTCATGACATTATGGTCTTGGCATTTGACAGATATTTGCCTGAAAATGAGTGACATCCAAGGAAAATATGTGATGGTGTTAGTTGCCAGTAATGAGGGTGGGGGAAGGGAGAAAAAAAACAAAAACTTGATCTTTCAAGTGAAAATTAGGAGTTTTGAAAACATGTGTCTTTCACCGTGAATTTGATAGTCTTTGATACTTAATAACGTCCCAGTGAGGTCAGTGGAGATGTTAACAAACACATATTTCGTGCATGCCTGTGTGTGTGTGTGTGCATGTGTGTGTGTGTGTGTGTGTGTGTGTGTGTGTGTGTGTGTGTGTGTGTGTGTGCATGTGTGTGGGGGTGGGCATGCTGAAATATTTGAGTCAAAATTTGGGAGATCTGTAAAATTCCTTAGCCAGTGCTTTGCAGAGTTGTTATCACAGAATCGCACACATTAGGCAAAGACATTCAAAGCGTATGACACTTCATTTTGGTTCCATACCTATCCCTAACCTATGCGGAAACACCACCAGCTAGCCTGTCGTGAGTTCAAGGCCTGCCTGGGATGCAAAGTGAGCCTGTCTAAAATGGGAAGAGGAGCGGGAAAAGCCACTCGCTGACTGTTTTGACTTTGTTATATTTCTAAGACAGGGTCTCACTAAGGTGCCCAGACTGGCTTTGAGGTTGTGGTCATCCTCCTGCTTCAGCTTTCTGACATTTGGTGTCAGAGCAGATATCTGCAACATAATATCTGTAATTGTAATTATGTAATTATAGTATCTGTAATTACACTTATGTAGTTGTACTATTTGTAATTTCTTTTTAAAGTAGCCTTCCCTTTGCCACTGTGTCTGGCTTTTCTGGCTTCGTTTCAAATAATACATATCACACAATGCATGGAATGCCGTAGACTTGAATTCTGCTGAATCCTACTAAGCCCATCATAAAAAGATCCATGAAACTAGGGTGATGTCATCTCACTAAATCTTTGCAGTGAAAGCATGTCTATTTTAAACATCCTATGTAAATATAGTGACTCTTAAATTTGTATTTATTTTATTATTGTGTGTGTGTGTATTTGTGTGTGTATTTGTGTGTGTATGTATGTATGTGTGTGTATATGTATGTGTGTGCATGTGCATGTGTGTGTGTATATGTATGTGTGTAGATATGTGTGTGTGTGTGCATGTGTATGTGTGTATAGGTATGTGTGTGTATGCATGTGTGTGTATGTATGTGTGTGTATGCATGTATGCGTGTATGTGTGTATGTGTGTATATGTATGTGTGTATGTGTGTATATGTGTCTGTGTGTGCATGTGTATGTGTGTATATGTATGTGTGTATATGTGTGCATGTGTGTGTGTATGTGTGTATCTGTGTACATGTGTGTATGTGTATGTGTGTGTATGTGTGTGCATTTGTATGTGTGTATATGTATGTCTATGTATGTGTGCATGTGTATGTGTGTATCTATGTGTACATGTGTGTATTGTATGTGTGTGTCTGTGTGTGCATGTGTATGTGTATATGTATGTGTATGTGTGTATGTGCACCACAGTGCACACACAGAGGGCAGTTCTGTCGTATAATTTCTCTTCTTCCATCTTTTCATTAGTCCCTGGCATTGAACTTAGGTCTCAGGTCTTGAGGCCCGGGCTGCAAGCCTTTAAACCATTCGTTCACCAGTCCTGTAATGGACTTTTTCCTCCCCCCTTTTTTTTTTTTTTGAAACAGTCTCTCTCCTTAGCCCTGGTTGTCCTGCATGGGCTCTCTCAGTTTGATAGATATTTTGAAGTTTCTCAGCTTTAATTTCTAATATCAACAATTAATAGGTAAACAATTTCAACAGTACATACCAGTGTTTCTGTTTTTCCTTTAATCATGCTTTAGGGCATGTGTATGTATGGAGTAGATTTTAAAATATATATGGAATAAAAAGATGGTGAATATAAAAGTCAGCATTGTAGTAACCGACTCCCAGGGCTGGGCCTGTAAGCTCCAATGTCAAGTGAGGGAACCCAAGTTATAAGAACTTAAATGGGGGAGGGTGAGCAAAATGCTGCCGGCAGTTTTGGCCACTGGCTGGGTGTTTCCATGGAACCAAAGCTTAATGACAAGACCACACTCCAGTGCATGACACTTCTCAGAGTGAGCCTAGCACTGACTTCACAGCGACAGCGACCTGCAGAGGGAGGTAGTGATGTCACAGCAGGTACACTCCAGATGCCTGGCAAGGGAACACCCCCCACCCTCACCCCCACCCCCACCCCCACCCCCACCCCCGTACCTGTGCTCCTCTGCTGAAGGAGTGGAGAGGGTTTGGGTCACTCCCCTCTGCAGTGGGCACAGACCCTGTTTCTGCAAGCTTAGGCCCGGCTGGGTCCCTTGACCCACAAAGGACTCAAGTCTGAACCTGTTTCCCTTGTCCGCAGCACGCCAGCCTGACTCTGGGCCTGCGTGCCCTGAACAGCTCCAAATCATGGTCAGAGCAGTGTGAGTGAGGAGCGCTTTGGGTCACCGAGTCCTTGACCCGTACGATGGAAGGATGGAACACACTTTGTGTCTCAAACAGCGGCCTTGCAGCCATTCGTGTCCTCGGTCTCAGCGGTGGGCTCACCCTGTCAAGGCAGCAGCTGTCAGTGGCTTTCGTGCCTCCCTGTGGTGGCCTCTGTGCTAAGAGACCTGCCTGCTCTTCATTCAGGGACTGGCCCTGCAGGCTTTGGAGCCTTTCTGTTCCTTGTGAGCGGTCGCCTATCTGTCCGAAAGCCTTGCTCTTTTGAGGTTGAAGTCTGAAGCAGTTGTCCTTCTCACATTGAATGCCTCACTAAAACCACATGAGCCCGGGAAGCGCTAAATCTGGTGTCTCCCCAGGTCCACCCTGCTGCCTGCTTCCGAGTATGTGGTCAGCCCTCGTGGAGGATTTGAGCAGACACCGAGTGTACATTAGACCGAGTGCCGTGCTAGGAGATAGTCAGCTGAGTCACTCGGGTTTACACAAGTGGGTGGGAGCATTCATGATAAGAGAGGTTCTTGAGCGGCAGAGCTGTGCACAAGGACCCAGGGGCTGACCAGCTGCCTGCCAGCCTGCGCCTCTGCTTTCTACACTGTCTCAGCAGGCTCAGTGTAGTGGCCTGCAGTGACCTGCAGTGGCTTTCAAACTCGAGGTGTCTGTGTGCACTTGCAACCACCACATATAAAATGCTACAACTTCCCAAGACCTGACTTTGTCTGGAATGAATGACAGGCCAGGACTGAGCTCATGGTCGTTCTCTCTCTCTCATGAGACGAATCTGGTTTCACCCTGACTTCCTTGTGTGTTGGGCGTTGGGGGCAGCTCACTAACAAAAATGAAGAGAAGGAAATAATATTGGCTATATTCGTGTGCACTGTTCTAACTGTCTCACATGCACCCCTCTGTTCTCTTTTCAGGGACCCTTATCTTCTGGACCCGACTCTGGAATATGTGAAGGTAGGAAAACGGGGCTTAGCATGGAGTTATGACTCTAGCGAACTGTACTGCCAAATGCTGCCTGCAGGCTGGCGGAATCACCTAGAGCTGGCCATATCACCTGAAACAGCCAGTGGCCTTAGAAGAGCTTGGCAAGGCTCTCTGCCACCCTGTTAAGTCTATGGTCTTTCCCCTATGTGACCCAGATGTGTTTCAACATTTGTAGTCCTGAGTTTGTGTTTGCTTTTGTTTTGTAAGTTCTAGCTTACACTCAGTAATATCTCCAAAGAGGTCTGGAGCCAGCACCATATAATCAAACTCTTTACTGCGGTACTGACATATAAATCCACAATGGATAAACAGCTAACAGAGGGTTTTATGTGTCCAGATCACATTTTGTCACCCAGTGAAGTCATTCTGTTCTGTCATTGGTGAATTCTTGTTCTCTCTCTCTCTCTCTCTCTCTCTCTCTCTCTCTCTCTCTCTCTCTCTCTCTCTCTCAATTTTTAGATTTGGGGGGACTTGGGCATAGAAGAGGCATTGTGGGCAAAGCTTTATCTTGGGTGGGAGGATGAAGGCCCTAGGGTTTTATGAGCTGTCTTCTGTTTTTTCAACAGCCCCCCCACACCCCTCAGTAATTAACTTGGGGCCAAGTAGTAACCCTGCCTGTCTGTAGGGCTCATAGTCAATGCTGCTTAGCTGCCCAGTCCTTCTAAACTGTGTTTTCCTTTCTGCCCTCTTCCCACTTTGGATGTGAATATTTGCTTTATCATATTTTACTTTTAAGCCATAATTAAATCGGGCACTTCCTACAGAAGGGAGGAATGATTACACTTGGATTTGTGACAATGGCTGTTGCTGTTGGAATCCATGGTATGAGTTAGGGTGTATGATCCCTTCCTGAGGACGCACGGCCGATCTTCTCTATTCCATCTTCAGAGCACTCAGGCCTGCTGCTCCTGTAGCTCTGGCATTCCCTCCGTTTTGACCAGAGGGTAGATGGGGTCAGAGGCAGTTCCAGTCAGATTGCCTGGTCACGAGGAACAGTGATGGGGTGTGTGGTGATGGAGGTGGGAATTATTTCTTCCCCTTTCATTTTTTTTCTCAGTGGGGGGTCTCTGTGTAGCCTTGGGCTCCTGGAACTTGCTCTGTAGACCAGGATGGCCTCCAACTCACAGAGATCCTCTTTCTTCTGCTTCCTGAGTGCTGGGATTAAAGTCGGGGGGCCACCACCATTGTTCTTCTTCCCCTTTCTTAATTCTGAATAATGTGTGAACTATGGGGACGGTAATAAGTGTATGAGCCACAGCCAGCAGGGTCAGAGGTTGAGAAATGGCGTGTCTGCACCCCTCCTGTATGCATCACACCTATTTTCATCCGGGTCGTGCACCCCTAAGCATTGATAGTGCACACACAGTGTGTTTGACTTGACTGTAGCAAGAAGACAGTATGATCTAGAATGATACAGTTCAGACTTTGAAAGCCCCTCTACCCCATGGTTCAGAGATTGGCTGTCTCCTGCCAGAGGCTCAGACTCTGTGATCACCAATTATAGCCCTGATCCTTGCTCCAGTAACTGATTTCCCTCTTTTACAAAACTCGAAACCTCTTTTCTGAGAGTCCCATGGTGAGTCTGCTAACAATAGCCCATTTTAGAATGTTCTGTTTTAGTACAGTAGCCCTCACTTCTCTGAGGTTTTATCTACCTACACCCAACCATGAATCAAAAATACTAAGTCAAAAATTCCAGAAGTAAGCAGTTCATTCGCTTTAAATCATGCGTGTTTCTGAATAGCATCTTGAACTCCTGCTGTGACCTGCTCATCCTTTTGGGGGATCCACGGCATACACGGCTGTTCCATCCGTCACATGGGAGTAGACTGGTTGTCACAGTATTGCAGGGCTTGTGTTCAAGTAACCCTCACTTTACTTACAGGGTCCAAAGCACAGGCGAGGGATGTGAAAGGGCAGATTGACTGTTTCCATGTGCCAGCCCTGCAGTGCACATAGGACAGGGCATAGTATGGCATCTATAGACTGTTGTCATCTGTGATTTCAGTCATCCACTGAGGGGCTTGGGATATATCCCTGAGGATAAGGGAAGGACTGTTGTATTATCTGAGTTATTGCCACTTATTCATGAATGTCAGTCATAGTGAGTTGAACGGGTTATGATAAAGCTCAAAGGGAACTTCGCAAGGATTCCATGGCAGACGAGGGTGACGGAGGCAGGGGACAAATACTTAAGCAGACAGAGCTTAAGTGAGAAGTTTTATTAGAAAGGGGAGGGAAGGGGGAAGGAAAGAGAAAAGAGGTAGAGACAGAGAGACGACAGGGGAGAAGAGGGAGACAGGAAAAGTCCTGTCTGCCCCAGGGGAACAGCAGGAAAGGGAATGGGAAAGAGAGCTCAAGTGGGCAGGGGTGGGGGTGGGGGTGTCTTTCTTTTAAAGGGGTCCTTTGCAACTGGGCTGACCAGGGTACTGCCTGAGTGCCAGGTGACGGGCAGGCCCTCATAATGCCTGAGTCCTTACAATCGGTGTAGACCAAGAAGTGGTGTAGTGAATTCCAATGTCTTCCTTTATCCTGGCTTGCCCCCTCCTGGCAACGGCAAGGTTGATAGAACTGCCCTTTGGAGTCTTGGAGAGTTTTATTTGCAAGGAGATTTGTGGTTGCGAGGGGGGGGCGTGGGGGGAGAGGATGTTTCTGCTGTTCAGTAGTGTTTTCCCCCTTCCCTGATCTGAATCCACTCAGAGCTTTGAACTGTGGCTGCATCCTTGACTGAAGAACAAAGTCTGCTCCTCCCCACACACATACACTTGTGTGTGTGTGTGTGTGTGTGTGTGCGCGCGCGCACACACACACACATGCATGTATGGTTGTGTATGTGTCCGCCCCCCACCCGCCTCTGTGTGTGCGTGTGCACACTTGCACACGTGTGCATGTGCGAGTGTCCTGAGGAGGCCAGAAGACAGCATTAGATCCCCCGGGACAGGAGGTACAGATAGTGTGAGCCACCATGTGGGTGGGGGGAACCAAACATGGGTCCTCTAGAGATCCACAAGTGCTCTTAACCACTGAGCCGTCCTCTCTCCAGCTCCCAGCCTTTATTTTCTTTCTTTGCTCTTGGTCTACAGCAATGGTTCTCAACCTTCCTAATGCTTAATGTAACCCTTCAGCAGTGGTGCCTCACGCCTTTAATCTCAGCAGTGGAGAGGCAGAGGCAAGCAGATGTGAGTTTGAGACCAGCCTGGTCTACAGAGTGAGTTCCAGCTCAACCAAGACTACACAGAGAAACCCTGTCTCAAAACATAACAAAAAACAGTTCTTCATGTTGTGGTGACCTCCAACCATAAAATTATTTTCATTACTACTTCGTAACTATAATTTTGCTACTGTTATGAATTGTAATACAAATATCTGTGTTTTCTGGTGATCTTAGGCAATTCCTGTGAAAGGGTCATTTGATACCTCTAAAGGGGTCACACCCACAGGTTGAGAACCACTGGTCTAAAGCAATGGGTGCGGAGAGGGCTGGGCCAGTGTGGCATATTTCATTGCTTCAGTAGTCCACAGTGACATCAGGAGAGGCCACTGAGCACAAGGTCCCAGGGGACCCTACCTGTCAATCTTCTGGGGTCAGTTCTGTTCCCCACAACACTTCTCTGATGGAACTGCCCCTCAGAGCCAGGCAGATGGTGTCAGAAAGACCAGAGTCAGGGTCACTGGTGCCTGTGATGGCTGGAGAGAAACCGAGGCAGATGAGAGGCGTGGATAAAGGGATGTGCAGTTTAGCCCCTTGACTTTGAACTACCTTCTTTCCTACAACCCCCTGCTGCGTTCAATGTCTTTGGGGCATCTAGAAAAAGCTAAATCCTATATTAAGTCTGTTATGCCATGGAAGGCCCTTCTGGTAGGTTCACCATTGACCCAATGAACGAGAGTCAAGGGGTCAGATGTTTCAGGATTTAAGATACCCTAGAACAGGAGTGTTCTGCTCAGTGGCCAAGCCCTATGTGAACAGAAGCAACAACTGTGGCAAGATGGAGTGTCTCCCTCCCTTCCCCATGCCTCCCCAGCCAGAGGGAGACAAGGCGCTAAGGCTATCCCCATAGCTGGTGGCTGGACAGCAGTGTCAGGACAAGACAGTGCTGGAGGAGAGAGAATCCAAACTTCAGTCTGCCCAGTGTGAGTCCTGTTTCCCCACACCTGAGGACCTGTGTTTGCAGCACTGTTGCTTAGTTACCTAAGCTCTTTGCATGTGGAATGGAAGGAAATCGCCAGGCTGAGAAGCCCCAGAGTGGTTGGCAGGGTTCTTGCACACCGTCCATGGGGCTGGCCTCCAGCTGGACCTCCAACCTAGACCCTAAAGGCTGTATCTGATGTATGGATGAAACAGGAAAATAAATAGCAGATCTGAAGTATCAGGTTTTTTTTTTTTTTTTTTTTTGTTCTGTTTTTTTTTTTTTTCCTCCTACAATAGCTCAGGAAAGCCAACTTAAAAAAAATAACAATAATGAATAATAATAATAAAAGTAAGCAGCGTTTAGAGGTAATTGCCCTGAGCACAAGTGTGGTAGAATTTTGTGTTCACCTCCTTCCTGCCTGGTCTTGTCATATACACAGCCATGAAGACATATTTACCTTGTGTCCAGTTTCTTAGATATGTCACGTGATTGCTTAGACAATTTGATGCTAAAACCGTTGGTAATAGTTGAGTGTGTTGTCCTTCCACTGAAGCTGAGTCACATGTCTCCTGTGTCTGCCCCACCCAGGAGAGTTTGGTCCACACCCAAGTTTTAATTAATAGTGTGACATTGATGGCCCACCCCAACATCCACTGAATCTATGAACTGTTGGAGAATGTGAATGGGGCGGCCCTACAGACCCAAAATGGTAGGATCTCCATGACACGCAACAGCAGGATATCCCAGAAGAGCCCAGTGAGAGCCTGTTATTGGTGGTATAGCAGAAACCAGAGGTCTGGAGCCAGACCCATGACTCCTGGCAATGAACATTTGCAAGCAAAGGTGAATGGACCAAAGTTAAACTATGTGACTCAATTGGCCATGACAAGATTCTCTACTTTTGTTGTTTGTTTGGTTTGATTTTTGGTTTTTCTTTTAAATTTGGTTTTGCTTTTGGGGAGGGGAGGTTGCAAGGGCAGAGGGTGGATTCAAGGGGGCAGGAGATGAGTGGGATCAGAATGCATGATGTGAAATCTATGAAGAATCAATAAAAGTAAAAAAAAAAAAAAAGGTTAAAAAAAAAAAACCAGTGTGAACTTCAATTTACCACTTTCTCAAAGAGTTCTATCTTCCCACAAGGAGGAAGGCTGGGAAGGGCTTTGTTGAGACAAATTATGTAGCTGAGGCTAGCCACAAACTCACTTAGCAGCCCAGGTCGGCTGGCTTGAAATTTGTAACAGCCCCTTGTCTTAGCCTCCTGAGAGCCTGTGCTCTGCCAGCCAGCACTCTTGACTACACACTTGCCATGTTGTTTGGACCATGAGAAGCTTTTCAAGTTGTGTCTCAGACACCAGGACCAAAGACATGATGGACAGTGACACTTACTGCTCCTGCTCCTTCTGAAGGCTGGAGATAGACACCTGTATTTGCACTTTTTGAATGCCACTCTCGCCAGCCCTAGAGGAGTTACATTCTATTTATTTTTGTGTGTGTACACACACGTGTGGAAATCTGGATAACTTGCCGGAGTAAATTTTCTCCTAACATGGGTTCCGGGGATGAAACTCTGGCTGTCGGGCGTGGCAGCAATCACCTTCGCTGGCTGAGCCATCTCAGCGGCTCTATGTTCCATTTTTGTAACCCCTTTATAAACTTACCTTTACTCTCTTGTCAGTCTTTGTACTGCTTTCCTGGACCTAGTTTATTAATCTTCAACTGCCCATCTTCTTTCACCAAATTTCACAAGTGTGTATTATTTCCTATGTCTTTTCTTTAGTCCATCTTCCTTTCCTAATTAATTTTAATTAATACATAATTACATCACTTCCTTTCCTATTCTCTTTCCAACCCCTCCCATCCCTCTCTGAACTCCCTCTCAGACTGATGGCCTGTTTTTGATTATTGTTGCTAAACACACACATATGCATAAATTGATAAACAAAGCCTACTGGATGTCTTTAGCGTGTGTGTGTGTGTGTGTGTGTGTGTGTGTGTGTGTGTGTGTGTGTGTGTGTGTGTTTAGGGCTGATCACTTGGTATCGGACAGCCAGTTAGGATGCTGACCCCTGGGGGAGCCTAATTCTCCCTCTCAGCAGTCATTAGTGGTCTGTGGTTCTATGTCAGGCATGGGACCCTTGCATTTTCCCCCTTCTGCATTAGTGTGTCTGTTGATGTCTTCCTTGCTTGGGTCATATTTAGGCAGCTATGTTGTGGAATTATCCTGGAGTGTTCCCATCATTTCTAGGAGACAGCAGCCTTCCTGGATCTCTAGATAAGCTCTCTATCCTCTCTTCCAAGATGTTCTCTGAGCTTTAGATGTGGGCTCATCTTCCTTATGCTGAAGATCTTAGCTTCACACGGACGGTCCACTGTTACTTTAGTGAAATCTATTTTCTGGGAATGTTTGAAAGTTGAGGAGGGATGTGATTGGCAAGGGCATGGCTAGGTGATTTTCTTCTAGAAAAAAAGTTTATTATAGATTTTTCCATCTTGAAATAAATTGCTTTTTTAAGAAAGATACATTAGAAAGCCCGGTGGAGCAGAAATCCTGGGCTGCCTGCATTTTCAAGTTAGGGAAGAGGCAAGTGTCCTCCGGTGGGTGGGATGTGGACAGCAGTGTGGCCTACTGTCCAGGGGCCTGCGTTCCAGGGGCCGCGTGAGGAAGTGTCAGGAAGAGATGCAGCCTTTGTTCCTGGCTGGGTTTCCTAGTCACCAGTCCTGGTGGATTCTTGTTGATCACTTGTGAGCATTAGTAAAACTTGCAGTCCCCAAGCCCGCTGTGCAGGTTGGAAGAGAGGTCGCAACACTGGAGCTATTGTGCTGAGCGGAGACCAGAGCCCTCCATTTCTTCTCCTGGAGCCCAGAGGAGTCTGAAGAGGCTTAGAAAGCCATCCTTTGTGGGGTTAATGCTTGTCCCCAGAGGGTCTTCTTAGTCTGTAGACCATAGTCTGCCAGGGGCTCAGATCTCTGGGAGGCCATTTCCCCAAGCCAGCTTGGGATACCTCAGGTCACCCAGCAGATGAAAAGGGAAACAATTATGCGAATTACTGCACCAAGAATAAGCAGCTTGGCTGTGGGAGGCCCCGGTAGAAGGGGCCAGCAGGGCCTCACCGCCCCTTTTGTGTTCAATATGGCTGCAGCCATGGTCACGGCTAAATAGCTGTCTTTGAGGGAAGTCTTTTCTTCCAGCAGGAAAACAAGCGGGTCGGCTCTGAATTAGCCAGCTCACACAGTCATGAAAGGGACTTACAGAGACAATGGCTCGCTGTACATTCCGTGAGATTTTAACAAGTTATACCAACCAGATAATGGCCAATCGGCTGGCTCTGCAGGTTTTCCCCTGAGTGTGCACATCCGGAGAGCCCGTTCTGTCCCCCTTGGGACCAGATCAAAGGGGTGTCAGCAGCAAATGTGAAACAGCGCAGGCTCACTCTGGGCCCCTGTTCAACTTCACCCCTCTGCCCCCGTCCATGCTCTGTCGCTATTCTTAGGAAGTTTAGTGCTACTGTTTAGAAAATTGTAGCAGCCGGGTAAGAAGACAGATGAGCAGGGTAGGAAACAGTTCCTTATCCAACAGAATCCCATCCGTCAGATTTATGGAAATATGGACACTAGAAAAAGCAGAAGCTTATAAGAACATATATCCATAGGAAAGTCTCTGTATAATGCTTATATATGACATTATTTGACATTATTCACCATTGACAAAAACTGGACACAATGGGGTATGTACTCTTCAGCTAGAGAAAGAAACAGACACACAAACCGTTAGTGCATCAAAAGTGCAGTGTACCTCTTGGAAAGATAGTGTCAAAGGGCTACCAGCAGGGCTGGAGAGATGGCTCAGTAATAAAGGGCATATACAGTGCAGTGCGGTCCTCTAGTCCCAGCACCCATGTTGGGTGGTCCACAGGCACCTGTAACTCCAGCTTCAGAGGATCAGACACGGGTGAGCTTCCCTGGGCACCTACACTCACGTGCACACACCCCCACACAAACACATATATACACACAATGAAAAAAAGAAACTTAAAAAAAAAATCTTTAAAAGTCTGCCAGCTAGAACAGCATCTGTAGTGGCAGAAGATGAGTTCATGGTTGACAAGGCATGAGAGATGGTATCTTTAAAAGAAAACTTTGGGGAAATGATGAGGGAAAAGTCTGATTGCAGAAATAATTACCCAACTGGTCACTTGTCAATGCTCACAGAACTGTACTTAAAAAGGCTGACACTTACTGAATGCAAATTAGACTTAAGCCTGGCTTTTGAACGGAAGTGAAAATCTCCTCTTTTAGCCTTTGGGGACTGTCCCCCTCCCCCAGGGCAAGTTTCCTGATTGAGATGGGCTGCTTCAGTGGGGACAGACCCGGTTCCTGCCCCTTCAGCCTCCCCGCACCCCAGGTGGAGGCAGCCCTTAGAGATTGGTTTTCACCACGGAGGCTCATTCATCAGATGTTCTCTGAGCCTCTGCCGTGTGTTCTCAATGTCAGTCAAGAGGGGAAAGCGGCAGGAAGTGTGCTCACCTAAGAGAGTGGCAGTGAGCACGGCAAGGCCATGTGTTGCCTAAGGCCTTTTAGAGGGAGAATTAGAAGCCATTTGATGAAGCAAGCCAACAGGTCCTGGCAGCACTTGAATGGAGCAGGTGAGGGAGAGGAAGCTGAGGGCAGCTCAGGTCCACATGAGGCCTGGGATCTTGCCAGAGGCCAGGCAGCTTCTTGAGAAGGGAGGGAGTCCCACACAGAAACCTTGCTATCACTGTGATAAATCAACCCACCAGCATTTGGGGATATGTTTAAAGCCAGGGGTGAGGAAGCTCCCACTCTGGGTCAAATCTGGCCTACCCCCTGTTTTTTCATTGGCAAGACATGGACATTAGCATTTAGATGTCTTTATTTCTTAATTTAAAAATAGTGACAAAATTATACAAAATCCACATGTCGGTATATATTCAAAAAATTTCATTGGAGCACAGCCAGACCTGTTTTATGAATTACCTGCTTTTGTGTGACAGCAGAGCCTAGCAGAACCCTGCATAGGAAGGTTTGCTGCCCCCCTGCCCCCCTTAGATGGCTTACCCCTTCTCCCTCCCTCTTTTGCCTCTTTTGATGATGATGTGTTGCAGGCTTCCAACAGAAAGTTCTGTCACCTCATGCTGACATTACCATCGTGCAACTTCTATAGCTGACCTCACTCTTATCTTGCCTCATGACTCAGCTGTGAGTCCTTGTGAAAAGCCTGTGATCTTACACCATCACAAGTGCAATACCCTTGCAACACCATGCAACCTTCGGATGCATCTTGTGGGGTGGGCAGACATACTGGCTTCGAGCAGCATTGCTTTGCTGATCTGCTCGGCTCTGTCTAGATAAAGAGATGTGTGGGGACGTCCTGGTGCGTGAAGCCTGGTGACTCTGACCGGGGCTTGCCTAGATGACCCCGAAGGTTAGACACCGCTCTGCTGGGGCAACCTGAGAGTCCCGTTAGACCAGTGAGTAGAATAAAGTAAAGGTGGATTCCCTGGGGTTTATATTCATGTTACAGGCTCCATCCTAGAAGCCAAGATGCAGCCTCCTTGGTCGATGGAGGGTTTTCTAAGACCACCTGGAGCAGGGGTTCTCAGCCTTCTTAACGCTGTGACCCTTTAATATAGTTCCTCATGTTGTGCTGACCCCGAACCAGAACATTATTTTGTGACTCCTTCATCATTGTAATTTCGCTACTGTTATAAATCATAAAGTAAAAACTGTGTTTTCCCACGTCTTAGGTGACCCCTGTGAAAGGGTCATTTGCCCCACGGGGTCATGATCTACAGCTGACTTAGACCCTGTGAGAGAGGAGTCACAGAACACTGATGAACAAGCATGAATCAGAAACATGGCGTCTTCTAGAACCAGAGACGTGGTTGGCCCTAAAGTCTTAGGGAGTCTGTCTGCTTCTAACCTCATGTCCTGCCATGCCCCTTAGTCTTTAAGCTCCACCATCCTGTCCTTCCCGCTGCCCCCCCCCTCGGGACCACTATTTCCCTTGGCCCATGAGTTCTGAGTCAGAACTGCTTGAGTGAGCTTGAAGTCCATACTCTGATTTCATTGTGGGTTACAGTGTATCCACTGATAATATATATTGAAAGTGTAACTTCTATTTAGGAGCTATAAGCAAGTCAGGAGAAGGTCCTCAAAAAAAAAAAAAAAAAAAAATTGAAGTTCTAGCCTCAGTATTTGTGAGTTTGTGAGTGAAATCTTATTTGGAAATAGTCTCCTTTTGCAGATCAAGTGACCAAATTAAGATGACATTGCACAAGCTACAGAGATGGCTCTGTCTGTAAAGCGTGTGCTGCACAAGTGTGAGGACCTGTTTGGATCCTCAGCAGCCACTGGGGACAGTGGCACGCACCTGTAATCTCAGCCTTGGGGAGGCAGAGATGGGCCGATCGCTGGAGCTCACTGGCCAGCCAGCTTCCCCAAACCAGGGAGCTCCAGGTTCAGAGAATCCCGGTCTCAAACACAGTATCCCTGGAGAGGTGGGCAACAGAGAAGATGGCTCTCTCCGGTGAGGCTTGTCCAGTCCTTGGGACTTGCTGACCCCTGTGACCTCCCCAGATGCAGGACCACACACTCTGTGGTTGTCAGGGACTAAATGCATCTGCACTCTTCTCTGGGGGTGCAAAGAAGGTGGGGCTTACTTCAGTTAAAGCCTATGCTGCCCTCTGCCAGCTCTGTTCCTGTGCTCCCCAGCTGTGTTGGTGAGGGTGTGGACTTGCTGATCTCCAGAAACTTCGAAAGAATACTTGTTTCTGAAGCAGGATTTTTGCTGTGTATCCAAGGCTGGCTTTGAACTCAGCATGTAGCTGAGGCTAGCCTCAGACTTGCAGGCTCTTCCCCCTCAGCTCCCGAGTGATGGTATCATAAGCATGCACCAACACATCCAGCTTTATTAAAGCCACAGAGTCTGTGATTATTGGTCACGTCACGATGCTGGTAAACAAATACACGTGCCAAAACGTTTGGCCAGAGCCATTTCTGGGGCATGTACTGAAATTCTCAAGAGCCAGGATTCCTTGACAGCAAACAGAGAAATGCAGGTGTTAAATGAGAAAACATGGAAAGTTCTCCATACAGGACCTAGGATGTGACTGGCACCCTATAAACACCAGGTAGCAGCTACTGTTTAGCTCTCCCTGCACAGGGCTCACCCATGACTGCCTCAGACCTTCTCCAACGCCTAAGAGCAACCTGGAGGGTCCCTCTTGGATCTCCCTCTGAGAAGTTGTCCTTCAACGTTGTGAACTTAAGCAACAGCTCAGCTCTGAGGCCAGGGGACTCTGTGTTCTCTGAATTGCCTGAGCAACATGCAACTGGATACAGGGAGTGTCTAAATGAAGGGAGAAACGGGGTCTTACCATGTAGCCCAGGATACTTAAATCCATCCTCCTCCTGCCTCTCTGTTTTCTCACAGCTAGGATCACAGGTGTGTGCTCATAAGCATTCCAAAGATTTCTATGTTTCCCAGTGCAAATACAACTTATGTCTGCAGGGAATTTTCAGACTTTTTTCCATGTGCCCGTTTGAGGGTCTTTGAGAGGTTCCTAAATGTAACCTTGGTCTTCCTTCTCTTGCTAACCCACTATATAAGATGGAAACTGAGTCACTTCTTGTATCGCTACATACTCACGTATTTAGGAAGAAGTGTCCTAAGTTTTTAGAGACGCAGTTCTGGCATCTTCGCGGCTTAGGTCTGTCTGCTTAGATCTTGTTTTTGCACCTCTTACTATAGAGGCCAGTTTAGCCCTGACCTTGTTTGCTGTTAAACCCTGCCCTCTAGTGGCCACTACATGTTACAACAGTGCATCATTTGGCTGTAGCACTGTTTATAAACATGGGTGTTTTTAATATGAAATATAACAACATAGCACATTATATATAGCTCAAATTCAAAAAGAAGGGTTGTGCTTAGAATACACAAAGAAGAAAGCTGTCTGTGTTGGCTCCATCTAAGGGTGAAGTTATAAAGGCCTTTTGTTATTAGAGTATTGTCTGGCATGGGGTGGGTGGAGACTATTGGGTTTGGCCTGGAGTTTTACCCACATTAAAGTTTCCATAGAAGGACTTGCATTTACATTGTGAACAAAACTGACACTTTGTCAGGAAGGGTGCTTGTTTTAGTGAGACAGGAAACAGATTTAAGGACTGAGGACTGTTAGGGAGGACTGCCCATGTGTGTGTGTGTGTGTGTGTGTGTGTGTGTGTGTGTGTGTGTGTGTGCAAGTGTGTGTGTGTGCACGCATGCACACATGCATGGTCAGCCTGTAGAAAAAGGAGAGAGAATAGTGGGTACTTAGGGAAGCCACAGCCACTTTCATAACCCTTGCATAGAGAAAGCTCAGGGAATGGTGTTCTTGGGGATTCTGAAAAGATCAGCATGTTGTTGAGAGAACAAGACTGAGTTTCCAGACAAAGTTTTATTTATTTATAGTCAGGTAGTTCTTTGTGACTTGTTCATCGGTTATACGTATTCTACGTCACACACATGATTACATTCTGTGTTAGGCACATTAGCCCATCTCCTTTTGGTACAGATAAGTGTCCCAAATCTGTCTGAAATCCAGCTTGCTCCATAACCTATATCTTTTTTGAGCAACAACTTGAAGCCACAACTAGAAGCGTCTATTCCATACAGCTTTGTTTCAAGAACCAAATTACTAAAATATTGCATAAAATATCTTCAGTACATGCATATGAAGTATATTTGGAGAATAAATTAATTTCATGTTTGGAATTTGATTGCACTTCCAAGATCTCTCTCTCTGTCTTTCCTTTTCTCTCTCCATATGTATTTGTGTGCGTATGCACGTGTGCATGTGTGTGTGTATATGTATACAGATATTTGTTAAAAATCTGAAATCTGAAGTGTTCAAGTATTTCAGATAATAGATACCTAATCTGAATTTCTTTATTAGAAAATGTCTTAGTGACATTTGGGTTTAACAGTTTTACATTTAGGGCAGTCATTTCATAGTATGTATTACCTACTGCGCTGCTGCTGCTGTGAGCTAAGGATTAAACGCCGAATACAGTCCTGGACCTTCTGTTTGGGAGGTGGCAGAGGGGACAATAATAAGAAAGACAACCAAGTCAATTAGACTGTGGTTTGTGCTAAGGGAAAAAAAAAGGCTCACCAAGGATGGGGCTGGGAGATGTTAAAGGAGCTCATGTCCTCAGCAGGGAAGGGCTGGTCAGCGGCGTGTGTAAGGGTAAAGTGAAGAAGCTAGGGTCGCTGTGAAGTCAGCCTGCCTCTTCTGTAGGGGAGCAATGGGGAGGCCATCAGGGATGCTGGGAGCAGTGTGCTTTTGGAATCCTCACTGAGAGGCGAGGGTGATGGTGAGTGGTCAGGGAGCACGGGCCTGCCCATCAGAGGAAGGACTAGAATTTGTACAGAATGAGGCTGGAAGCTGTCTGAGGTTCACTCTGGATTCCTCATTACCAGTGGATAGGAAGGGAAAGGGCGCCGGGGTGGTGGTGGTGGAGGCCACACAAGTGTTCAGTTGACGGGATGAGAGTTTGGGCTTGTGATAGCAGGGGAGGTGGGGAAGGAGGGAATTGGATGACTCATGAAGATAGAGCTGATGGTGGTTTGGACAATGAGTAGAGGAGAGGGGTGAGGAGCAACTGGAAGAGTCAACAACTGGGAAGAATTGGGTTATATTTCCCCAAGAAAATGTCCCCACGATAAAAACCCGGAGCAGTGGTTAAGAGCTTGTTGCCCACCCCCCCAGAGGTCCTGGGTTCCGTTCCCAGAACTCACATCTCAGAGCTTACAACTGCCTCTAACTCTAGTCCCAGGGACTCTGATGCCTCTTCTAACCTCCGTGGACACACACACACACACACACACACACACACACACACACACACACACACACAGACACAGACAGACACACAGACACACACACAGGGACACACAGACACACAGACACACACAGACAGACACACACTCATACACTCACATATACAGGGACACACACACACACTGACACAGACACACACACAGGGACACACAGACACACACACACACACACACACTGACACAGACACACACACAGACTCACACACAGGGACACACAGATAGACACACACTCATACACTCACATATACAGGAACACACATACACACACACTCATACACTCACATATACAGGGACACACACACACATGCACACTCACACTCACACACTCACACATGGACAAACATACAGGGGAACACACACACATACATGGACACACACAGGGACACACAGACACACTCACACACACAGGGGCACACAGGTGGACATACACACCCACACACTCATACACATTCATGCACATGCACACTCACACATGACACAAACAATGCACACACAGACATACATGCACACTTATACACTCTCATACACATTCACACACTTGCACACTCACACACACTCACACATGACACAAACAATGAACACAGACATACACACACACTTACACACACTCATACACAGACACACATACACATAAATAAAAATAGATCTTTTAAAAAAGAAAGACAATAAACCAAGGGCAGAATGGCTAAGTTTAAATAAATCCTCCTGGCAATTAAAGGAATTTTTCTGTTTTGTTTTTCATACTTCTCTCGGTTTACATATTTGTCTCTAGTAGTGTTTCATAATACTTATGCATAAAATTAAAACACTCCTTTTTTGTATCATAATTCACTCTATAAATATACTGAAAACTGTGGGTTGATTTAAATTATTTAAAATAAACAGCATAAATACATTAGAGAAAAATTCCTAAGCTCTGGTCTCAAGAATTTTTTACATTGTTAAAAATTGTTGAGAATCCTTTAAAAGATCCTTTAGTTATATGAGCTGTAACTATTTATACTCATCATGTTGAAAATTAAAATGGAGAAATTACATGTGTGTGATACGCATGCCCGCATGTGTGCAGGTGCATGTCTCTGCTGGTGTGTGTGCATGTGCGTGTGCGTGTGCGTGCGTGTGTGTGTGTGTGTGTGTGTGTGTGTGCATGCATTTGTGCGAACTTGTGAAGGTTTATGGTTAGTGATGAATGCCTTCCTAGATTTCTCTTCACCTTATGTGTTGAGGCAGGGTCTCTTGGTGAACCATTTTGGCTAGCCTGGCTGGCCTATTTGCTCCAGGGTTTACAGGCAGGCTTCCAGGTATATCCAGTTTTACACGAGTTCTGGAAATAACCTCTGAGGCCTCTCCCCAGCCAATAGTGGGGATTTAAAAAAAAAACATTTATTTTATTTAATGTCATTTTGTGTTCACATAATGCATTCATTTAAAATGAGCAATAAGCCTTTTGTGCATAAAGTGCTTATTTTATGAAAAGAGTCATTTTTCAAGACAAAACGTATTTAGTGGTGAGAATGGCATTGTTTTATGTTTTTGCAAATCTCTTCCGTGTCTGGCCTCCGATCTTTGCTTCCCTGTGTTCTCACTGCAGCCTTCAGTATACTAGGTCATTCTGTTGGATGCTGAAGGAACCAGACTCAAAGAAGCACTTTAGTAAGCAACCATTTAGAATAGTTACAGCTGCCCCCTGATGCTAAGCCAGACCTTGGAGGATGCCTCACCTGGGAGGGTATCTGCACCTCTTCCACTCTCCCTGTATGATCCATCTGTCTGCCTGGCAGTTGAGTGAGTGGAGAGTCGTGTCCTGGATATTTGAAGAATGTTGGTTCATGGAGTCAGGTAGATCTTTCCAGCATTTGCATTATCTCATTATATCCTAGTCGATAGCATCACCTATCTCCCCAGAAACGTCATTAAAATGTGGACAAGCTATGAACTTCTTGGTGGTGACTATAAGTCCTTCAGAATCCCAGTTTCCACTTCACAGCTCAAGTCTTTGTTTTGGTAACAAAAGCTATTGGTTGTTTTCCTTGAAGAAACAGCCCACTTTGTTCATCCTGACAGACCCCCAGGAATGTCTACCAACTAACTAATCAAGGGAGGGGCTGGAGAGGTTAAGAGCACTGGCTGCTCTTCCAGAGGTCCTGGGTTCAATTCCCAGCAACCACATGGTAGCTCACAACCATCTATAATGAGATCTGGTGCCCTCTCTGGCATGCAGGCAGACTGTATACATACACACACACACACACACACACACACACACACACACACACACACACACACACACACACACACAAATAAATCTTTGAAAATAATAATAAACACTCAGGCGAGAATAACCATAGTTTGTTAGGTAGTCTTTGTTAGATAGAGAATGGAGCAGAGCCTGCTGAGCCCATAGTGTAGCTGGCACCTCTGCCTTGTGTCCTCTCAAGGATGTTGCATTTCACTCAGCATAACTTTTGCCCCTGTCACTGCGACTGCTGGCCCAGTGTTATAGGTGAAGAAGTCTCAGTATTATTATGAGAAGAAGTTTGGGGCTCTTGGATCCCTTGGAAGGGCCCCCAGTATGAGGGTTCTGGCATTTAAGAGCTGTAGAAATACTAAGGATGTAAATAGCCCTTTGCTATTAACTAAGCCCATCACCACCACCCCAACTCAACCGTATCTAACAGTTGCATTTCTAGTTCAGGACTGATCGCTAATAGAGAGAAGACATTACATTTTTGTTTAAAAATAAGAAAAAAAATGAGAATGTATACTAGAAATGAGGGCTCTGAGCCATGGGCTGCTTGCTTACAATGAGGTGAGCTGCGAACCCCCTATAATCCGAACTGTTGAACGTAACGGACTCATTACTCACTGTGCTCTGTAAAGAGCAGGGCCAGAAACAGTTGCTGTTCTGTAATCACTTTCCGTTAACACTGTGCAACCCAAATTTAGCTGAGGTCAAGACCTGATCCACAATAAAGAAAGATGCTGTTCTTGGAGTACAAGTGCAGGCAAGGGATGCATCCATTTAGGGGTGGATGTGCTTGAGAAAGCTGGAAATGCACGCACTCCTCCTGCTCCGTACATTTTTATCCATGGCCAAGTGCTTGCACACTCTGGCCGCCCGCAGTGTGGATGAGCTGGCCGGCCTCCATCCCCTCCTCTACGTGAATGAGATAAGGATGTGTCAGACCCTGGGAATGAGAAGAACATAGCTGTTCGGCCCTCTGAGGCAATTTCCCAGCTCTCTCCAGATGGCATCTAATTGTTTCTTGAATGACCTCAGTGTTCGGGCTGCAGGAACCTGGTCCGAGAGGCCATTCCACATATTTATTAGCTTGTGGATGAGAACTTGCCACATAAAGCCTCCATTCACCCTCTCCAAAGGGCCCTCTGTGCAGGAGACGAGCCGAAGCTGATGGAGTGCTTCCTGTGCCCCAGGCTCCCATCTGGACTCTGGTTTTTCCCAGGCCCAGGTGGCTGTGTGCTTGGCTGAATCCATCCTTCGTGGACTCTCCTCTGTCCTGCGTCCTCATGGGCTTTATAGAAGCCTGGACCTGAGTAGAGCCTGTGAGCTGGGAATCAATGCGTTCTGCCTCACCTCCTCCCAGTTTGGGATCCTGGCTTGTTTGCAGACTAAGGGACCAAGATGATTATTTGAGTTAAAGTGAGAACCAGTTCCGCCCTAGTTTCATTCCTGTTGAGATAAAACACCCTTGATGGAAAGGAAAGGTTTTACTTGGCTTCCAATTCCAGTTTATAGTCCACTATTTCCAGGAAATCGAGGCAGATGGTCACATCACATCCAAGAGCAGAAAGAGAATAAATGCATGCATGCCCACTTTCTCTCTCTCTGCTATTCCACAACACAGGACCCAAACCCAAAAAGCCTCACTGCCCACAGTGGGCTGGGCCTTCCACGTCAGTTGACTAAGACAATGCCCTATGGGGATGGAGAGATGGCTCAGCTCTAAGCAATGCTTTCTGCTCTTGGCAGAGGACCCAGGTTCAGTTCCCAGCACTCAGGTGGTAGCACAAAACAGTCTTAACTCTAGTCCCAGGGGATCCTACACCATCTTCAGACCACCACGAGCATAGCATGTATGTGGTGCACATACATACATGCAGGCAGACCACTCATACACATACACATAGCCAAACCTCACTACAACTTTCTTCCCGGGTGAGTTTAGATTGCATTAAGTTGACAATTAATAACAAGTCCTGATCCAAACAGGATGGCAAGGCTGGCTCATCAATGTTTACGGGGCAGTGTGTGTTCGTGTGTGTGTGTGGGGGGGTGATTTCAGTGTGGCATGTCATTCCTCATGCCTGTGTGGGTAGGGTCCCTACTGTTTTACATCTAAGATGTGTAAAGACCATCCCTGAAGTAATGAGCACAACTCTTGTGCACCCTTCTCCCAAGGTGCAGATGGAGAATCCAACAGTGCCTGTGCTTCCTCGGCCCCTGTTGTGCTGGACGTCATGGTGATGAATGTCACACTTGAGTAAGACATGGCATCTAAGGATGTCAGTTATGCTAATAGCTGGGCCTGGAGGGCAGGTAGAAGCTGGTGATCCTCACTGGGAATCAGAAGAGCAATTGCAATGCTAGAAGGAATTCCTAAAAAGGCTGTAACGACCAACACCCAGGGCTCTGAGTCCTCTAAGCCCACGCCCCTACAGACTGACTACAGAATAAATCTGAGGACCAGTTGAGTGTATGTGGGGATGGTGTAAATTCTGTGTCTTTAAGTTTTCCCCTGGGGTCTGGCCACCAGAGGGGCTCCTGGCTTCTCCGACACCTCTAGATCTGGTTCTGTGGTTTTTCAAATAACCAAGCAGCCTTTAAGAAATGTCCCCCAGGAGTTTAAGGTAGTAGATCATGCCAGCGCCCGCATGGAGGAAGCCGCAATGGTCAGACCTGTACTCACAGACACAGAACATCCCAGCTCCAGGAATCTTCTTCCCTACAGGCAAATCATGTCTTCTTTTCCCAGAAAACTCAGGGCAAGGCAGTTCTCCCATGTAAGTTCCTGGAGCAGAGAGGAATTCGTTTCCAACCATTGCTGGCGCAGCCCTGTTGTTAAGAGAGCCCTGTTGTTAACGGGGAAAAGCTTACACACGGTTTCATGTGGCGGCGGTTGGTGCTGGCTCCCCTTTCAGCCTTTTCCCCATGCAGAAATGGCACATACATTGTTGTAGCACAGCCCAACATGCCGTATTAACATACACCTGGGACTTAAGCTAGACTTCATCGTTACTGTTCAAGTGTCAAGGAAACACTTTAGGAGAACAAGCTTTAAGGACACCAATGAAGGTCACACCACACCATTAGCCCCATTCCCAATCCCTCATAAAGGGGCCTGCGTTAGGGCTAATCTCAACTCTGGTTCTCACTCTGATAAGTGATCCTGTAAACTTTAACTGATGGTATAAAGTGGTAAGCTTCCTGCTGGGAAGGGCGTGGGTTTGGGACAGCCTGGGTCACCGCTCCTTCTGGGAAGGGATGTTCACTCCCTGTGCAGTTGTGGATTTTCTTAGATCAGCTGTACGCACAACCGGATTGTCCAGTGGAGTCAGACATTCCAACCCAAAGGAAAGGGGACTTCTTCCTCAATTCCAGTTTGGGAAGTCCCCAGGAAGCTTTGTGATTGGCCCCAGGTTGTCCACTTTTGGACAGCTCAGTGTCCAGCATTCTGACTGGTTTACACGTCCACTGCAAAGGCAGATACACACGCTAGCGAGTAAAGCTTTGAGCTGTGAGAAGCAGGGGCAGAATTGGATTGTTAGGTCTGCTTTCCGTATGAGGTGTGCTTAGAGCTCATCAGTCACCAACAAGCAGGAGGAGTTCATCAGTCACCCACCCCTTGGGTACCGCCACCTGCCTGTCCCCAGACTCTGAGAGTCGGAAGGTTACAGGAAGCCTGCTCTCAGAAAAAGGGACAGTCTCAAGCCCCAGCTTATTCCTTAGTCCCAGCCAATGGAATAAAAGGACAGGAAGTCCTCACATCCAGGGTTCTTTTTTAAAATGCTGTCTTGTGCCAAGTCAGCATGCCAGCCAGCCATCCCTGCCATTTCTCTGCTGTATCCTCCTTTGTGAAGAATTATGTATTAAAGACAGCTTCGTTTTCACCAGCTTCTTTAATTTGTTATGATCTTATTTCCAACACCACCATCTGCTATTGACACATTTCTCCATAATTGTTTAGGATCATAGTAGGCTATTTTTCTAATTATCTATATCTAGTTAGATTACACATATAATGTGTTGACACGTGACTGCTAAACTTTGCAGAACTTCCTCCCCCAATCCTTTTCCATTTTATCCTTTTAGGCCCTGTACAAAGGCTCCTGTAGTCTCACTCTCTAACAGTTGATTTATGGGCTGTGTACCCGTTGCCTCAAGTTCATGGTGGCTGCCGTTACTGAGGAGGTAGCAGGTGGGGCCTTAGGAGAGCTTGTTATCAGGTATGTGGGCTTGGAAATGGTCCCACTCCTGTTATCACAAGTGACCCAACCCTAAGACACAGTGTTCCAGAGAATTATCCAGGTCAGCTCCTGCCACTCACCCACCCCAGCACCCCTCCCTCCCTCCACCCTGCCCTCCCACCTATTTGGGAAGAAACACTTGAGGCGTGCAGGGACGGGGTGGAGGTTGGGGGTATTGTGCTAGCCTTTGAACGCTGGCAAAAAAACAATCCATTGTCCCCATCCTAGGCACCAGGTAAAGAAAATATTGACCTTCTAGATGTCACTTCTGAAGATGTCACTGTACTTGGCAGCACTCAAGGAAGCAAGGACAGTGGCTGCTGATCAATTCAGTCGCCTGCAGAGGACCCTGCCTTTCCCTGTCAATATACAGAGGTCTATATACAGATGTGCTCCTGGCCTTCATTCAGTACCTGAGGTTCTGCTGCCTCCTGGTCCTGAGAGTCTGATTTCAGCATCCTCAGTCTATGCCCTGCCTGCTCTTTGCTGTCAGTCACATGCTATCTAGCATCCCTGACATTCCAGATGAGCCCGTATTGTAGGAATGCCTGTCACTGGATGGATGGTTGAAGGAGGTCTGCTGTCTGGATTTGCTTTAGATAAGGCAGTCCTGGCAATCAGGTGTGATGGGCTTCTATTAACACATCTGATTGAGCAGATCCTGACTCGCTTTCATTATTCACTCTACAGAATAAGTGAAAATGATGCCGGTCTCCTGGTATGTTAAATGAGACGCTGGTAGAATTTTCTGTAGAAAGACTGGATGTTGGGAACCTTGCTAAGAAATGAGGTAGAAGAGTGTCGGTGGCTGCCGTGGCCTTCCTCAGTGAGTTTTCCAAATGTGTGACTGCCAAGGGGTTGCTGAGGTCTGACTTGTTCATATTCCACCTTTACTGTGATATTCAACAACCCTCCTCCTGAGGAGGGCAAAGGGTTTCTCTCTCACAAGTGAGGAAGTTACTTCTCAGCCATAATAGGCCTCCATGCTGGCTCCTCCTCTTACCAGTCACAGCCCTGCCAAGTCAAACTGTGTCCATGGCAACCAGACAAGTGTGCTTTATGTCCTCAGTCACGTTCATGACCACTAGAGTATTTTGTCCACATCCTTCTTACTGGTTATATTGAAAAGCCTTTCTGACTCTCGGGTCGGTGACACTCAGCAGGTAAAGGCTCCTGTCATCAAGCCTGATGACTTGAGTTTGATCCCTGATGCTGAAGGAGACAATGGATTCCCATGTGCATGTGTGTACATGCATGTCACACACACACACACACACACACACACACACACACAAATAATGGATTTGTCTTTCCACAAAATAAATGGATAAATAAATAAAACAAAAAATTACTTTTTTAAAGAAAGCTATCAGCAAGGACTTCTAGGTCACCTAAGTGTTTGAGAATTGAGCATAAGCAGTAACCCATTTCTCCAATGAGTAAACCCTCACACCGCAGTTTGTACGGTGCGGGGAAGCCACACTTCACCCCGAAGTAAAGAACTCCTAATCTTAACGGATTCTTAGAGCTATTTTGGCAGAATGCAGGATTAGCCATTGTGTCATTCAGATGATAATATCCAGGATGTTTCTGACATGACATGACAAAAGGCCATTTCCTACTGAAGTGTTCGGTGGCTAAAATTCCCTGAGAAGAGATTAATCTGTTTCCTATCATGGGTGGAATGGGTGGGGCTAACCCCATGTCTCCTCTTCTTACCTGTGCCTGCCTGCCCTGTACTCTGGCAATCCTGCCTTTTTTGCATTCCTTGGTAGCCAGTGGTCCACTCACTGTGACTGGTAAATGCATGCTGTTAAGGGCTTAAGGGAAGAGGGGGCAGAGGATAGCTTCCTGGGGTACAGATGGGCAGTGTTAAGAAGGACAAGGAGGCAACAGCCTTCACAGGGCTAGATCTGGCATGACTCTAGAAATAGCTGGCACCAGACAACCCAGTAATATAAACCACAGCCGTGTGAAGAAATCAGGCACCAGAGAGATGGTTCTCAGGGGACTCTAAGCAGAAGCCAAAGACCTGTTTGTTGTCATGGCAACAGACACCCAGTGCTGGAGGAGTGAGATTGGCACCACAGCAGGTTAGAATATAGACCAAAGTCCAAGTCTGTAGCCAGAGTGGCTCAAGGGCAATGAGCTGGTGGGGGATGTCACCCATATCCCGCCCACAGGTAGGGAATCGCCCACAGGTGCTCCGTCTGATTGGCTGGGACCAGGTGGCCCGTGGAGAGCTTAGATGTTGTAGATGGGCACGGGGTGGGGGGTGGGCATAGAGGCAGATGCTGTGGATATGTTTCCTACCTGTCCCATACATAAACAGCTCCTCAGATGACCTAGACACAGGAGTCCGTCTGAGGCATCGGAGCAAGTGTGGTTAAGGCCCTAGTGTAATTTTGATTTCCAGGTTTTAAACTCAAGGACTAAAATATACTTTTAAGGCTAAGCACTCTCAGCCATCTCCTGTTTATTCTCAGTTTTAAAAGAAGGGTCCTAAGCACCAACTGCAGTGGGGCAGTGGCTCAAGTCCTTGTCCACCTTCTGCAGAACACAGGTGTAGTAGCCCAGCATATAAGAGTGGGCAGTAGAGGGCGGTTTCTTGTGCCTTTCTTCAAGGCTGACTGTGCCTTCTATGTGTTGGGGACAGAACTTTGATCACCTGGTAAGTTGGGGAACAGCCATCATAATTTCCCAAGGTTACTCAACTGGCTGTTGGTGCACTGAGCTCTCAAGGTCCCATCCTTCTAGTCTGGAGTGTTCAGAGCCACGTTAGAGCCATGTGGATGTCTGCCTCACACACGGCTCAGGGATGTCTGTCTGCCTCACACACGGCCCAGGGATGTCTGTCTGCCTCACACACGGCTCAGGGATGTCTGTCTGCCTCACACACGGCTCAGGGATGTCTGCCTCACACACTGCTCAGTTTCTGGAAGGTACCAATTTACAGGAGTGCTTGTGAGGTGGGAAAAGGCTCAGTTGCTCCTGGCTGGGGCGGGGTGCTTTTTGAAGGCTCCCCCTGTACAGAGGGAGCCCTGTGCTACTTCTAGTCATTACCTGTCAGCTGCTTGTATCAGTCACAGGTACTAAAAGCAGGAGGGAAGGGAAAGGCAGAAGTAGAGATGACAGAAAACAACTATTCGATGTCTGCATAGTAGTGTGAGATGGGAACCACCTTGGATGGGCTAGACTCCCAGGGGTGTTCAGGGGATATATAAGAACCCTCTGGAATGTTCTGTCAGGCATCCTGAATCTGTGCCTCGTGCCCTGGGAAGACGGCCATGGCTTTCTACTAAAAGATGCCCAGGACTGCCAGACAGCCTGAGTCTGCTGTTTGAGTTGAAATTACTACATCCTGCATTCCTCCTTCCCCTCCTCCTCCTCCCCCTCCTCCCCCTTCTCCTCCCCCTCCCCCTCCTCCTTCTCCCCCTCCCCCTCCTCCTTTCCCTCCTCCTCCCCCCCCTCCTTCCCCTCCTCCCCCTCCTCCCCCTCCTCTTTCCCCTCCTCCTCCCCCTCCTCCTCCTCCTCCCCCTCCTCCTCCTCAGGATCTTGTGTATCCCAGACTGACCTACAACTCATCCTATCATTAGAGATGACCTTGAACTTCTGATCCACCAGCTTCACCTCCTAAGTGTTGGGAGTACAGGCGTGTACCACCACATCCATTCATGTGGCACTGGGGTATGGAATCCAGTCTTCATCTGTGCTAAGCTGAGTCACAGCCTCAGCCTCTGTGCGTGTTTTCTTCATTTTACCTTAGTGCCACAGCATAGAGACAAAAGCTTGGGAAATAAAGTATTTCTGAGGAGGAACCAATAAATAATAGATGGTTGTGATGGAGGGATGTATGGAGTAGAATTATGCAAGATACAGCCAGAGAGAAAAAAGACTGCCTATTGCTTCACACTATTCAGTTATGCAATTTTAATAGCTATTTAGAGAATCATAAAGCTGTTGGGGGAGGGGCAGGGACCCAGTGTTCAATAGAAAGAAATCTCTTTGTGGAGACTGTACTTAGTCTCCTTGTGTTGGCAGATCAATACTGTTTCCTGAAAGAGACCATTTAGCGGCCATCTCCCTTCATCCCCCTCGAGGAATCGGGGGAACTGTCAACCTGATATCATGTCTGTCAGAGAGTGTCTGTCGATCTAGAGAGCCTGCTTCTAGAGGCCCTGTGTCCACCGGGACACCCAGAGCAGCAGAGATCTCCACAGCATTGCCTGCCCTCTGCCCCCCAAGCTTGCCTTCCTCTTTGGAGCAAGAATGGAGTCTTCTCTGCATAGCAAGGAATGTGTTGGAGTCTCCAACAGCCTTGGCTTCTCCATCTGCCCTGAAGAACAGTGGGCCTCTCCTCCAGTCTCACTGCCCCTCAGGGGTACCTGAGACAAGTTCTGCCCCATCACGACCCGTGGCTTTGCGTGAGGATGCATGTGGGGACCACATCAGCTCTCTCTGCCGTACAGATGCTGACAACTTGGGACGGCGTGGCGTCCTAAGGTGATGACCAGAAGCCGAAAGTGTCCTAACAGGAAGAGAAACTTAGTAGACCTGACCCACCAGGCATCCCCGCTTTGCCTAGCCTTTCCGTAGTAATCAGAGCAGTTAGCTTCCATCACGACCGTCCTCTAACACAAAGACTACTCCATAAGAGCCTGCCCAGGGTCTCGTGTGGCTAGCCGACTACTATTTTGAAAGGGAAATGCAGAGTGGATGCTATCTATGTTCACTTTGGAACAGCCCACCAAAGGCCAGCAGAGCAACTCCATGTTCTGTGGCAAAGAACTTAGATGTGTCTCCGTTCCTCCTCGTGGGGTGCAGTCCACTTCTCTCTCTTGGGCTAGTGGACCCCCTTTCTATAACTCTTCCTGACCGTTCTCCCAACATCTTGGGGTGTCCAAGGCATTCCAGGCTCCACCTTCACAACCTCACACAACGGCCTCTCCTATCTTACACACAGCGCCTCCTTTGCAACACACTGACCTCATGGGTTTTCTTGACTGCCACAGAAGACTTTATAACCCATTTCCTGTACCTTGCTTGATTCTAAGTCGTGAACCTGGTGGACAAAGCTCCAAAGGGAAGCTGGAGACTGGTGTGTTTGTTCAGAACTGGGCGGCTACAGTGCGGGCATCTTGGGAAGCCACACACTGATAAACCTCTGTCCTGCGGCCCCTTCCCTGGCGTTTGCCCCAGAGTCCATCAGGGAGACTGCAGAGAGTGTCGCATTGCAAGGCCCAGTTACCTTTCCTCTGCAGAGGCAGAGAACGGGTTCTTTTGGCCATGTCTCATAGCTCATTAAAGATGCCTTTGTTCACCAAAAGCCAGGTCACTGGGACTGGGCGGAAAGCAAAAACCAACCACAACAAGCCAAAAGGGATTGACGGAGGGATGCAGGGAAGAACTTCGGTTTTGTGGGGGCGGGGGAGGGGGAGGGGAGGAGAGCCTCTCACTGTCACCTTGAGAAGCTCAGCTATTTTGAGGGCAATGACTGATGTTCGCCCCGATTGCTAATCTGAGGTTGCTGACGCTGGGTGGGGACAGGCTGGGCCTTGCAGCCTGGACAGTGCCTCCCAGTGCACTCACAGTAGGGAACCACAGGGCTGCTTGAAAGAGACCCAGAGTAGTCCACATACGCTTGCTGTCTTGGTTTTGAGGTGGGTAATGGATGGAGGCTGCAGTCATGTTATTTCCCCTGCTATCCTGAACACTGAAAGATGGAGAGCCTACTTCTACTTGGGGTGGTTCTGACACTTTGGGAAAGGGATTCTGCACACAGTCGCTCGCTCATTCCTTGGAGCCAACGGCTGCCAGACTGCCAACAGGAATCACGTGACTGCTGAATGTGGCTGGCAGGCTGCTCCAGTTTCCATGGTGACAGTGCAGGGCAGGTCAGTTAGTAGGGCCACTCAAGGGAAGCCTGCCAACGAGGGTAGATCTTTTGTGTGTCTTCTGGGGGTTGGGGGTGTCCCTTTTCCTGCTGAACATTCCATTTTGGATGGGGTATGCAGTGTTTGATCTGAGAAACGGGGATTTCCTGTAAGAGTCCTTCAGGACTGCCTGGCTCGGCCCTGTCACCTACCAGGTGTTTCCCTCTTGGGTGGCCTGAAGGGGGTGCTTCAGTACCCGTCCCAGAGTTCTGCCCACTGGCCCCTTCTTTCCAGTGAGATTCTAGCAGAGGTCCCCTTCCCATCCACAGAAGGCACGGTGTTTGGAAAACTAAGTCTGAATTGGTTTAATAACAGTGAGGACCACCTCCCCAGGTCTCAACATCTCCCGTGGCTACATGAACGACAGGGTTAATCACACAGCACTGTAAAATCTTTTCTTTTGGGTTCCATGCAATCAATTAACGGGGTTCTGCAGTCTGGAACTGGGGCTTTTATCCTTTGTTCTCTGCAAATGACACACCGTTCTTGTCCTCTATTTCTTTGCGACCAGAAAAGAAGATCTTGGTCAGTGTGGATGGGAAACATTTAAAAGCCTAACCAGGCAGTGAAGGGCGCCTTGGAATCTCATGCAATTATCATCTTTAGTTGCAAGAACACATGATTTTTTGTATCTTTTTGGCCATTTTAGAAGAAAATTCAGACTTGAGTGCTACTTCAGAAATGTATGTGTATATGAGTGTGCATTCAGGAAAGGGTCATCTAATAAGATTAGCCATTCTTAAATCCTGATGGAATGAATAGTCTCTGGCCATTTCTTAAGTAGGGAAATTGTCTGGTGACAGAACAGTGGTGACTCTGTAGTGACCTGAAGCCATTGTCCTGTTTTTATCTGACTCTAGAGCAATAGACTTCATAATCCAATGTACTTTATGTCCAAGAATGTATTTCCAAGGCTGGCAAGAAGGTTCAGTCAAGGTGCTTGCTGTGCAAGCCTAGTGTCCTGGGCTCAAGCCCCAGGACTCACTTAAAGCTGGGAGAAGAGAACCACCTTCACAGAGCTGTCCTGTGAGCTATGTAGACACCACTGCATGAACATGCCTCCCCACCCCCAACACCACACACACACTAATAGACATCTTCGAAGAACGCATTCTCTTTTGCTGGAGATGGGGGCTGGAATCCAGAGGCTCTTTGCTAACTAGTGTTAGCAAGTTATGTGCAGGAGTGAGGATGTCCCTTTGGCTGAGCCCAGGAAATATTTCTCCAGCCTCTTGGAGAGGATTTTAGCCTGAAGGAGCTTGCCATCTCCCACCAAGGGAATAATGGCGGTGAAACCTGGCCCCTCTTCTGTAGTGGCACTTGCCCGGGCTGATGAGTCATTGCTGTAAAGGGACTCTGGAGACGTACCCTTTGAGCCCATCTGACAGACATGATAGCAGATAGAAAATGCTGCTTCCTGGATGCAAGATATAGACCCGGAAGGACATTGTTGACCCAGCAACTGTATGAACTCTGGGCTCCGCCACCTCGGAAGCCGGTTTGAGGCTTCCCTGACCATTTGATGTTTTAGGTAGACTTCACAGGACCCAGGGGCTCTCAACAGCTAAGCCAGTCTCTAGCAGAGCGAGTGTGAGGGAGGGAGCTCGAGCAAAAGAAACGAAGCCATCTTCCCTTGCTCTTCCTGAGCCTAGAGAGCCGTGAGATCCCTGTGCCCGCGTTGGACATGTCCTACCTAGGCAGAGCTCAGCCTCTCTCCATTCTCCCTGATCAAATGTAGAAGCTGCTCACTGGACACTGAACAAACAATTCCCTATTTTTATAGGCAGTTCTGACCTAGGCCAAAGGCCAAAGCCTCGGAGGATTTGCTGCTAATCCCACTGGATAGTTCTCATGCCTCATCCGGTGTTGTTCTTTGCTGGGATGAATAGGTTCTGTTTCTCCCTTGTTACAGGTTTCTGCCTGGGTGAAGTTTAGGAAACTTCGGGACACATTCCACCTTTGAAAGGGGCTGGAGCCACTGAAAGCTAATGTATGGGATGGTGGGAGAAGAGAAGCTAGGGGGCCCAAACCTGGGTTTGATCCTAAAACACAACAAACAGACAAAAGATACAGCAGAAGAGCTGAGCATCCTCTGTAACTGGAATGAAGGCGGGAATCTACTGCAGTCCCCTCAAGGCGCCTGAGGCTCTTGCCAGGCCTCTTTCCATAGACTCATCTAGGAAGAACTTTTTGGTGGTGGTGAATGCATGGCCTCTGTGCTGAAGGGAGGTTGGGCAGGGTAGGCAATTAAGAGAAGATGCCTAATTAAAGTGAAGGACTTAAAGGGAATGAGGGGAGGAGAGCAGACAGCTGGGTCACAAGGGAGTACTCAGCCACCATCCTCCGGCTGACTGCACAGCCAGGTGGGAAGGGCTCCCGCCCCTCAGTGTGTTTGCCGACAGACTTGCTAATTAAACACCAAAAGGCAATAGTGCTTTGCTAATAATGATGACTGTGCCAGTGTTACCGGCTGCAAACTGACTGCCAGGAGCATCCTAATTAAAAACAAACAGCCCTCGAGGTGGGCATGGAGACCGGGATCCTGCCTGGTTTCTCGGGGCTTCTAAGATTCCTCTCAGAGAAAGCCACAACCGATCACTTGTGGGCCACCTTTTCCTGAAAGGAACCTCTGTCTCACACGAGGATGGTGTGATATATACAGCTTGTCCTGCTTCTGAAAAAGCCCTAAGTGCTGGGGTGAGAAACAAACAAAGCCACTAGGAGCAGATTGCCTGGTGTGTTCCAGCCCTGGGAAGGGAAGGCTGTCCAGAGAGGGGGTGGGTATAACGATTTCTGCCCGGCCTCGGAATTAGGGGACAGCTAAAAGCTCAAGCACAAGCCCTCTTATAAGAGGGGTTAGAATTTCATCAAGTCTGGTCACATGAGAATTTCTGGCACCGTGTGCATGGCAGGCTGGACACAAGCCGGCCAGAATTGAGTGAGTGGATCGTATTGGCTTCTGCAGAGGGGAAAAGTCACAGACTGGCCTGGGAGAAGGAGCCGACTCACTCCCTTGGCTGCTGGCTGTGGACAGGAGCCGCAGAGGCAGAGCGCAGAGCAGGACTGGGGACCCACCATCCGATGCCCCCATCCTTTGGACTTGAATGACAATGTGTGGAGTCTGGGACTGAAGACAAAATGCCTAAAGAATGCAATGCTTTCCACGCCCTCTCAGCGGCCCTGTGCTGCTTCTATCACCGCAGGTCTTTCTTTGGAGGCAAGGTAGGTGTGGCTTGGAGCTGTGCGCATCTCAGGCTTTTTGGGCCCACAGACACTAGGTTTTTAGAGGGCACTAGAGGAAGCTGGCATTTTGCAAAATCCATTTGGTCTGGTGGATCTTCTGAGACTCTGGCTGTAGAGAATGGGGGGTCCTTGTCTGTGTTTGGGACAAAGCTCTGTCGTTTGTGACACTTTCAGGCTCCCTGGGTTGAAATTGTTTGCCAAAGTAACCAAGTATAGCAAAGCTGTTTTTTCCTTCCTTCTCTTTGTCTCTGTCCCTTTTCCTGTGTTCAGAATGAGTGCTAGGTGACTGAGTCCCCTTGCTCTGTTTAACCGCATGGTCCATTATACACCCACAACATATATAGAATGGACAGAAACCACAGATTATCTTCTTTCAAATTGCAGCCAGCTCCCCAAACACTTCAGGGCTCAAAAATGGGTTTGTCTTTGCCACTTGCATTTTAACCTTTGGGACAAGGCACCAGGGCTAGTGGCTTTTGCACAACATATCAATAGACTGTGTGGGTGAGCTGACTAATTTAAACCAAGGTCTGTGTTCTGTGTCGCCTGCCCATGATGGACTAAGGATTAATGTGGACTCAGGCTTTCACCGATCCCGGGATTTGTCAGCCTTGAGAAGACTCCCAGCAGACTCACAATAACTGCAGACCTCAACTATGCCTGGGAAATTGGAGGCTGAAAGCTCTCAAGGAATCCTTCCCACCCCAGAGCAGAGCTGCCTCTCCCAAGGGATGGAGAAGCCACAATGGGACTGTAACACTCTGTTCCTTTCCTGCTACACAAAAACTAAACCTTGGGAAAGTGACCTGCTACAGAGAGAAAGACCCAGCTGTAGAAAAGTACACAGAGCAGGCGGCCTCTGGCTCTGCTGCCTGGTTGGAGTGTTCGGAGTTACCCTCAGCTGCTCTGCAAGTTTGTTTCTGTGTCTCTCTGTCAAGAACTTTTGAGGAGAGTACAGTGTTGTGGGTTGAACACATTCATTCCTTCTTGACTTACTATAGAGCTCCTGTGTTATCCCAGAGCCTAGCAGGGTGCTATGGTTTTCGACCTAAATATGGATTGTTCTGGAATTGGGTAGATGATGTCATGCCATCAACAGTATTTTTGAGTTGTCAAAGATAGACTGGGAGGTCCCAAAGGGACTCATGCACTTCAGAGATTGGCAGTAAGTTCTCCCTCGAATAGAAGCCCATCCACATGCCAACTGCTGTTAATTCAGATGAGCTCAGCATTTGGTATATGAGAAATCAACTCATAAATGGCTGGGTCTTAGTGGTGAGCTGTTTGGATGTCCCCAAGGTCTACACAGAAGGGGCTACATAGTGGCTTAACTTGAACCATTGGTCCTTCCGTTTATTCTTTCTTGACCTCCCCTCATGATCAATCCTGGTGGATGCCTCTTGCTAGAAATGACTTCCTTTCTGCCCAGGTTTCCCACCCCACCCAGTTACATGGAAACTCTTATAACATGCAGAAAAGCACTGACCTACTCATACATCACTATGGCTCCCACTGGACCCTCCAGATAGCTCCCTGTTTTGTTTTGCTTAGCTGGTTACCTGGAAAGGCTATCTGCTTATACTACTTTGTGGTGCCAGAGTTGCCCCAATGATAACAGAGAATCATTTTATTGACTCCCACTTTAATTAGGGGGGTCAGGTCGCGCTGCCCATAATTAGTTTCCGTTGCAATTAGGATTTCAAAATTAAATTGGGATTGATTGCCTGATAACAAGGCGGAAATGCTGCTCCAGTTTGACCAAACATGCTGCTTCCCTTGGCGTGAATGTCTCCTACCCAAAATAACACTGCGGTAGCCATGGTAACTTTCCATTTGGTCTAATCCATATCATCTCAGGAGAAAGCAGGGTGTTATTAATAGTGTTGGTTGTATGGGAAGAAAACTAAAAATATGAAAGTTCCTTGGTTGCATAGGAGACCAATCACACAATTGCACTCTGGGAATAAGATCTGATTTGCAGAGGTCTTACAGAACTTAGCACGTAGTTAGGAGCCTCATGGACTTATATACAAAGGCCCTGGGAAGGGATGATGTGGGAGGAGAATGGTTAGCATTGAGCATACATTGCTGGCCCTTATCAAGAGAAGGAGAAAGATGGTCCAGCCAGGCGAAAAGTCACAACTCTAACACGTCAAAGCAGTTCACCATTGCTACCCATTTCAGAAAAGTGAATCTTCAGTCTGCATGAAAAAGAATAGCTTTTGCTTAAGTCCATCTGGTGGATGGTCACAAAGAGATTGCAGACCCATGATACCAACAAGGCAACCCATGATACCAACAAGGCGCACTCAAATTTAGAAGTCATTGACCGTTGAATGTAACCCTGTCCATGTAGCGCATGTGCAAACATCTTTTCGGTGGGTGGACCTGGGAATAGAGGTAAAATAATAAATGACAGTTGAGGCATAATTCTTGACTTCAAAGGACTTGCCACAGGAATGCTAGGCCACGGTGTCATTTGGTTACTTTTACTATAGGCTTCCCAATGTCTTCATTTTTCATGGGTTGTTTCCTCAGAATAACTTCTGTGAACTGGGCAGGGTAATAGTTTACTTTTTCACTAGAGGGGAGGCTGAGCCTCAGAAACAGCCTGTCCACAGTCTGTGGGGCCCCAGGAAGGGGAGCCAGATGTTCCAGCCTTGAACCCAATCGTCTTTCTACAATGCCATATTAGGATACTTAAAGTCTGAACCAAGATGCTGTCGTGTATATAAATACTTCATTTTGCACTGTAGTTGGGAAAAGACAGTGCGAGCGAGCCTTTGTTTTTAGAAATACTTCAAGGAGGATATTGCATGTGTGCTTGTGTGTACGGATGTGTTTAGAGGAGATAATTCTTAAAACCCCCTATTTTTAGTGACTCAGGATTTAGATGGTCAAAGGAGAGGGTGGGCTGGGGAAGGCATTCCAGTCTGGGTGAGCGGCAGTCTCCTTAGCTCCAAGGTGTAAGAGGCCTAGTCGAGCAGAAAGCTCACAGAAAGCTCACAGTTCGTAACATGGCAGAAAAAAGAGCAAGAATGAAGAGGAAGCCTTGCTCCAGCCCTGCCCTGCCAGGAGCTCAGTAACAGCAGAAGCTGATTTCATCCTGCTTACGTCCTTAGGTCAGGAAACAATAATCGATCTAGTACCTTTGTGTGCCTGGCCTTTGCTAGTTAGGACCGGGTCTCTAATTTGGAGAGATCTGCTGCAGGGCTGAGCAGGTGTTTATTGACAGGCTGAAAGGTTTATCAGAGAGTTGGTAGGAGGGTGTCTGGTGTAGTCTGTGCTGGAGTTTAGAGCTGCAGTGGAGGACTCCTTGGGGGACAGGCCTCTGTTAAGCCTACCAGAGTTAGTAGAGGATATCCTGAGAGAGGCAATGGTATTTAGGATTGAGGGAGGTGTATCTACAAACCCTAGACGTGACAGCCAGGTGTGGGCAGGGAGATAGCAGGGGGCAGCCTATGGCAGAAAGCATACTGTGTCCTTTAAGGAACTACAGAAGGACTTTGGTTAAGAAAGCGTGGGAGATTCCATTTTTGAGGCTGGCAATGGGATCCAATTGTTTCTGGCCCCTTTGTCTCTGATGATTGATATTTTTGCTTGTGGAAGGGAGGAAGAGATAGATAGAGACAGTGTAGTTCTGGAACTCACCATTGTACCAGCATCTGGTCATAAGGTAGTACCATTTTATTGGAGAAATCTAAGGGACAGAAACTACCATGCAAGTGTTGAAACACTGCTTGTCCAAAACAGCTTGGACAGAAAGATGGAATACAGAGACTATGTAGATAAATGGACCAGAAAGGCTTGGTTAAGAACAGGCCATTAAGTCCCGTCCAGTGGTCTTGTCCATGAGCTGCCATCGTTAGGAAGAATGGCGAGTGCAGACTTTCCCACACTGGGATTGAGCCATCTTTGCAGTCATTAAGTGCCACCATATAGTGAAAAGATCCTGAATCGTGATAGCATGTTTCATTGGGCTTGATATTTTCTTGTCTTCCCTCTGGGGGGGAGATTTGAAGCCTACTCAATCCATATTTCACCCAGGATTTCACACTGGCCGTTCATGAAGTGTCAGGTCTCTGGCACTTGGTTTCATTTGAAGCCACCTTTCTCCTGCGAAGAATATGGTGGAGTGACAGACCCATTCATTTTCCTCGTAGCTGACCCTCTGGTCCACATTACCTGGATAGCCTGAGTAAGAGTGACATATTCTGACAATGACAGTGGTCCTGTTGCCTTCCTACCGGTGCAGATGCATTGTCAGCACAAAGGCCATGATGAGAATCCTTCCAAGTGACTCGGCCCCTCCTCCTGGTGGGTGCTAGTTGTTCATTTATATCCTCAGGCCTTAAACTAAAAAGCCAACCACAGCTTCTTTGTGAAAAGAGTATCAGTGTCAGGACGTGCCTGACAGGGGCTGGGTCCCCATCTTCCCCAACCAACATCAGAGCTTAGATCCCAGCGGAAGACTTTTTGTTGGAGAAACCACAGGGGAATCAGGGACAGGATTAGGGCCCTGGGAATATCTGCTTGGGGATTCGGCACCTGCTGAACTGCGAAGCTGGGCTGAGCTAAACACTGTGATAACTCTGGAGAGGTCAAAGAGGGGTGTGCATGTGTGCACGTGTGCATGCGTGCGTGCGTGTGGAAAAAAACATCCTAGAACTTTCAACAGAAGTGAGGAAGAAAGTGGAGGGCCTCTCTGCCATGTCTAGGGTAAGACACAGCTGGGCCCTGCTACTAGGGTTAAAGCCATTACCAAGGATGGCTCAGTGCGGTTTAACTGACAAGCAATTAGAATGTTCTGGTTAGAGAGGAAAGAAGTGTGTCATAGGGTTAGATGCCACAGTGGCATCTCTGTTGTCAGCTGTCATAGCCCTGGGAGCTGTTGCTGTTCTCTGGCTCTGGTGACAAGAATGTGCCAATTTACTGTCTAGCTCATGGAACCTATAATCAGTGTGTTAATTTTTGTGGCTAAGATTTTTCCCTGGTCCTCTACTGTAGATACGTGTATAGTTGTATAAAGATGGCTACACATAAAGGAATGACTATCCCAGATCCTGGGTTCTCACTAAGGGACTGGAGGAAACTTTAAAAGTCTCATCTGTCCCTCCCAGCTTCACTCATCCACTGCATCCTGACCCTGGGTGTACTAGGGGAACAGGGTTGGGTTCCAACCAGGAAGTAGCCCCTCCATGGATGCTGGGGTGATGACACGGCTAGTTCTCCCTATGCCTATGGCAGATGGGGAGATCAGGTGGAGAAAAGTGGGGGACATGGAACACACGGGTGCATGTGCTGGGAAGAGGAAGGTCACACCCCACTGACAGCTGGGATGGGGAGTCCGGTGAAGTTTGACAACTGTTCTGAATGTAGGCTGAGTGTGGAACATAAACAGCTTCTCTCCCAACACAGGCTCCTCCAGCCTTCTACCATGTATGCATCCATGCTCAGAACAGCATCTCTCCCAACACAGGCTCCACCAGCCTTCCACCATTCCTGCATCTATGCTCAGGTCATGCCCATGCTCCTGTAGTCCAATATGTGGTTTCTTTGTTGGAAGTAGCAGTCATGGCCACCCAGCAGGATCTCTTCTGCCTTCCCCCTCCACCACAGTTCCCTCAACTCCAACTCATTTCCACATCCATCTTCATCCCTGCAGCTTGTGAGGATGAAGTCCGCTGTCCCTGACCCAGGCCTATCCGGTCACCTGTGCTCCTCAAGAGCTTCCTTTCCTTGGTCCCTCCTCTCCATGGAAACTTTAGTATCTCCTCTGTTCTCTCCTGGAGCCTAGAAACGTGCTCTGGTGCTCCGCATTCCAAAAGCCACCCCTACTTCCTCATGTGCACTGCACATCCCCTTTCCCTATGACCTGTACATGATCAAAGCCAGTGGCTGCTACCTAACTCATCCATCGGAACACCCTGCTGCACTTGACATTGACAATTACTTCTTCCAGAAACTGCTCTTCCAACCTCCAGGAGACTGCACCCTCCGTAATCCTCTAGGTCTTTCTTAGCCAGCCCCACACCTGGTTTCCTTTCTAGTTTTGCCTCTTCCAAACCAATATCCCCAGCTTTCTTCTCATGCTGTATTCCATCTCTAAGGTGGGAGCTGAGCTAGGCTCTTCTAATACATGGAGGATCGATCACACGTTGTGTGTCTAGTCAACCTGTCTCCACATGCCCCCTAGTCCAGTGAACAGCCCCATTCAGATGCCACACCAGTACCCCAGACTCTACCTTCTTCTGAAAATCTGTTTGCCTCACTCTTGCATTTCTTTATTGGCTGTTGGTGACTCATGCATCCTTTCGGGACACCCATACCTCTTCCCTTATTCACTTTCCACATGTGATCAATCACTGAGGCTTCACAGTTGCACCTAAACATAGCTCTCCTTGGTTCCTTCCTTCTGTTCCCACCACCACTGTGTTAATTCAGGCCTCATTATCTCTTGCCAGATTTCCTCACTAGCTTCCCAACTGGTCTCCTGAGCCTTCACAGAGTGTTGACATTTCTAGAGGAGGCGGTGCGTTCCCATATTTGAACAAATCTCAAATCTAAGTGCTAGATTCTACAAGGTCCCGTCTTGTTTGGCTCAAAAATCTCTGCAGCTTCAACCTATTCCTGGCTCTGGTCAGGTGGGCATTCTAGCTGTCAGATGTACACTCCCTGCCTCCGGACTGTGAGCAGGTCTATTCCGAGGTTGCATGAGCTAGTGTAAATGGTCACCTAGAAACATGGCTAAGAGAAATTCTGGATCCATTCCCTGGGGAGTTGAATCAGGAATATCGGACCTGCGATCTTGGGTCACATTAGCCTCACAAACCTTGAGATGCTTCCAGCAGTCCTTAAGTGTTCTGTCCAGGCTAAGCGTTTCTGGTTATTTTCTCTATAGATATTCTAGACATCAGGCAGCCCTCATTTCACTAAGTCTGATCAAATCATGAAACACAAGGTCACAATCATGCTTTCTCTTGTGATAGGCAAAGATTCTTCTTAGCTATCAGCTCTCAGGTACATTATATGGCTCTGTGAGGTCTCAGTTGTGTTGTGTAGCCTGCCTTGTCCAAGTGAAGCATTACATTGCACAGCACCTAGTGCAATGTTTATGTCTTCAAAAGTAGCTCCTCTGGGGAACATACCTTTGAAGGGATCAGTGAGTTATATATTGAAAGCAGTGAAATTGCTGCAGAGCCTAAATCCATGTTGTGACTAGTAGTTTGGTTTTTACTGAAAGCCTACTACTATGTATGCAGCGCTGACACATTAAGTTCTATCCCAGATCAGAGTTCTAAGACAGTTATTAGTCATGGTTCTATTTTGGAGAGAAAATTTGAAAGTCACTTATTTCATATCCCACACTAGAAGACTATCTGAATCTTTCCCTTTTCCTCTGCATGTGTTGGCACATCTCGATTTTGCTTCTAATTACATCTCCCAGTGCTTTTCAACTGTGATACATGCATTGATTCATCAAAACTCCACCCATTCAAGATGAATTGAGAAAAGGATGGTGTTAAAATTAAGTTGATTTTGATTTTCTGACATTCGTTATTGAAGGGCAAATAGGACATCTATTTTGGTCAAAAGCTACGTTCCAAATCATTTATAATTTGCAGTAAGATGTTGAATCAATGAGGTTAAATTACCAGTGATCAAAAATTCTGGCTCAGATCTTATACTGTAAGTTCTGGTCATCTAGTCTTCAAACCATCTTGTCAGGGCCCATCTCAGCCCCACAGTCTGCTACCTTCCTTCTCTGTAGACCTTTACTAAACACTGCTATTTCTGAATGCAAATCTCACTGAACAGTGACTGATGCCTCATTTATACTGTCTCTTTCAGCACATGTCAACCCTGTGTGAGAGAAAAGTGTTATGGGAGTCTCTTGAGGGCGTGGTGAAAGGACCAAAATGATTTAGAGGGAGGTTTGTGTTCAGCCTTTATTTCAAGCCCATCATGTCATCAGCCCATTAAACTATTAGGTGCAACCAAGTGACCTTTGACCATAACTGTGGCACTCAGGGTTTCTCCATGGGAATCGGGACGCAGGGCTGTCTCAGAGAGTGATTCGGTGTCGACTCTACTTCCGGCTACTCCAGAAGCCATCATCTAAATTTGATGTGGAGAGAAGGTCCCCACCCTGGCTGGAGCAGGGTAGTGTGTTCACAGATGGCCTAGTGAAAATCTCTTGGTTAACAGACAGAGGTGAGAAATCACCACCTTGGAGCTGAGCTCTCAGTGACCCAGGGTAAACAACACTTTGTCAAAAGTAAGCCAGGCCCTTGGCGTGCCTTTAGGGGCCAAGATGGAAAGAGATCTTAGAGTAGATGCATTCAGTGAGTAGCTTCACCAGGGAATCGAAGAAATAAGCTGTTTGTCTCCTTTGGGTCCCCTGCATGTTTTGAAGCTTAGCTGCCCTGGTCTTCAGTCTGAAACGTGTCTCCTTCAGTTTGGGGTGGAGGGGTGGGGGGAGGCTTTTCGGTCCCTTGATGTTTCCTCGGGATAAAACCGAGCCGGGAAAGCCATAGCTCCCTGATCCTGCAGGGTGGGAACAGAACGCATAGAGGAGACCTTGCCCAGAGGATGAGTGTGGATGAAAGGAGAGACCACCTGCATCAAAGGGAACTGTGGGCTCCGAGCAGAGTGACTCTAATGTAATTAGTTTGGATGTAGGATTAAGTTCCTGCTTGCAGGGTGCTCTACTTCAAAATGCCAATCCGCAAAAAAATTGCAATTAAATTAGTCTCTTTAGTCCGCACACAGGAGCGGGAGAATTTTAATGAGTGTTTCTCAGAAGTTTGACAAGCACAGAGCTCTGTAGAGGGCCTCTGCTTGGTTCCCATTCATGGTGGCTGAGTCTCTTTGATAAGTTTGGGTAATGAATTATCTCTTGGACTTGGGCTCTCTGGGGGTATTGATGGTTTTCCTGTCGGCGAGATCATCTGATGGCCCTTGTAATCATCGTTTGTCTGTGAGAGGGAAAGTCACGTACAGCAGGGAAACGAAGCATCTCCACTTAGCTGAAAATTGCAAATCAGTTTGTAATGGTACTGGAGTGGGAATCTGCTCTGTGGGGTGATAAATCGCATAGGTTGAATTACAAAATGGGGGAAATGGTGAGAGCTTGTCTGCAGAATCTGCCCAAGATGATGAGGTTCTTCAGGGACTTGGAAGAGTGAATGATGTCACCCAGGTGCTTAAGTGTCAGTAGCACATTAATGAAGACTGGTCACTGAAACTTGCTGAGGTTTTGTGTCTCTTTCCTACTGATCCCTTTCTCAGAAGGGGCTGGAAACCTCCACTGACCTCATCAAACAGATTCCTGGGGCTCTGCAGTAGCACTGGCCAGTTTTCAAATGCCTTGTCTTCCTCAAACAGACAGTGAGCACTTCCAGGCATGGAGTCCTTCTTCCATGCCATTTGTGCCTCCCTCAGATCCAGGTAGGGAGGCCAGCAGGGCCTGCAGGCACAGTCTGGGGCCTGGGTTTAGGTGAAGGGAGTTGAGCCAAAGACTATCAAAGTGTTTTAAAGTTCCTGCAGACTCAAAGCCAGCAGGGTCAAGTGCATGAGTTAGGGGGTCAGGGAGCATTGCAGAGCTATAGAGGGAGGACAGAAAGAGAGGTTCAAAGGTAGGGGGCCAAGGTAAGGCCAGAAGTGCTCACCACTAAGTGTTGAGCACCCAGAGGGTGACAAGGCCACAGGGATAGGTGACTTATAATAAGGAATCCTTTTCTTAAGATCCTTCATTACCATCTGCCTGACAATGGTTACAATCAATAGACAACTTTGATTGTAGTTACCATGGCCTCATGACCAGCACATGTTTCCGTGCAATGTCACCGTACTGTCCACATCTGGAAGCATCTGGAAGCACAGACCAAGCCACCATACGCTCACTGGGCTAAGGGGTAGGGATGCTTTGGGGCTTTCTGTACTAAGCAGGAATGTAAATTTTGCATTTGTTCTTTTCATCTTTGGATTTTTCTTTCCAAAGTTAATTATTGATTTAAGTAAAAGCTTTGGAATCGATCACATTGTTAACATAAGAAACTTCTAGTCTGTAGAGGTGTGTGCACACCTGGCTTAAAAATAGGAGCTGTGAATTCATAGTTGCCATGATTTACCTTTGGATTTTTATTTCTTTAGTGGGGTGGGGTGGGTGTGCACATGCCACAGGACGTGTGGAGGTTAGAGAACAACTTGGGGGGGGTCTGAGTTTTCCCTTTCTACCATGTTGGTCAAGGGATCAAACTCAAATCAGCAGGGTTAGTGATAACATTCCCCTCTGTGACCTGCTGGGGCTCCCTTGCTGTGATATAATAAAGTATTTTAGGTAAGCCTCAAAGGCAGCTGGTAGCCACAGGAGGTGAAACAAAGCTGTCATATATACACACCGGCACAAATGCTGTCTCATTTTTTGTTTACTTCAGATGGGTGCATCCAAAGGCTTGAACTAAAAGTCACTGGTCCTGAGATCTATAGAGAACCTGATCTCTTTTGGCTATGGGTAGAGCTAAGGGTTATGGAAGCCATTGAGATGTATTTGCTTGGGGGAGTTTATGACCTATTCAGGCAGGGTTTTGATTGTAAAATACCATCTGGTCTTTAAAAGTCATTTATGGGGCTGGAGAGATGGCTCAGCTGTTAGAAGCTAGGCTCATAACTAAATCGTTTATGTGTACACTTTGGAATTTGGCTTTAAACTTGGCCAGTTTGAAATTCAACAAAAGACAGGGTTCTAAAAGAGCTGGGTTTCTGAACTCAACAAGGAACATGACGTTTAGGTGGGGTTCTTGCAAGATACTTGAAAAGGCAGAACGTTTCAGAGTGATTTGTGGGTTGGCTGTCCAAGACACACATTTGGGGATGGTTTGACTTTTTCCCACATGATCAAGGTGTTATCAGGGATAGTGACATGCTTTCTCATGTCTTGTTAGAGCTCAGAGAATCAGAGATGAGAGTCTGTCACCCTGAATCCCTGCACTGCCCCAGCGTGGGTGTCCCAGCACAGCATCCACCGTGCCTCAGGATTCCTACCTGAGCTCAGGGTAGAACAGATTTCACTTAGAAATTAGACCGATTTTACGCGTGAGCTAGAACTCCAGGCAGACTGCTAAATTTGTGAGCATAATTTCTGGGTAAGATCTCTTTGAAAAACCTGGCCTATGGAGTTGTTTGCTACAACTCGATAAGAGGCCTGCCCTGTTGTTATTGCTGTCTCCCTTAATCTAATAAACTGTACCAAGGCCGAAGAAAGAAAGCTTTTGTGTGAGATCCCTAATGGCATTCTGGGTGTTGTGGCCAGATACTCCGGAGTCGAACAGAAAAGCCCAGACACCTGCCTGCGTGCGTGTTCCCCCAGTCTCTTCCCCTCTTCCTGTCCCCCACTTATCTCCCTGAATGCAGTTTCTTCTTCGTTTCTAGTAATCTAATTTTCAGCCTTGATCATAAAATGAATGAATGACCAGAAATTTATCTTATTTGTGAGAATTCAGTAAGATTTACTGGTTTTGTGTCTTTTGTTTTCCAACTAAATGTTCAAGGCTCCAAAGAAGGCATAGTGTACACAAGGAGCTCTCAGCTTTGCACACATCTCAAAACCATCCTGCACTCCTGTGAGGCTCTGGCATCTTTGTGACTGTGGCCTTGCGAGTCATCTGGGGCCAGCTGTATATAGACAGGTATTAAGGTTGAAGTCTGTGAGTCATTTAAGGTTGAAATCTGCGCACATCACCGAGGATGGCTTCTTCTAAGGTACCAGCTTCATCTGCATACACAGGCCACTTACTGACTCCTCCCCTGGCCCCAAGAATTGCTGGCTTTGAACTTGAACACACAGACTAAACAAAGTTGTGTCTAAGTACAGATTAAAGTGTGTAACAGCTGGTTTTTATTTTTTAATTCCATTAGAACTAATTTCTTAGAGGCCAGCGGGATGGCTCAGTGGGTAAAGGCATTTTCTGCCAAACCTGACAACTTGAGTTTGGTCCCCAGAACCCACATGGTCAAAGAAGAGACCAAGTTGTCCTCTGATGCCTCCACACACCATCAGTCAATCAAATAATTGATCAATGTAATTGAAAATTATTTTAATAATTTCTTAAAGGCCAGATCTCTAAGACTTCCTGGTGGACTTTATTTATAGGTTATGTTCTAATTCTTTGGTAAAAAGAAACTTCATGTCTGTTGCTAAGAATCATCTTTGGAAGAAGTTTCTGGTTCCACATTGGTTCAAGCAAGTATCTGCCTGTGCTGGCTACAGGACTAGATTCTTTGTGAGTATTATTTTGCTCTATGAGGTGAGAATTCTCACCTCTGGGCGCCAGGAAAAAAAGTCACGTGCCTAAGGTAACCTGTCTTTGACTGTCCTGTAAATCTCTTCCCCATACTCAGTGACAGGGCCACCAAATAGAAGGTGAGCAGATGGGCGCACTCCCTGTCTGTCAGAAAGTGCCTGCTTGGGCACAGCTGTGTGTGACACTCGGGGCTAGGCTCTGGGCCGGAAAGCAAATGAGACCAAATTGATGTCCCGAGGGCCTCTCATACTGCTGCCTACAGTCTTTGAATGGACTCTTCCACTTTAGATAATTAGCTTAAGCTTGGAGCCCTTCCCACACCTTGTCTTTCTCCCCTCTGCCCCCCCCCCCAGGGGACTCCAGCCAGGATGCACAGTCAGCATCTCCCGGGGGTCAGTCTGCCTTTCTATCCACAAGAGGGGACATAGGGGACAGTATATTCAGGAAGCCATGGAACAGGGGTCCTGCATGAGGACATTATAGCAAGTTATTTGGGGGCCTTATGGGAGGAAGCTAGGTTTTATCTGTAGGTGCCTATGAGCCCTTGGAGACATGTCTAGTATTTCCCTAGGCCTTGACAACCTGTAGAGCCAATTAAGAGCCAGAAAATTTTATGCAAATTTGTGGGCTCTTAGACCCTCCCCCACACACTTGTTCCCTCATGCCCATCTTCCCCATCATTTAGTCCTGGGCCAAGATCCTCAGTATTCATGACCCTTGCATGAGCTGGGCTCTCCTGACAAGTTCAGAGCTGATTCCACCAATTAGCAGGTTCAGTGTACGGCAAGGCTGCGGTTTGGCTTGTGGAGCTGTAGGAAAAACAGGATGGGGCAGGATGGGGTCTGGGCCCCTGGCCCTCATGGACAGGAGCCCTAGGAGAGGAATTGCTTTGTATTAGGAGCCCATTAATTAGGGAGAGAGACAGAAAGACATTCAGATCTCATGCCTGCCTTAGCCTGGTGCAACTATGACTAGAATCTCTTGATATGAGTCCTGTGTCATTGAGGGTGGCAGGTTGTAGGACTGAAGGCAGGACGTGGAGAAATCATAGGAAGTGGCTACTGCAGATGTTTCAGAACAAGAATTGAACTCAAATGGGATTGTTTTTCATTAACAAAAAGTAGTTTTGAGGGTCATCTGAGTAATGAGGTCAGAGGAGATGCCAGTAGCCATGAATGACTGGGTTTATCCATATGGACCCCAGAGCCTGCCACTCACTGGAAGGGGTAGAAATACAGATTTGGACATTCCTCACATGTCAAGCGACCGAACTGGCCCTGTGCCCCAGAGCCCTGCTCCACCCAGCCTCTGACAATTGCAGTAGATTGGATCCCTCTAAAGGTCATTGTGTACCTGTGCCTTCCCATTCAATAACATTGTCCATGGAATGAAGAGTTGACCCTCAGCCCCCAGTGCCAGGTCCCCTGTGTCTGATCCCTGCCTTGCTTAATTAGAACTGCTTTGGTCACAAATGAGACCCAGCTTATACTGGCTAAGTCTCAGGGAACTTTACTGTCTATTATAAGGGTTTGTGCTTAGGAACTTGCATGTCACGGGGACTTCAGGCACCCTTGTCCCTTTTCTTTTGGAGTGCTGACTTCTACACCCTCGTAGCCACATTGGTCCTTGGCTACTTCTTCTTCCAGAGTGGATGAGGGGCCCCTCTCCCAGGCCAGTCAGTGGTGGCCAGGAAGATGCTCCTCCCTGGAGTGAGGATGGAAGTGTCCTTGGGGATGGGGGAGTGGGAGGATGAGGGATGGAGGGTGGGGGGTGAGGGGGGCAGGAGATAGGGGTGGAATGCTGGAGACTCGGGTGTATATCACACATTGTTAACCTTTTGCAGGTTTCCGTCCATGTTCCCTAAGCCAAGCCTCTAGGCTCCTGTACCCGCTACTCACGATCTCCCTTAGCTGGGATACCCAGGATCTTCCTACCCTTCTCCTTCAGTTTTGTCCTGGAGATGTCCCTCGGATGGGCCAGCCCTTCCCTTTCACCCACCCAAAGCCCTGTGGAACTGTCTTGAGAACAGCTCTGGGCCACAGTGTTTCTCATTTTGACACAGGAGGTGGAGTAACTTCTGCAGGCTGGAGCAGGGAGTGGCGGGGATCATATGGCACAGCGGCTGGTTGGTCTGTCCCAAAGTGTGGTGTTGGGCTGTTGTGTGTGTGGTCTTCCCGGAGAATGTGCCCCTCCAGAGCCTCCATTCCCTGTTCACAGCCCACGCTTGATCAGGCCCCAAGTGTCCCTTCCACAGGAGTGCACCACTGCCAGTTCCTGGGGATTTGCTCCCTTACAGCCAGGGATGGACTTAAGCAAGTATTAATTAGAATGCAGATGCCGCCCTTGTGAGAGTCTCCTGTCTCCTTCATACAAACGAGCCTCTGGGCATGCTCTGGGCTTTCTGGCAGATGCCTCCTGCCCTCCCTTAGCCGCTAGCATGTCCAGGCCCATTCTTCTACTTGATTTGAAATTTAGACTCTGGTGCTCACTCAGGAGACCCAGGGCGCAACTCCTCCCAGGCTGGAATAGCTTTTTCTTCCTTGGAGAGATGCTGAAATGTGGGTTTCTACAGTAATGGAGGTTCCCAGAACGTCCTCAGAGCCAGTTCTGGGCCTCCAAAATCTGTCTTGCAACATTCCCTGGGCTCTGGCTACTCCAGCTTGCCAAGACCAGACTTGTAAGTTGTGGGAGCTACAGAACCACTCCTTCCACGGTTAGAGTGACAGTCACGGTTTCCAGAGCTGTGCTCAGCCAGCTAACATCAGTTCTGACGGAGGAACTGGGCCCTGGCGTTGAGTGTTCTCAGGAGGGCTGATAAAGCTTGAGACAGGATCCATTCCCTAACTGCTCCCTCCCCAAACTCCAGCCTTTCTGTTGCCGCCTGCACCAGACCTCAGTATGAAGTCTGCCTGTTTTCCAAACTTAGATTAATAGCATCTGGACATGATTATAACGACAGCTAACATTCCTGTCGATTCCTCTGCCAGGGTGTGTTCCAAGTCCTTACACAGACACCCACTCATTTGGTCCCTATTAACATCATGTGGCATATTGTCCCCACTTAGCCGACAGGGACCCTAAGGCTCTACAAAGAATTGATGTCACTTGCCCAAGACCACACAGCCGTTCGCTATTACTGTGGCCTCTGGATTGAGGTGGTCCACTGGCCCGAGCTCTTAAATGCTGTGCTGAAACATCTGTTAACATCAGGTTATTAAGACACCAGTGATAGAGCCATGTGTGATGGTGAATGCCTGTAATCCCAGCACTTGGCAGGCAGAGAAAAGAGGTAAAAAACTTCAAAGCTACCCTTAGCTACAAAGTGAGTTCAAGATGGGCCTAGACCGTATTAAGCTTGTCTTACACAGCAACAACAAAATGCTAGTGATATAGAAGACATCAATTTCTAGTGATTTAGGAATTTTCTAGCCAATCTTCAGTTTAGCTGGACAACTGTGAGTCTCATCAGCTCTCTGCATCTCAGTTCAGACTCCTGTGCTGATGGTGGGACTTGATGCTAATTTACACACAGGTCTGGGTAGAGGGTGACCTTGATACAGGAGACAGGAACCCTGCTTAAAATCAGGCAAGCAGTAGAGTAGAGGATACGGGCCCTGCCTGCCTCCGCCTCTGTCCCACAGGACTGTGGGTGGTTTCAGCTCATGGAGCGAAGCGGGGCTCGTGAGCAGGATGCCCTTGATCCAGACTCGAGTAGCTTCCTTTCTTCAGATGGCTGAGCCCTACACAGCTGTGGTGGGTGCTCATGAGAGCTGGAGCCTATACCAGGCTGCCATTTCCTTCTCCCCCAGACAAGCTGTCTGAGGTGCTGTCCTCTGGACATGGCAGGGCTGTGACACACACGACATCACGATAGCTGCGGTTACCTACACAAGACTGCACAAAATTAAGCATGGAGGGCCAGGAGAAAATCTCTGTCTCTCTGTCTCTGTGTCTCTGTCTCTGTCTCTGTCTCTGTCTCTGTCTCTCTCTCTCTCTCTCTCTCTCTCTCTCTCTCTCTCTCACACACACACACACACACACACACACACACACACACACACACAAATCCAGCACAGAGGATGGAGGGACCCTCAAGGCCTTCCCCTACTGAGCGAGAGTCTCTCCTTTCTTTGAGTGTGGACATTGATAGGGTCCCCATGCCCCAGTGTATGAACCAATCCTCATGTGCATATGGGCAGCACTAAGGGGACTCAGTCAGTAAATAAACAAGTAAAAAGGGGGACATGAAGTTGGCGGGGAAACTTGAGTGCGGTAGTAGGTTCCTGGGCAGAGCTGGAGGGTGACAGTTAGGGGTGGATATGACCAAGACACATTGTGCTGTATACACATAGAAAATATAGAATATATAAAAATAAAATACTTTAGAAGAATGCGAGAAACAGGGAAATCAGGCTTGCCTTCTGGAATAAAGTTCAGATTTTGTAGATAGGTAAGAGTTTGAGCCCCGAGAGAAATTGCATTATTGCAGTGTGATGATCTTAAATTGTTTTGCTGTGGCTTTCTGTATGGCAGCTGGAGAACACACATCTTAGGGAGCTGAGTTCCGGGCTAGCCTGGGCTACCCAAGGCCTGTCTCCAACAACAAGTTGCATTAATTAATATATATGATTAAACATCTAGTTAAAGTTTTAGAGGACATCCACTCCCTCCAAGAGCCACCACTTACTCATGTGGTGGCCCTAACTTGTGATTCTGTGACAATTCCTCAGTCTGAGACATGTTACACAGGTTCCTCACGGCAGTGTCTGACCTGTGTTTTTAAGTCCCCACCTCAGTTATTAGCGAGGGTCCATGTGAACCCTCTCCTTTTCTCTCCTCTCTGGGTGACCCCTTGACACCCCCGTCGCCTGTAGCACACTATGACAGCATGTTTGTGAGCATAGACACCAAGAGCAGTAATTACGGATTTTCCTCTAAGGAATCAGGACAAAAGTCACACGAGAGCCAGCAGAATCCATAGCTTGGGTAGCAAGGAAGAGTGCAAAATACTTTAAAGGCTAATTCACATTGTAGCCAATGCCGGGAAAGGTAGGGAGGGGAACGGGGGTCTGGATGTTGGGGCCCCAGTGAGGAGAGCACAGCAGCAAATAGGGGAATAGCATTTTGGGTGTGAGCAAATAAAATCTACAAATAGAGTTGGCTGTGCATATTTAGATCTCCTACGCTGTCTCAACCCAAACCTGGAAGTAGGTCCAGGGTACAGCCCAGGGGCTTAAGGGAGACTGCCTGTCACGGTGACTAAAGAGCAGTTGGGTTCACAATGTGGGTTAGGCTTCAGGTCAGCCACCTTGAGGGGACCCTTCCTCCCAAAGCTTCATAAGGCTTCACAGAAAAACCTGGGGACCAGTTGTCCTCAAGTTGGGCCCCATGGGTATCAGTGCCCCAGCTTTGCTCCAGGCTTCTGTGCTGATGTTTCTAGCTGTGGCTTCCCCTTCATGGTCTACGCTATTGTTGGAGTGCTGGCACTCACACAGTACCCTAGAGGTTCATTTAACTCTGCAATCTCCCTTGGCTAGACCTCAGTGCAGCATTTTATAAAAGACAGTGAGAACATCATCTTTGAGCTGACTGGAGGTGTGTACAGGTAAAATAAAACTGCAGATGATTTGGGAGAAGAGAAAAATACCCACAACCAAGAAAAGCCTCGGAAGCCTGATTCTGGGATGTTCGTTCCTGAGGCATTTCTGAGTTCTTGAGGTGTTCAGGCCCTGCCTGAGGCCCTGCTGTGGGGAAAAGGTTGACAGAGTTCCTTTCCGATGAAACTTAGACAGATGATAGACAGCCATCAGTTGACAGCTTGCCATCTATACATGAGTCTTCAGCTGCAGCTTTGCATAATCAATGCCAGGAGCTGTCAGTGCCAACCACTGCCGTGTGAAGCCCACGAATGCATCTGCTCATCTTTGACGTGAATTCCATTCACCAAATGTCCCTCACTAGGCGTAGTGGCTCACACCTCTAATTCCAGCACTGTAGAGACAGAAGCAAAAGCATTGTGTGATGCAGAGGTCAGCTGGATTGTGTAGTGAGTTCTAGGCCAGTCTGGGTTACAGTGTGAGACCCTGTCTCAAACAAACTGAATGAACTGTCCCACTGTCCCGAGAGAGGGGGAAGAGAAGTGAAGGTTTACCCAGAAGGTCCACCCATCTCACTGGCCAGCACCATGAAGGGCTTACGCACAGCTGACCTTGAAGTTGATTTTGCTTTGCTTGGTGGGGGACTGTTTGGGGAAATCTTTCCTTGTTAAGCAGTGGGTGAGGAGTGATTCCGTGTCTTTTTGAGGCATCTGGAGAGCAAGCTGGGAAAATTGGGGAAGCCCAGGGACCTGGCCTTTCCTTCCCATAGAACCTTCAGGGAGTGGACCCCAAGCTCAGGAGGGGTCACATTTTGTGTACTTGCATAATCGGGAGTGATTCTAAATCCAAGCTGTCACCATTGTCACCACCTTGAAACTCTGCTGCCATTGCTATGCAACGCTCTCAAGCTGTTTGTGGTGAAGAACCAGTTTTTCACTGAATAATAAACTCTTATTCAAGCTGGGTGTCTTAGCTAAGGTTTCCATTGCTGCAGTGAAACACTGTGTCTAAGGTAACTTGAGGAGGAAAGGGTTTGTTTCAGCTTAGAATTCTAGGTGACAGTCCCTCACTGACAGGAACTCACACAGGGCAGGACCCTGGAGGCAGGGGCTGATGCAGAGGCCGTGGAGGGCGCCGCCTACCCGCTTGCTCCTCATGGCTTGCTCAGCCTGCTTTCTTGTAAAACCCAGGACCACCTGTCCAGAGGTGGCACCACCCATAATGGCCTATTCACATCAGTCACTAATTAAGGATATGCCCTGCAGGCTTGCCTATAGCCCAGTCTTATGGAGGCTTGTATTTTCAGTTGCATCTCTCTTTCCTCAGATGACTATAGCTTGTGTCGAGCTGATCTAAAAAATAAATAAATAAATAAATAAGCCAGCACACTGTACTCATATCTGTAACCCCAGCACTTGAGAGGCTAACACAAGGTTATTAATTCAAGCTTTAGCCAAGGCTACAGAGACAGCAAGACCCTGTGTCCAAAAAAGGGGGCAGGGACTGGGGAGGTGGCTTAGTGGGTAATGCTCTCATCACACAGGCATGGGGACCAGAGTTTGAATCGTCACAACTTCACAAAAACAGGTTGGGCATGGTGACCAGTATGGAAGGTAGGGACTAGGGATTCTTAGAGCCAGCTGGCTAGCCAGATGAGCCAAAATAGTGAACTCTGGGTTCAGCCAGAGACCCTGCCTCAATATGTAATTTGAGCTCAAACGAGGAAGATGCCCGATGTCAGCTTCAGGAAACCACAGACACATGTGTGCATCCATCCACATGCAAACTCAAACATTCATATACATATAACATAAGCAAAAGAGTTACCTGCAACTCGGCTGGAAAGATGGCTCAGCTGTTGAGAGGATCCAGCGCCCACACGATGGCTCATAACCATCCATAACTCCAGTTCCAGAGGATCTGATGCCCTCTCCTGGCCTCCAATCGTTTTATATATATATATATATATATATATATATATATATATATATATATATGTGTGTGTGTGTGTGTGTGTGTGTGTGTGTGTGTGTGTGTGTGTGTACATGCGTGTGTGTGTGTGTGTGTGTGTGTGTGTGTGTGTATATATGCAGACAAAATACCTATACAAATAAAATAAATACAATGCTTAAAATAAATACAAATGCTTAAAAACTTTTATAAGGTAACCTAATTCTTGACTTGGGGTTTGCCTACAGCAAAGAATAAAAATAAATGTTAAAAAAAAATGAAAAGAAAATCCAGAGCCTTTGCTACCAGTCTCAAGGACCATGCTTTGGGCTATACTGGCCCTGAGGCCCCGGGGTCAAAGGCCACTGGGGAACTGCTGTCCTTCCCAGCTCCATGTTAGGGCAGTTATAAAAGAGAACGAGGAAGCTCCCGTAGGAAAAAAGCAGCCGAGCTGTGTTCCTGTGTCCCTCACACCTCTTGCTCAGCTCGTCCCTTTGTGAGTCGATTTCCCTGCCAGAGCTCCATGCACAGGTGAAGATTTTATTCTGTACCCGCAGCTGGGGAAGCGAAAGGTCACAGCTAGTTGGAATCTTCTCCAGTTCCCTTCATGAATGCAGCTTTGGGTCTGCACTGGTTTGGTCCCAAAGCAAGGGACCGCTGAGATGGTGGTCATGTCTGGCTGACATGGCCTGTCCCAGCCCGGGGAAAGTGAGGTCACTGTGGACTCTGTGTTGCAGTTCTCCAAGGAGAGGCACATCATGGACCGGACCCCTGAGAGGCTGAAAAAGGACCTGGAGGAGGAGCTCCTGCTGAACAGCGAGGACCTACGGAGCCACGCCTGGTACCATGGCCGGATCCCCAGACAGGTATGTGTTCTGCTCCCCTCAGGCAGTATCTTACTGATGGTGCTGTTGGGTCCAGCTCACAGATTACAAAACTCTAGTACTGTAAAGTAACTTAACTTAGACCTGTGTCTAAAGAGACCTTGGGAAGAGCTAACGGTGTGTGGGCAGGAGGCTGCAGCACTGCCGGAAGTATGTGGATGGCAGGGTTCAGATAATTAAGATCTTGGCCAGTGGCTAGAGCTTCCTACCACTTGGACCCTTTCTTGAAGGCAGTGACTTATCTCAGATGACCAGGCAGGTGGCACAGACTGACAAACCCAAACCTGCTCCAATTGAGCCAGCACATGCCTACTGACTCTGTTTTCTCTCTACTGGACCCCATGATCCAAGGATGGGGCAGAGGAGGGATTATCCCAGGGACCACAGCTTCATGGACCAGGGTATCTTTTATGTGGTTGTCACCAACATGTTTTTATTTAATAGTATAGGAATTGAAGAGGCCAGGTGGTGGTGGTGCACACCCTTAATCCCAGCATTCGGAAGGCAGAGGCAGGTGGATCTCCATGAGTTTGAGGCCAGCCTGGTTTACAGAGCAAGTGCCAGGACAGGCTCCAAAGCTACCCAGAGAATCCGTGTCCCCACAGTTAGTCAGAAGAATTGAGGTGTACAGTTACCCATGGGTTTTTATTATAAACATAATCTGGCCAGTCATTAACCAAGGACAATAGAACAGGAAATGGATGTCAAAGTCTAAGGAGAATGGTGGAACCTGAATGATGGGATTAAATGTGTGCACCACCACTGCCCAGCTTAGCCCCAAATTTCTTAACACTATCAAAGAAATAATTCTTAATCTGACCTTGATACTTTTGTGCATGTGTATAATCTTAAAATTGATTTTAGAGGGGGGCTGGAGAGATGGCTTAGTGGTTAAGAGCATTGACTGCTCTTCCAGTCCTGGTTCAACCCCCAGCACCCACATGGCAACTCACAGCTGTCTGCGACTCCAGTTCCAGGGGACCCCACACCCGTGACAAAGCACCAATGCACATAAAATAAAAATAAAAACTTAAAAAACTGATTATAGAAAATATAGATAGGATAAAAGAAAATTCAACTCTTATCCCTAATTGTCTCCCCTGGAGATAGTCTTTGTGAATATTTTGGTGTACATCTCTCCAGACCTCCTCAATCAAGTAGGAGATCTTACAGCTTTCTACAGCCCACTTTCTTCACTTAATGATGTGCCCTGGGAATTCACTCCAGCTGCAAAATATCCTCCTGCACCAGCGCACACTGAGCACATGTCCATCATACACATGCATCACAATTTATTGGGTACTTAAGAGTGTTTCTAGCAGCCTGACCAACATCCTGTAAGATAACTACCATGTTCAGACCTATAATTCTTTCTACTGGCTCGATTCTGGGAAATGGAATTTCTGCGTGAAGATGTATTTTAAGGCAAAGATGCAATTTTAAAGTAACCATGGTAGCATACTATTCTGAGCTACCAGAAGTATAGCATCACTTGGATGCTAGAATATCCTAGAAAAAAAAAATGTCATCACTGCTGTCCTTCTTCGTGTGCCAGGAGGCATCACCCTGGACTGGGTAACTGAAACCCCACAGCAATGATAACAATGTGCCAGCATTCTAAACCTTTGACACTTCCAGCCACTCTATAAGCAATAACATTATCTACATCTTACAAATGATGTGACTGAGCCACGAAGAGCTTATGGAATCTTTCTAGCCACATATCTGAGGTCAGGTTCTGAAATGACTGACACAGTATAGGTCTTTACTGAAAACATCACCACTGTAGCACTTTCCTATTTGGGGTATCCACTGTGTTGCAGACATTTCACATATGCACATGTGTTATCTTTCCAATAACCTTGTGAGATGAGGGGACCTCAAGTGACTTTTTCCTAGCCTCCTAGCATGGCACCACGTCCTCCCTGGTCTCATCCTGCTTCACAGACAGGAATCTCAGGAGGGTGTCGAGGCACCAAAACAGCCTCTTGATCCTCTTCTCTTCACTAGTTAGACGGAAAGTCAGACCCACACAGTCTCATTTCTTCCTGCTGTTTTACAACCTTCAAGTCTGTGGTAATGTCATGTTCTTGTCACATCTTCCTGACCACCCTCATTTGAAAAATAACGCTCCAAAGCTTTCTTTTCCTTCACAACAGCTGACACATACCAGTGACTGTCCTAAGATGAGAGTGGCTACACTAAACATAGAAAGCCCCCGAAAAAGTGCTTAGTCAGCGCCGTGCCCCCTGAGCCTGCAGAGACGCTGGACATGTAGGGGATAGTCAATAAATAGTTTGGTGTTTTGTTTTTGAGGGAGGGCTGACCTCAAACATGTTATTATGCATCCCAGGCTGGCCTCAAACTGACAGCCCTGTTTTAGCCTCGTGAGCACTGGGATTATGGTTGTACATGGCCTTACCCAGCTAGTAAATAGCTCCTGAGTGTGACTTTTAACAAACTAAAGATCTGACAACAGAAGGAATGCTAGGAGATGGCTCAGTTGGTGAAATGGTCACCTTGTAAGCACAAGGACCAATCCCCAGAACGCACATGGGGGGGGGGAGGGAGGGAGGGGAGGGAGAGGAAGGGGAGGGAGAGGGAGGGGAGGGAGAGCGGAGGGAGAAGTAAAAAGGAAGGCAGGTGTGGTAACAAATGCATTGAGAAGGCAGATAGAGGCAGATTCCTGGCTTGCTTGCTGGCCAGCTAGCCTCATCTACTTGGAGAGTTCCAGACTCCTGGCCTGCTGGCTAGCCTCGTCTACTTGGAGAGTTCCAGGCAAGAGGGAAGCCCTGTCTCAAAAAAAAAAAAAAAAAAAAAAAAAGACAGGCTGCGCCTCAGGACGGACACCCAGGGTTATTCTGGTCTCTGCAGATGCACACACATAGATGCTCACATAGAAAGAAGAGGCACAGCAGCAGTGACTTCTGCTAAGCTCTTGAGAGGATCTGTTTGCCTCTCCTGTTCCTCATCCACCATTCTGTCTACAGGTATCTGAAACCCTCGTGCAGCGAGATGGTGACTTCCTGGTTCGAGACTCCCTGTCTAGCCCGGGAAACTTTGTCCTGACCTGTCAGTGGAAGAACCTCGCTCAGCACTTTAAGATCAACCGGACTGTTCTGCGGCTCAGTGAGGCCTACAGCCGTGTACAGTATCAGTTTGAGATGGAGAGCTTTGACTCCATCCCCGGCTTGGTGCGCTGCTACGTGGGCAACCGGCGGCCCATCTCCCAGCAGAGTGGTGCCATCATATTCCAGCCCATCAACAGGACAGTGCCCCTCTGGTGTCTGGAGGAGCGCTATGGCACTTCACCAGGCTTCTGCCGGGAGGGCAGCTTTACTGATGGAAGGCCAGATATGGCTAAGAGGTTGAGCCTCACCACAGGGAGCATCCAGGCTCGGGAACACAGCTTGCCCCGGGGAAACCTGCTCAGGTAGGTCCAAGGGATGCTGGGGGCCCAGCTAAGGCCAAGGGGTGTAGAGAATACTGCTACACTCACTGTGAGTGGATAGCTGTGACAAGGTGTGTGCGATTAGCTAGTTCCCAGTTAAAGTTCATGAAAAGCAAATGGCAGAACCGGGTGTGTAATGCATGCCTCCGTGCTCTGAGGCTGAAGTGGGGAGATTGCCCCAAGTTCAAGGCCTTCCTAGATTACAGAATGAGACCTCACTTTAAAAACAAACAGCAACAAAAGGCACGGGCTGAGCAGGGGAGAGGCCGATCTGGAGGCAAGGGGATGTTTGGGGGACCTGGGAGGCAGTCAGGGGCCAGAGGAGCCTGGCGGGGTCGTTCTGGAACAGAGCATCTACGTGTGGGAGAGATGGGGTGGGGGAAAATCCTAGCCAATGGTGGGAGCTTTTGTTCCAGGCTAGGGGTTACAAAAACTCGGTATGGTGAACAAATCCTAAAGCAGAACTAGGTAGCGGGAGGCATAGACTGAGGAGAGAGACAGAATGAAGCAAGTCAGTCAGGGTTTCAGGAGGGAACCAGGCTGAAAGCAAGAGAAAGAGCTAGAAGCTAGGCCTCTGGGTCTTTGGGATTGGAGGGAGGCTGAGAAGACCACCCAGGCAATGCATGGGTGACTACAGGGAGCGAGGCATGCCTTGGAGGAAAAAGGCATTTGGTCCAATGGTGTCAGCGTCCAGCAGAGGTCACTGTTGAGGACTCGCACTAGGGCCTGGTCATCTGGAAAGGGGCTCACCTGGAGGGAACAGATAGGATTTGAAGAACTGGAGGTGTAGAGGGAGGAATCTGCCCTCTGTGGCCCTGAGACTGAGCAGAAACATTCAGAGAGTCGGGCAGAAAGGGGCTGAGAGATGAGCTCTGTATTTGCATAGATGTGGCTTTCCAGAACTGAGAACCCTTCATACATCCAACTGTCAGAGGGGGCGGAGGGGAGAAGCTGAGAGATGTAGGCTGACCCCATATCATGCAGCAGCCCTGCCCCCACTCCTGGCTTCTGAGCTCCCACGCATAAGTGAACGTGTTCATTCTCCTCTCTGCTTTTCTGTCTGGGCCAGTAGAAAATGTAAACTATAATTTCTTTACAGCAAACCGCCTCCCTCACGAAACACAGGACTGTGTGAGTAACATAAATTACAGCTGTGTTCATATTAGTCAGCATCTGACTCAGAACCTGTGGCTCCGGGCTGGCTCCATGTGGCTAGCTGTGCATCCCTGGGCAGAGACCTTAACCTCTCTGGGACACCCTTTCTTCCTCTGGAAGCATGGGACTTGCAAGAGTTAAATGGTGTAGGAAATGGACAGCGTTTGTACGTACAGTAAACGCTATCGTCCTGGGTAGCTTTTATTGTCTGCAGGGAAGGCAAAAGTCAGACCTAGGTGTAAGCAGGGAGCCAAGGATGATAGCGAAGATGGTGTTCTGATTGGTCTCTGGAATGTGGAAGCTCTGGTACAGCTACCCAGAGGCAGCAGCCCACACACTCCGGGCAGAGGGAGGGTGGCCTCAACATGGCTAGTGGCCTTAATGGGCTTGTCACCCTACCCTGTGCCCTCCATGTGAGCTTTGGCCCACTGCCACCTGCTCTGACATTGGCCATGTTTCTTGGCTGGCAGCCTCAGGCCCTGGGCAAAGGTGTGTACTCACAGGCAGGTTACAATTCCACTTGTCCAGCTGCTCTGGGCCCCTTGATCTGGCCGGTTGATCGTTGATCATGGCGGACATGATTCAATTATTGTTTCTGTTTGGAATTTGCCCCGTCTTGACGTGCTTATCTTTGAGAGGTTGCTAGAAGGTAGGAAAGATCTGGTTTGTGTGAGAATGATTTATGCTGGGGTAGGGGTGAGAGTGGGGGAGGGGTGGGGGATACACCATAGCCTTGAAGATCCTGTGTATCTCTCCCCCTATTGAGAGAATCCAGTCTCCTGGTGTAATTAGAACAAGCTCCAATTTGGTGGGGAAGGACAGAGGGAGTGGTGGCATAAGTGTTTCAAGTTCCCCTCTACCTTGCCCTGTCTGTCCTGTGCCTCCCAGTTGCCATTGGTGACCACGCAATGCTACTTTGCTTCTAACTCAGCAGTTAGAGGTCATCTGTGGGTGCTCCCAGCACAGCCAGGAAGACAGGCATGACAGCCAGCCCCTGGGATCTGGAGATGATTTAGGAGGCGGGAGTACTGGTCTGTGCATAGACGTGGAGTGGCCTCCAGCTTCCTTCCAGCTGACATTGATCCATCGCGGAAAAGTCATGTTAGTTAAATAAGTCATTCCCCCAGGGAATGAGAATCATTTTAAGCTTTTTAAAAAGTACACATTCCCGGTCATCAGATCCCTCCTCACTACCCCCAGAGGATCGTGACCCCATTCATCCTGCTCTGTTCAACAGGATGGGAGGGCCGAGGAGGCCTCCTAGGACTTAGCTGCCTTGGCCCTGGGGACTCGGCACACCCCATCAGCTCTTCCTCCTCTGTGGCCATTCCTTTACTGTTAGGGTATGTTCCACAATCATTCTGGAAGTTGTCTTAACTTTCCGTGGTGACGTTGCCTAACGAAGGTTTTACTACTTAATGACACATTTGTGCCTCGTCTTTGGCTTCAGGAATAAAGAGAAGAGTGGCAGCCAGCCCGCCTGCCTGGATCACGTGCAGGACAGGAGGGCCTTAGTCCTCAAAGCCCACCAGTCGGAGAGTCACCTGCCGATAGGTAGGTGTGTGGGAGGCTCAGGGAAGGGGTGTTAGCAGTGTGGCCCTGGTCACCGTTGGGCTTTTCCTGCCTGAACAGGCCACTTGGCTTTGACGACTCCATGCCTGCAGCCTGGAAGGAAGGTTTGCAGGGCTGTCTGGTTGTGGCACACAGAGCTAGCTCAATGCATCATCACGCAGAGATTTAAGTTCCACAACCAGACTCAGGGGGGCAGGTATTTTGCAGTTGAGGAAACTGAGGAGCTGGCACATTAAGTAAGGGGGCCACTTAGCATTCGCACCCCAGCTTTTTACACTTCAAACCCTTTAGATAAGTGGTGGGTATCATGAAAGAGCCCACTCTTCAGTGCTCCCCACCCCCACCCTGTGTGGCAGTGGCTCAGTTGGTCCTGCTAACAGAGCCCTTGGCTACCAACACCTTGCTGCTTCTCCGCTAGACTCCTGGCCAGGGGAGTGGCGGGGTGTGGGAAAGCCATAAACAGTCAGTGTTAGTGCGTCGGTTTATCATTCCTTTTCTATGTAACCTTCCCTGGGACCACAGTGATCTTCCCCAGTGCCCCTTTGTGTCTATTGTCCTTGCTGAGATCATCAACCCCGCTGTGAGAGTGACTCAGAGCCCTTAATGCTCTGTGGCTGGAGACTTCTGTTTCTTGGTGCAGGATCGTGTTATTCACTGCCCAAGACACGCTTCCCAGTTCTGACTGTCCCAACCTGCTGTGACCATAAAATGGTGTCACAGCCCTGCCCCTGGGGTTTAGACTCTCTCTCCTGGAGTGAGGTGGAGCTGGTGCAGCCTTCAGTGTTCTAGACTGTGAGAAAGCGCTTTCTTTGGTGCAGAGGGGAACCCAAGGGCACAGAAGGAGACCTGGGAGCTGTCACTCCCGTTTCGTTCTGCTCTCCAGACAGCCGAGCACTCTCTGACCTTCTTTTCTCCTCCACAGGCTGCAAGCTGCCCCCTCAATCTTCAGGTATGGACTCGAGCCCTAGCCCCAGCTCTCCGGTGTTCAGGACTGGCAGCGAGCCCACTCTGAGTCCGGCGCTGGTACGGCGGTTCTCTGCAGACACTAGGGCAGGGGAGGCTTTGCGGGGGTCAGACAGCCAGCTGTGCCCCAAGCCACCCCCAAAGCCCTGCAAGGTGCCCTTCCTCAAGGTTCCCCCGTCTCCATCTGCCTGCCTCAACTCAGAGGCCAACTACTGTGAACTGAACCCGGCCTTTGCCGTGGGCTGCGACAGGGGAGCCAAGCTTCTCACACTTGCCCAAGGCAGCCACGCAGAGCTGCCGACAGCCAAACAGAATGGGGCGTCAGGTCCCCGCACCTCTGGCATCAACTACTTGATCCTGGATGGGGATGACCAAGCAAGACCTTGGGATCCACTGGCAGCACAGATGGATGAGGGTCAGGAGGAAGAGACCGCGTTCGTGCCGCCTCTCATGGAAACCGTGTCGTCATTCAGACCCAACGACTTCGAGTCCAAACTCCTTCCTCCAGAGAACAAACCCCTGGAAACGGCCATGCTGAAGCGTGCAAAAGAAGTGTTCACCAACAACGATGCCAGGGTCATCGCACAGCACATGCTGAGTGTGGACTGCAAGGTTAGTGTTCTGTGGCTGGCCCCTTCCCACAGTTCATGGAAGAGCCAGATGATAACGCAGGCGTGGAGATTTACCTACAGGGTGGGACCCGCCATCAGGACAACCTTTGCCCAGCAGGAAACTTCACCTTGGGCAGAGGGAGGGCGGGCCTGCCCTTGCATCCAGCCTGCTGGAGTTCCAGTGACTCCTCCTCCTCAGGCCTGGAGTTTAGTTTAGAATTCCCCTCAGGCCTGTTAGAATGGGAACAGCTTGGGGGCAAAGGAATATAACTAAAAGCCTGGTTTCAGGAGTTGTAGGGCCCTGGCTATTTTATTCTGTGAAGCACTGTACTTACCTCTGTGCCATATTTATTTTATTACTGACATGATCTCTAGGATAATCACCTTCAACTGGATCTTTGTGGGATTTTTTGTTTTTCTTGTTTTTTCAAGAATTGTTCAAGTTAGAAAAAAATGTAACATGAAGATTAGAAGAAAAGATAAAATCCTACAAAATCCAACTTCCTGGGCCTTCAGAGATGGCTCAGCAGGTATATGTGCTAGCTGCCGAGATGTAATCTGAATACCCAGAATCCTAGTGGTTGAAAGGACCAACTTCTACAAGTTGGGCCTCTAAACAGGCCCCAAGGGGAGAGCCCTGGAAGGAACAGGAGTGCTTCGAAAGAACAGAACTTGTTGACTCTGTTGCCTGGGCATTCTTGGGCAGAACACACAGGGAGACAGATAATTTGCCATTATAGATCATTGCCTTAGTGTCCTGTGGCAAGAGGTTGAGAGTTACTGTCCCAGAAAACCAGTCACACTGGGCCCTGGGTCTGAGTGTTCAGCGCCATGCCAGTAAGCCAGAGGTGGTGAGATTCACACCTAGTGTGAGCCTGCTTGCCCACCCTCAACCCCCAGGAGAAGCTCCTGGTGCACACAGGGGTCTGTACTTACAGAACAGCTCCTTTCCTCAGGGGCTAGGAGCCCTTGGGTGTCTATGAGGAAGAAAAGGGGAGATGCCTGCCCACTCTTCACAGGTCTGGAAACTTCCCACTTTTTGACAGCCTTGAGAGGAGAGTCCAAGGCTGATGTCACCTGACAAGTATGTAGTCCTCCCTCTTTTCTGCCCTGTACCGTATGTCCCATGTCTGTCTTCAGGCTTCACCGGGAGTCCCCAGCAAGCAAGGAGAAACCAGCCTAGACTGCTTACCCTAGTATCACGGGCAAGGCTGCGTTCACCTCTCGTATTTCCCTCCACCATCCATCCCTTGCTTTTTCCTCAGAACTACCAGGTACAGGCAGTGTTTCCCACAGGAAAATTATTTCCCACCTCAAATGTAGCAGCGTAAAGAGATGGGGCCACCCAGGAGCCAAAGGCAGCCATGGAACAGCCATCTGGGTCCCACGTGCCCAGTCCCACGTGCCCATCCCCACCCAGCATGTAGTTCAGGCTCAGCTGCTTCTTAAGGGCATCAGGGCAGTGGGTGGTTCTGAGCACACTGGAAGCTGGAACCCATCCGTGTTCAGCATCCCAACTTATGGGCCCCTCCCACCTGCAGATAGCCACTGCTTGTTTGTCACCCCGGCAGAGCACTGCCACTCTTCAGCCTACGTCTTTGGATGTGGGAGTGAAATCCAGTAGTTAAAAACTTGGCCTTTAGGGATGAGTCCAAACCCCACCTCTGTCCATTAGCTGTGGCCCTCATTCTCTTTCCAGTTGTGGAATGGCGTACCATCACCCAGGTGGTCAGTGAAGGCTGAGCTAATATATGTGAAGCCGCAGACACATCGCCTGGCCAGAGCAAGCACTAAGTGTTGGCCAGAGTTACATATTCAGCCTTGACTGAGCAACTGCTGTCACCTCTGTCCTGGATGGACCTTCTTTCTGGTGGGAATGGCTTAAGAGGAAGAGTGATGCAAGAACTTGGTGTACAGCAGGGCTGGGGATGCTCTGTACAGGCGGACTTCCTAGACAAGAGCTTGAAGCTAGAGATGAATTTAGAAGTCTGACCAGCTGCCAAGGTGAAGGCAGAAAGTGTTGTGCAGGTGGCTAGGAGGCACACACACCAGGATTTCTGCCAAAAGCCATGGGGAGAGAGGTCTAGATAGGATTTGTTTCTGGACCTAAGAAGCGGGGGGATGGGGTGGGATGGGAAGGGCCCGATTGCCTTTCCCAGTGTTTGTAAGTTTCTTCTGGGTTCTTGCACCAAGTTAGGGCGACAAGCCCAAGGGTGTGTGGGCTCAGCTCTGAGGCCTCTGAGCTATGAACAGAACCAGCACAGCCGGTGATCGGGCCTGGTGGTCTGATTGCACTTTAGGCCTCTTGGTAGCTGGGTAGAGGGCCAGGCCGGGTACCCACCGGGGCTGCTGCACACTGCGGCGGCCTCGAAGCCATGGAGGGTAGGAGGGGGGCATGTAAGCCATCCTACCCTGCCAAGGGAGGGTCAGCCCACAGTAAGCACTGCTCCTCCCTCCTCTATAACTCCGAGGACTTAGCCTGGGCCTGCAGCGTGGGTCCCACATCCCCTAGTCCTCTAGCTTGGCCCTGGAAAGTATGTGCATCCCAGGAAAGGGACCTGATGGTGGCTTACTTACTCTCAAGTCACAATAGAGCCTTCTTGCTCTCAGATCAGAGCCCCCAGATGCTTACCAGTTTCCAGAAGAAAACTGTTAGTGATAGGCCCTTCAGTCTTGTTACATAGAAGGTGTGAGTTACAGAGCACCTCAGAGAGGTACAGGGCTTAGGCTGGATGGTGGCCTAAACTCATGAAAGGCCTTCATATGGAATGCCTTGCCATGGTCAAGGTGGAACTCTCTTTCCTGTGATCTGGACAGAACTGGACCCTTTCCACATGGCCAACTTTCATTCAAATAGTCATTTGAATCTGTGGCAAAGCCCTCGAGAAAAGTGAATTGAAACTGCAGTGGTTAGCAGAGAATGAAGCCTGCAAACTGTCCTGGGCAGCCAGGTCCTCACACTGATACCCCGGGCTGACTATAGTTGCTTTGCTCGGGACTACAGAAGCTTAAGGTCAGGTTTCAACACTGTTGAACTCACAGACGTGTGTGTGTGTGTGTGTGTGTGTGTGTGTGTGTGATATATATGAAGATCTGTGCACTGCTCGCATGCCTGCAGTGATTATGATAGAGGACAGCCCACCAATGAAGCCCAGGATGCATCCTGTGCCACCGGCATGTCCAGACTTGGTTAGTCGGCCTGAATCCCAGGGTCACACTGCAGTATGTGAGCGAGCTATCCTGGCCCCAGTTTAGAGACATGCTGAGTTCACTGTCATGCTTCAGCATGATGTACACTAACTAGAAATGGTCCGGTCTAACCTCCCATTCCATTAAACTGCGACTAGACACACAAGAAACAAGATGGTAAGAAGCACGCACTGTAAGAAACTCACAGGACACATTTAATTCTTTGGGTTGGGGTGAGAGCTGGCTCGGACAAAGTTCTCAGGGACCTCTCTGGAGGAGGTGTGGGTGTGTTAGTTTCAAATCACCACAGATGTTTGCAATGGAGTCCAGCCGTAAGGCGCACTTACTGCACCCGGGGGAGGCGTAATTAAGGACAATAGCAGCCAGCAGTGGCTGTTAGAACATGAATGGCAAAGCCCAGAGCAGAGGGGAGCTTGGACAGAACTCTGCTTTTCCACTGAGGAGACTAGCAGGCTACACACACACAGCCTTGCTATTAGCAGCAAAACGTCCCTCCAGGATCCAGCCTGTGTCAGGGCAAAGCTCTAACTAATGATTAATTCCCTGGCTGGGCATGAATGCATGCCAGATCTGTAGGCTCTAGAGACCATTAGGACGTCTCTCAGACTTTTGCCCACTGAGAGAACAGTGTATTCATGTGTGAAATAGTACACATAGGGTACATACGGACATGTCAGTGTGCGGAGGTCAGAGGACAACCTCTGGTGTCCTGAGGAGCTATCCACCTTGTCGTTTGAGAGAGTCTCTTACATGGATTTGGGCTTGCAAATTAGGTTAAGCTGACTAGCTGATGAGCCTCTGCCTCCTCAGTGCTGAAGGTTAAGCTCACTCCATCATGCTTGGCTGTCTACAAGGGCACTAGCAATTAAACTCAGGTTCTCAGTTTCGTATGGCACGCACTCTATGAACCAAGCTATTTTCCCAGCCCCTCACCCAGTTTTATACTTTATTATGTATGTTAAGAGTATGCTGTCACTCAAATACAAGCACATTCTCTCCGAAGCCACAGGATTTCTATTAACTATATTTCTCTCCTCATGCTAAATTAACACTGGGGGCAACCCACTTCCTGATCCATCGAATTTCTGCTTGGCTCCCGACAGGTTGCTAGGATACTAGAAGTCTCTGAAGACATGAAGAGGAGCATGGGTACAAGCTCAGGACTGGAACTCATTACCTTGCCTCATGGACGCCAGCTGCGTCTGGACATTATAGAAAGGTGAGCATGCCATGCCGTCTCTGCATTTCCTACACTTTGAGCTCCGAGCAGGAGGCAGATGGAGAGAGCAGCAGCAGCCTGTCCTGGAGTCATGTCACTCCTCTCCAGGGTCGTCCCCATGGCTCTTCTCAAGCCCGAGCTGTAGAGTACCTGGAGAGGGGCACAGTGCAGCATGAGTCAGGGACATCACACCTTCCTGGCCCGGGTCCTGATTGGTGGCTGGAGAGTGGTTTTGAAGCTGTGGCAGGGCTGCAGTCAGAACACCACCTGCCTGCTGTGTTCTACCTACCGCTCATGAGCATCTCTGAAGTTTAAGACCTCCTGAAGAACTAGGCAGGATTGGGGAAGACTGAGGAGAACGGATTCTGGCCTTTCTGTAAGGGGTGGACTGGAGGACCAGGGATCCCAGGGCTCTGAAACCACCCTGAGTACCACCCTGGTACTCAGCTTCCTTTCTTGTTGCTGTACTAAATTACCCTGGCAAAAGTGTCCTAGGAAAGGGTTTATGTAAGCTCATAGTCCCTCATGGTGGGGAAGTGGAGACAGCAGGTCTGAAAGATCTGCTCACCCGTCTCCACCGTGAGGGACAGTGCCCTTCTCCGCTCATACAGTGCAGGGTCCCAGCTGGGAACACTGTCCCCACAGTGGCATGTCTTTCCAACTCAGCTAATAAAAGCCCATCTACCAGCTGACTTTAGATTCTCTCAAATTGACCCTACTGACCATCACACCAGGTGTCCATTAAAACACATCTGCCTAGAATCTCAGTCCTTGGGGGAGGCCGAAGCAGGAGGAACAAGGCCAGCCAGCCCAGGATACACAATAAAGCCTTCTCTCAAAAAGACAACAAAACAAAAAACATGCCCTTGAACATGGAATGCTTAGAGACGAGAGATGCTTCAAGACAAACACAAGACTATATTTCATATTATCACCAAAGCTGGCCTTTTACACACAAACATACACATGTGCACACACACTCACTATTGTGCAAGTTATTTCCCAGTAGCCATGACGGTTACAGCTTCCATGATATTTTCTTGGGTACAGCCCTGACCAGTTGAGTTTTCTGTGGTGTAGGGAATGTGAACAAACACAGACTGGTTTGGCCACCGTACATGGGTGGCAGATGCAACTGAGAGATTTTACTCTCCCGCTGTGTGCTAGCAGCTCTTGGCCTCTGGGAAGTGAAGGCTGCATTTCACATAACTTTACAGAGTTATGCTGGATTACGTGCCTGTAGTCCCAGCAGTGGGGAAGCAGAAGCAAGAGCATCACAATCTCTATACTGTCAGTCCAGGCCAGCCTGGGCTGTATATGGAGAGACACAGTCTTCACAAAGAAAACCAACACAAAACAGACTGCTTTGAGGGAGTGGGGTGGAGGTGGGCAGGGGCAGGATAGATGATTGGTAGTGTAAGGCTGTGGAGAATTCCATGTCCTGTTTCTAGGCTGCTTGCTTCTCCTGACAAGACTTCACAGTTCCAATCTTCCTTCTCTCCTCGTGCAGAGCAGCACATCTCGCTTCCCCTGTGGTGTTGTCTGGGTGGAGCAGTCGCTCTCACTTCCTCATTCCTAGTGGATACTGCGATTTTTTTTTTTCTTTCCTGGCATGGAGAGGTGTACTGGGGCCTGAGCTCTGAGCCTAAGCCACGACCAGCAGCTGCGAAGCCGCTCTCTTGCCTGCTTTCTGACCTCAACTTTTGTCAGCATTTCTTTTTGCTACTGCCTAGAACCTTGCACCCTAATTTGTTTCTATCCGTCTGTGGTTGTGGGAACTACCTGGAGAGCCAAGGGATAGTTTGTTTAGTTACGGCGTCTTAACAAACTACGGCCAAGGTGGAGGAACCCTGGACTGCCCAATGTCTTCATTTTCTTGCTCTTGAATCAAACACAAAACTATCCTTGAGTTTGGATTTACCACCTCATTCCTAGAGCATCCTTCTCATAACACATGAGTACCTCTAGCTGCTGCCCATTGAATATAAACCACAGACTGAGTCACACTCATACAACACCTACTCTCACACCATTTCCTTCGGGTAACATGTCAGTACCTCTAGCTGTTGGCCACTGACACGAGCTACAGACACACACTCTCTCACACACACACACACAGAGGCAAGTACAGATACTTGGAAGCATCAGAGCTCATTACTTAGTTAACAGGCATTAGGGGAATTGGGAAGGCTGAGCATGAGCTGAATCACTATCATTCTCTGCTCAAGAAAGTAAGAGACCAATGACCTAGGCACAAAAGGAACTCAGCAAGGAGCAACAGCCCCAGCTCCGAGCTTTCAGAACATTGTGACCCAGAAGTTTCAAAGGCACATGGTATTTAGGAACCATAGCTACAAACTTACCTCCAGCAATTGCATAGAAGCCTAGAAAATTAAGGCTATTCTGACCCAGCTCTGTAAATTCCTGGGTTTAGATTTACAGAGGGAATGAAAGAGGTCCCTGTCTGAGCTTCCTGCCTCTGACTGACCCTGTTGATAGGGTCCCATTGTCATGTACAGAAAAGTCACCCTGTTTCCTGCCCTAAGTCTCCTGAGCTTGACTCATGTAGTATAGGATGAGAAAGTGGGGACTGGAGCAGGGGGAGTGGATGCTCTGTTTTATTAGGGTCAGATCATGCAGCAAATTCTTGCCTGTCCTTTGGCCTTTGTCCACAACTCCACTCTGTACCATGACATCTTCCTGGATCTAGTACATTCTCTCTCTCTCCATCTTCCTGGATCTAGTACATTCTCTCTCTCTCTCTCTCTCTCTCTCTCTCTCTCTCTCTCTCTCTCTCTCTCTCTCTCTCTCTCTCTCTCTCTCTCTCTCTCTCTCTCTCTCTCTCCCCCCCTCTCTCTCTCTCCCCCTCTCCCTCTCCCTCTCTCTCTCTCTTCTCACTAAGTGATGCCCAGTCTTCCTCAGAGGTAGCATCCTGTTTGTTGGGGGACCTGGTATCTCTTTAGGCCACACATGGTAGGGGAAAGAGCTGTAGCCACATGCACTTCTGAGGTCCTCTTTAGGCTCCTATGTGCAGGGTTAAACCTGGTCATATCCAAGGGCATCTTACTTCCTGAATCCGTAGTGCACTCTCTGCCTGGTGTGGGATGGGCTTTACTGAGATCAGCTTTCCAAACAGGCTCTGCTTCTGGATGACTGGGGCCATTGTCTCGTCTTATTGGCTAGAGCCTGACCCTTGGTATTCTCCCACTTAGACACAGCACCATGGCCATTGGCATCGCTGTGGACATTCTGGGCTGCACGGGCACTCTGGAGAACAGAGCAGGTACCCTCAATAAGATCATCCAGGTGGCAGTGGAACTGAAGGACGCCATGGGAGACCTCTACTCTTTCTCAGCCATTATGAAGGCCCTCGAGATGCCTCAGGTGAGGTGCTGGCTCTGTGCGGCCTCCCACACAAGTGTGCATTCAATGCTATGCAGAGTTCTGTTCACCTACACCATGTATGGCTGACTGCTCCAGCCAATCTCTAATGAGAAACTGAGTTTTAGTGAACGCTGCCTTGGTTTAGAGGCAGCCAAGAGTGTTGTCCCCACTGTTTTGGCTCTGTTTATAAAAACACTGGTAACTGCTGACAGTCCACATCTCATGTTTGATGTGTAATAACAAGAATTAGCCCCACCAACAAGCAATATTCATGACGAACCAGTTAGGACAAGACACCCTGCTCGAGTGTGTGGCATGACAGTGGCGGCATCCGTTTCGGTCATCAGGAATGAGGCCAGTTTGGGCAAACCTAGGCATTTCAGGAACTTTACACTAGCAGTTGTCAACCTGTAGATCATGACCCTTTTCACAGAGGTCACATATAATACCATGTATAACAGATATTTACATTACAGTAGCAAGATTCAGTTATGAAGAGGCAATGAAAATAATGTTATGTTGGGGGTCACCACAACATGAAGGACTGTATTAAGCATTAGGAAGGTTGAGAACTACTGTCCTAGACAGTCTCAAAGTGTCTTCCTCAAGTTGCTTAAGACAGATGTCCAGCTCTCACACTTGTCACATAAGTCTCTGCAGAATATCTCAGGTCCTGACTTTGTCTGCATTGACCGATGTTGGATTTTTTTTTTTTTCAAAAGAGTGTAAATACAGTGGGCCTCCTAGAGGGAAGTGAGGTCTGTTGTCTTCCCTTGTGTGAGTGCTTGGAGAGCTTTGAGTAGATCGAGTCCTACCAGCTGGGTTGGACCAGCAGCATCAACACAGCTGGGTCTTTATCTGGGCTGTTTCCTAGACACAGATCTCTGAAATCCTGCCAGGTACTCATAAACATCCATCCCTGCCACCAAGGGACACGGCTGCAGCCATGTGTCCTGAAAATCATACTTCCCTTCATTAAAAAGAGTGACCACCTTAAAAACAAGGTGCTGAACAGATTAAGTGCCCTTACCAGAAGTTTCTTGGAGTCTTGAGGTAGGAAGAGAGCCCACTCTCACACAACAAATAAATACAGTTACTTTTAGGCCTTTAAGTTGTTCAAAGTATGTAAGGACACACACATGCAAGCATTTAAGAGCTGTGGCGTGGGTCATCAGAACCACGTGGAACAGGGTAGAGGGGTGTCCTTTTTCTCTCAACTCACAGATGCTTCTGACACTGCCGTGCACATCTACCACCTGTTCCAAAAGTTAAGCAGGAAGGTACGTTTTAAAACGAGGCTTTCCGAAACAACACACTTTGCTTCTTCCAGATCACACGGTTAGAAAAAACATGGACTGCCTTGCGGCACCACTACACCCAGACAGCCATCCTCTACGAAAAGCAGCTGAAGCCCTTCAGCAAAGCCCTGCATGAGGGCCGAGGTGAGCCGGGAGGGCAGGGTGAGCCGGGCTGCCCCTTAAGCAGCCTGTTCTACTGTCAGGCTTTAAACGGGGCACACGTGAGGCCAACGCTGGCTCCTCCAGTCTTAAAATCACAGTGGCATGCATTACAGATCTGCAGTTGCTACATGAAACAGACTGCCAGTCGGCCTGTGATTAACTGTCAACAAGACATGACGGGGAACTTTCCTCCTTGTTCCTCAGAGTCCACATATGTCCCACCAAGCAGTGTATCAGTCCCACTGCTGATGCCTCTCGTGACCTTAATGGAACGCCAGGCTGTCACTCTTGAAGGAACTGACATGTGGGAAAAAAATGACGAGAGCTGTGAAATTATGCTGAACCACTTGGCAACAGCCAGGTTCATGGCTGAGGCTTCAGAGAGCTACAGGATGAATGCCGAGAGGATCCTAGCAGGTAGGAACTTGTTTCTGGAATCCTCTCTCTGTGGGGATTGGAATGAAGGAATAAAAGAAAGGACATGAATGCCTTCAGTCAGAAAAATGACCGATGAGATGAAATTAAGGTGTGGACACTCCATTTCCTATGCCATTGGCCATTACTTTTTATTTCAATAATGTTTAAGAACACACAAGTGTAAGAAATGGGTTTCGTTGCATGTAAGCACGCGCGTGCGCGCACACGCGCACACACACACACACACACAGCACCTGTGTGGAGGCTAGAGGTCAACCTAAGAAGTCTTTCTTCAGGCACCATACACCACTTTTTGAGTCAGTGTTTCTTACCGGCATGGAACTTAACTATGGAGGCTAGCTGGCTGGCCAACAGGTTCCCTTGTCCCTTCAGGGGACTGATTCTTCACTTAGCCAGTAAAGCACTTCATCTAGGGGTGGGGCTTGTAAAAATCCCCCCTATCCAGGGGCTTCAAGCAAACTAAACAGTCATTCTACCAAATAAGCTATTTCCTCGGCCCCCTTTATTGATTATTAAAACAGAAAAGCCATTTGCCAGAAAGAAGAGGTGGGTTGAGTTAGGATTCTACCCAGAGAGTAAAACCCCAAATTCTGCAAGAGCTCAGGAAGAGTGGGGAGTCTCTTCTTAAGTGTGCACTAGTATAAAGTGTGACCTAAAGAATGGCCAAACACACTGAAGACGGAGGGGCTGGAACTGAATCACCTTGGTGACGTGTGGAGGATAGCTGCAGAGATGAAGGAAGCCTCTTTAAAAATCAAGTGCTAGACCAAGAACTTCAGCCAAGGCTTCTAATTTTGCAGACCCTTCAAGGTACTGTGAGGGACCAAAAGAAAAAAAAAGCCTATTGATCTCATTTTAAAATAATATTGTTTCCTCAGAGCTATATGTTAGGACTAGAGTCTACCTTATGGGTACCATATACTTATTTTTCCTCACAGAGTCTTCAGGGGCTAGGGAGATGGTTCAGTCAACAGAGGACCTGATATCAATCTCCAGAATCCATGTGAAAAAGCCAGGCATGGTAGTTAGCGTATGTGGAGACACAGGAGGGTCCTATTGGCAGCAAGCATAGCCTATGTGATGTTGTATTCAAGGTCAATGACACTGTCTCAAAAAACAAACACGGTAGGCGGCTCCTTACTTTCACCCACATGTGCACTCAGATGTGGCATATGACTCAAATAAAGTATATACAATTAAATAGATATTAAAATGCCTAGTATATATGACATTGGATATTACATAATTAATGAAGCTAACCTATATAGAAAAATCACTTGCTCTTGTATCTTTCACCTTTAAATTATAAAAGGCCCTGTACGGAAATATAAAAGAATTTCATGGTGCTCCTGGCAGGCAGAAAAATATAAACCCTAACAAAAACACTGATTAATCATGATTTTTAATTTTTGCTGTTCAAAACATTACATAAAAAGGCAAGATACTACTGGGGGAAATACAGATGAATGTGTATCTTAGGAGAAAAGCTTAAAGACCTCCTGAGTGGCTCTAATGAAGACTATTGATAAACACCAGGCATGAAGACATTGAGTGAATATAAAACTGAAGAGGTTATGACTAATTCTTTCAAAATAAACCCCAGGATTACCGTATGATCCTAGAGAGATGAGCATCTACACTTGGGCTTGTATATGTTGACACTGCTCACAGTACATCAGTTAGTGAGTGGGTTAACAAAATTTGTTATGTCCATAAATTATAAATGTCTACTAACCAGCAATTAAGTGGATGTGTTATTGCTAACATGCCACACACAGAACAACCTGAAAACCACCACGTGACTCACGTCTAGCGTCTCCTAAAGCAGCAAGGCTCATCAGCTGTCCTCTAGGACAGGGGCACGAACAGACTGGCTGCCTGGAAGTACTAAGGAACGTTCTAAGCTGAACGAAGTATCTATAAATTTACTAGCATCAGTCAAATTTTACAGCTAAAATAGTTGAATCACATGGCAAGTGAAGTTGTTAGGAAGAAATCCAGACAAGATGCCAGCCTACATTCACTGGGGACACAGACTTGTGAATTTTTCAAAGGTGGTCAAATGAGGAGGACGTTCATTTAGTTCTACTGTAAAATAGGGAAGGCTTTTATTCACTTTTAACCCTTTGAGGCAGAACTGAACTTACCTGTTTTATTTTGATTAGATTTTCAACCAGATGAAGAAATGAGTGAAATCTTGAAGACTGAATTTCAGATGCGATTGCTATGGGGCAGCAAGGGTGCGGAAGTCAACCAGACCGAGAGATATGAGAAGTTCAACCAGATTTTAACTGCCCTCTCCCGTAAACTGGAACCTCCCTCGGTAAAGCAGGCGGAGCTGTGAGAACCACCCAGAAGACCTTGGAGCATTACCTGAAGCTTCTCCAGTCCAGCTGGGAATGCTTATGGTCTGATAAAAGTAACAATGTGCAAATTAACAAGATACAAGCATTTAATATCCACAGGATATCAAATGTGTAAATTGCACAGAGCATACTTATTTATGAATTGTTTAAAATTACTACTGATTTTTAAATGAATGGTAATTTATTATTAAGATAACTATTGCTAATGTTGATCAGCAAATTTAAGAAGACAGATATATTGCTGGTTGTTTAATATCATGGTATTTGACCATCTTAGTTTAATTCCATGTTATATAAATGTAAATAGAAGCATTTAAAAGAAAAGCATGAAACATTGCAGAAGGTATCAGTTATATGATATTCTTTGAATATGAAACTGTAAATAGTCATGAGTGAAAATATATCTTTTTTGTGAAATGATTGGATCCTGACTCTTTAATACTGACTCACCTTAGCATGACAATTCTAACTCCTGATTCTAAGGAACTTTCCTCCCTATCCCCATATTAAACCAAAATTAAGAAAAGTGGCTTGCCAATCTAATAGTTTGCTGCAAAGAGAGAATGAATAGTGAGCTAAAGGAAGACCTACGTTCCAACTCAAAAGTGCTTGCTAACAACTGGACTGTGCACCCAGATGTTGGCTGCCATGCTATTTCATGACACAACTGGTCTACCACATTGGCTCCCCTGGAAAGCCCTCCAAGGCACACTGGGAGCAATGCTTGCCTATTCATAGTTCTTCTGGGATCAGTTAACCCTTTAGTTGTTTACTTCTTGTTGCACCCAAAACCAACTTGAGGAAGAAAGTGTTTATTGTGGCTAATGATTCTAGAGGGACAGAGGGGCAGCAGGAAGCCCCAACCTTTTGCATCTACACACAGGGAAGAGTAAGAGGAAGTAGGGTGAGGCTACAAATACAGCTCACCCCCCAGTGACCTTCCAGCAAGACTCCACCGCCTAAAGGTTCAATGACTTTGGTGACCTTCCCAAATGCACTGATGTTTAGGGGACATTTCCATCACACCATCCCAATAAACCAGAATCTCCATGTGAAGGCAAACCCTAACACTTTTAGAATATTCAGTATTCGCTACATTCTAAATCAATTACAATAGCTAGAAAAAGCATATAAACTCATTGTTTTTTCTAGCTGATACACAGATCTTATAGGCTCATTTTCTAGAATTTAAACAGACTCTCCAATTATTTATTGTAAAAAAAATTTGGAATATAAGATTTTAAAGTATTCTCCCACCAACTATCAAATAGTTAACTATTTGTTTTCCTATCTTCTTTTTGAGACAGGGCCTCACTATGTAGTCCTGGCTGTCCTGGAACTCACCATGTAACCAGGTTAGCCTTGAATTTACAAGAGATCTATCTGCCTCTTCCTCGGAGTGCTGGGATTAAAGACATGTGCCACCACACCTGGCTTGTTTATCTTTTAAGTATTTAAATCACACCAAGTTTTATGGTCATAAAACAAGTCATGAGGATTCTTCACAATATTAAATAGACTTGAGGATTGACTGATTTGGTTACAGATATTACACTATTACAAGGCCATCTTAAATACACTGACCTAGTTTGCTTTTTGTTGCTGTGATAAAACAAAGGGGTTGGACATGGTTTGTTATAAATTACAGGTTAGAGTCTGTCAGCAAGGGAAGCCAGGGCAGGGAATCAACAGGAACCTGGAGGCTAGAACTTGGTACAGAGGCCATGAGGACTGATGCTTACTGCCTTGCTTCCCTGCTTCTGCTTTCTTATTCAATTCAGAGCCACCCGCCTGAGAAAGCACAATCTACAGTGGGCTGGGTCCTCCCACAATCATTAATCAACAAAATGCCCCAGACAAAATGCCACAGGTCAATCTGATGAAGATGATGCCTCAACTGGGGTTCCCTCTTCTTGCACAACTCTCTGTGTCAAGTGATAAAGTAACCAGCACATCTACCTACTAGCACCAAGTATGAGACCTATCTGTGGTCAGTTTAACACAATGGCACTATTTGTTTCAAATCGTAGACTATATCTCATTACTACAACCTAGACTTTTTAAGAGCTTGCCACCCTTTAAAGGTGTTATCTTTTGTGTTAGTGTGTATGTATGCACATTGTATGTACTGTTTGTGAGCAGACATGTTTGTTTGCATGAGAAGATGGAGGTCAATGCTGAGTGTTTTCCTCTATTGCTCTTTTTTAATGTTTTTGAGATTGTCTTTCACTGTACCTGATGTACTTGAGACTTATTTGGCTACAGTGGTTGGCCAATGAGCTTCAAGGATCCATCTGTCTCCATGACTACAATGGGATGACAGTCTCCATGCTTGGCTTTCTACTCAGGTCCCTGTAACATGAAAAATAAAAGGACCCAGAGATTGATATTGGGGTTCAAACTTCAAACTGAATTATCAGAAAAGCAAAGCAGCTGCCAACAGCATCTTACCTCTACTTCAGGCTGAATGGCTGATCCTGTCTCTATGAGCTCTCACCAACTCTCAGACTGGAACCTCTCCTCAGTGTGGCTGGAGAATGAATGCCTCTACAGACTCCTTGCTCCTGTCTTTTATATCCCACTAGTGCTGGGATTAAAGGTGTGAGCTATAATTCTCTTTTAGATCCATCCAGTCTTGGGTAGATCTGAGTGGCACTGAACTCACAGAGATCCCTCTGTCTCTTAATCCTGAGTCCTAGGATTAAGGGTGTGTACCATCACCTCCTAGCTTCTATGGTTTGTGGCTGACTTTGCTCTTCTGAATTCTCAGTCAAGCTTTACTAAATCATAAACAATATATCACCACAGGTTCTCATGTTTATAGACCAGGAATTTTGTAGACTGAGTCAGTCAAACCCCACCATCCCCAGTACTTACTTACTTACATACTTCATTATTTATTTATTGATTGATTGATTGATTGATTGATTGATTGATTGATTGATTGATTGAGAAATGGTCTCATGTAGCTCAGGCTGGCCTCCAGCTGTGTAGCCAAGGATGACCTAGAACTCTATCCTGCTTCCACCTCCCAAATGCTGAGATTACAGGCATGTGATATCAGGTACAACCTGTATTTGTCAATTGTTGGGCAAGGTATACATCTACTTTGAACAACATTAAGATACCCTTAGAAAACTCTTTCACAAAAGAACACTAAATAATTGTTAATATTGAGCTCAATAGTATTGTACAGAAAGTCTCCTGAAACATTCCCCTCCCCAACCCCAAAAAGTGTACAACAAAGCTAAATCCAATAAAACTCAAAGGTAGACCTGAAGGAAAGCACATGCTAAATTCAGCCCAATGAACCAAAGAGTGTCTGGAGGAGCTGAACTTGAATTGCTTCCAATAAATAGGGATCCTACTTATTAAAGAGGTTGAGGGGAACATCTATCAGCAAAAGGAGGATACTAACTGGTTACCAGATATCTTCTGGCTCTCTAGACACAGAAAATATTTATATAGGACTGGGGTGGGGGTAGTAAGGGAATTCATTGACATGATTATGGAGGCTAAGAAGTCCCATGCCAGGCCATCTGCACATGGTAGCTGGAATGTGGTAGCATCGCTCAGTCCAACTCCAAATGCCTCAGAATCAGGAAAACCAATGATGTAACTTTCAGTCCAGGGTAAAGGTCTAGGACCCTGGGGGTCCAAAGGCCAGAAGGATTCATTAAACATAAGGGCAGGAAAAGCATCCACTGTTCCCCTGCTTATGTTCTGTCTAGGCTCGAGGCCCACTTAGTGCCCATCTACACTGAGGTTGAATTTTCCCCACCAACTCACATGCCAGTTTCTGGAAACAACCCCAGACATAGCTAGGAATGATATTTTCCCTCCAGTGTTCTAGGTATCCCTTAATCCAGGCAAATCAACAGCTAACATTAACCACCACAGTACAAAACATACCTATTAACACACAACTCCAAGAAGAAAACCTGTAACCTTCAGTGAGGTTCTGCAGCCACTGTTTTCCCCATACAGATCTTGCAGCAAAACTTTAAAATATCAAAACCAAGACATCGATTTATTGTGATCCCAGGTTGGTGTAGCTTACTTGACAGATACATTTTTGTCTTGCTAGATATAAAAGTCCACTATGAAGCTATTTAGGACTTAAATACATGAAGGCAACACTAAGGCAACACTTCTACTTGGGGTTGGGGGAGGTGGATGACTTCTCCAACTTCTTAAACAACTAGTTCAGCAAACAAAGTGGTTCTGTGTAATATTCCAATGAAAACCTAGACGAATTAACCTACCTGCACAAGGCAAAAATGACAGCACTTTCAGAATACAGAATATCCTTTTTTACTTTAGATAATAAAGAATTGTGTGTGTGTGTGTGTGTGTGTGTGTGTGTGTGTGTGTGTGTGTGTGTGTGTGTGTGTGTGTTTGGGGGGGGTGTGCATTTGAATGTATGTCCACAGAGGGCAGAAAAGAGCATCCTGGAGCTAAAGTTATAGGTAGTTGTGAGCTAACTGATGTGGGTATTAAGAAATCAAGTCCTCTGCAACAGTGGTTTATGATCCTAACTACTAAGCTATCTCTCCAACCCAACTAAGAATTTTCTTATAGTGGATTAAAAAAAAAAAATAGTAGTTACGAACAGATAGCTGATATGAATTAAAATGAACTTCATCAGAAGAATAACTGGGAAAGAACCAGACATTACTAACACATAAAATTGACAACAGATTGGTATGAAAGGCCCTCTCTGAGCAGGCCCCAGTATTTCCCTGCCCTCTCCCACTAACCACCATGTACCATTCCACTATGCCAGGGTTGGTCACTGTGATCACAAGCATAGGACAAATGTAATATCACACCTGAGATTAGGGTACAAAAGGACTTCCATCTCCACCATGGCTCTTTTTTCTCTTGGACCACTCACTGTAAGATGCTACACAGTGACCCAGGAAAGAGGTCAATATGGTAAACCTTTGGTCAGAGTCCAGTAAAGAGCTGGACCCTATCAACAATCTAAGAACCTGGTAGCACCAGCCTTCAGATAAATGCAACCTAGGAGAAGGTCTGAGCCAAAACTAGGTATCTATGCTACATAGCTAGCGGCTATGCGTATACAAGTACCAACAAATGATACAATTAGCATCCTCAATACAGTAAGAATTCCCATGAAAGACAACCGAGCAAAGGAAAAGGACAAAGATAAAAATGGATTTGTCACAGAAAGGGAAACTTAGTAAACACGTAAAGATGCCCAGCATGAGTAATAGAAACCTAAACTGCAGTGAACTTGACATCTTTTGAACTGACAGATTAGAATGCTTGACTCACAAGAGTGGGTCAGGATGTAGAACAAGTAATCCTCGTGTAGAAATTATTAGAATGTAAAAATACAATAACTTTGGAGGTTAAATGTGGCATTACTTTTTAAATTGGAAAAAAAATTAACACTGTCTCAGTTTCTGTTGAGACCCTATGACCAAGGCAACTTATAAAAGAAAGCATTTAATTAGGGGCTGGCTTACAGTTTCAGAGGGTTAATCCATGACCACCACAGCCAGAAACATGGTGGCAGGCAAGTAGGAATAATGCTAGGAGGAGCAGCTGAGAGCTCACACTGATTCATAAGTTGTAGACAGAGAGAGACCGGGCCTTATGTGGACTTCTGAAACTTCCAAGCACATCCCCAGTACCACATCTCCTAATCCTTCCTTAAGAATACACCAACTAGGGACCAGGCATTCAAATACACGAGCCTATGAAGAACATTCTCACTCAACCCCCCCATCCAAAAAAAAAAAAAAAACCACATAAATTAGGAATTCCACTTCTCGGTGTAGATTCCAGGGACATTCCTGTGTCAGAAAATACAAATGTAAATATATTATCAAGCAACACTGTTTAGAGTTCAGGAAAATAGCTAAAATGTCCACCAAAATGATAGGTAGGTAAATTGTGTGTTTATGTAATAGTATATTCTACACGGTAAAATGAACTATGCATGTATGTGGATTATCTCACAATGGACCTTGGGTAAAAATCAACCTTAAGACATAAGAATACAGAAAAGTACATATCAACTGAGCTATTACTACATTATAACCGTAATACACAAGTATATAAAACCATGTACAAACCACACAAAACGAGTTTTCTTACTTTTCCAATAAACTATATAATAAAACTATCAAGAGATAAAAAGTACTCCAAGTTGCCAGTAATGTTCAGATCCTTTGTTTCTCTAGTGGCTAGTAGACATTTGTGATAGTCAGCACAAGACATGGCACTCATGACTCCATATAGGGAACTGATTTTTCCAGTGACTTCCTCCTCTGAGTTGAATTTACTAATGTGCTGTCTGGCAGCCGAAGACAAGAGCCGTGCAGTAATACCTCCAGACAGCATACACCATCTCCGTGCTGACTCTATGGCCAGAGCACAGACAAGGTGAGAGAGGGCATGAGATGAAGACTACTCACGTGTGGAGTCCTGTCTCATTTCACACCCAGACTGCGCTTTACACCAGACAATGTGCAAGCCACAGAGCTGTCAAATAGCTGCTGTGATGCAGGACAAAAGCCAGAGGGAAAGAAGGCTGAAGACACACACTGGGCAACTCTACTAGGGTTTCCTTCGGTTCTGAGTCACAGCAACTTGGTCTTCTCAGCAGGTCAGCGGAGGGAGACATATAGAATATTCTGGAGAGCAACCAAGCAGAGGACCACATGGTAGCTGTGCTGCATCATCCAAAGAGCTCTTTTCCAAGTAGACAGAAGTCCTTTTCCTCATACCTTAAACGCACAAGGTGGGCCCTCCCTGCACTGCAGATGAAGTTACCAAATAAAGCAAATAACTTTAAGGCCATCCTGAGGAGGCATTACTGGAACACAAGCTGACATCCAGCTCTTTGGCCCTTGAGCAGGACAAGGAATTTCCCTGTGGGGTGAACAGAGTAGGGCTCTTCCCACCCACAGGTTTACAATGGCAGTGTAGCTCAACATGTGAAATAGCAGAAAACCACAGTAGACTTTAGCTTTGTGTCCCGTGTTCACACCTGAAGGCCTCGGGAACAGGGGCTGCTGTGTATACTCCCTGCGCTGAGCCTCAGGAGCCGGGACTCATGGGCTCCACTTCCTGACTTTGCTGAGATATTCCTTCCACTGAGCAGGACGGAGTGTTTCAACATGGAACACTCACCAAAGCTACACATGGGAGCACACAGCATGAACACTGGCTCCGCTCAGAGCCCTCTATAGAATCGTCTGCCCAGGGTACAAAAACAACGAGGAACCATGTCAGAAAAGGCAAATTCAAAGCAATGGTTCTTGGTGGAAGATGGCAACGGTGCTTCTCTACTTGTTAGGTTGCCTGACAGATGCCTATTCAGGGTTCACAACTCACACATACACATTTTCCTTAGAAACACTCCTCAGGGGTGACATTCTGGGCTACCAAAGCAGCTTAATGTTAAAAAGCTTTCATTCTCTGTACCTTCTCACAAAAATGGTGCTGAAAATCAGGACAGTGTGCTTTAGACCTCATCTGTACCAGACAATGAGGCTTTACTTTAAAAACTTAAATCATTTTCCTATTAAGTTTTCTCTGAATGCTGGTATCATGCAGTACCTTTAAGGGTTGTTCTCAAAACTTGCAGAATCTACGCTCTGAATTTTGCCCATTTCCCCATCTCTAGGTGCTTTTCTATTTCCTACGCTCTCTATAGCTGCTGACAGTGACTGTCAACTTGACTATATCTAGGATCACTGAAAGCTAAGCGGCTGGGCCCAGCAATGAAGGACCATTTGATCTGGGAACTCACCATAACTCTGGATCATTTGAGGTTGGAAGGCCCAACCAAAACCTGGCTGCAGCTGGTGACAGCCCATATAAAAGGACATAGAAGCAGCTTTGACTTTTTTGCATGCTTGCCTTCACTCTCGTTGGCAAGTTCTTGAGGCATTCCTTTACTGGTATTAGAGCCTACCACTTCAGCATCCCAACAGAGACAAAAGAACCATCTGCTGAGACATCCACTTGGCCTCTCCATTGAGATGTCCATTGTTGGACTAGCCAGACCACAGTCTTTACCACTACTCTAATGAATCACCTTTAAGTATTATAGATCCATCCCATCGGTTCTTTTCCTTTAGAGAACCCTAATATAGTGTCATCCTTATAAACAGGCTGGACTCTTTTCCTTCCAGACAGAAGACTTCTTACTGTCTTGGACATGCCCCCACCCTTAAACACACAAACGAAATACAAACAAAACAAAAAGCTTCTTTAGTTCACCCGAAACTATAATGTTTGAAATAGTTTTGTTGCTGTTTGCATTGTTTTGTATGTGTCTACTTCCAAACTCGGCACTTACCTTTCAATTTTCCTCACCCTAAGAACCCCAGCCTCTTACCGCCCAGAATCTCTCCTGAAGCTTCATTCCCTTTGGGCTTCTGAAAACCTAGAGTAATGGTTGAGCACTTGCCTTTTTAAGAGGTGACTCTTCTTAAATAATACTTGCTGAGAGTTACCGATAATGTGTCACTAATTGCAGCAAATGTTCTCTTCCATGCATTTTCTTTTCCCAGGAAGCATGGACGCTGTGCAACTAGTCAGGAAGGAAATGCTGGCCAATGTGCAGTGGCCAGATCAGACCGTGTGGTTCAGGGACAGCTCTTACCGACGCAAGGAGGTGGGGGCAAGGGAAGCCTGTGCCACATGGCTACTGCTGAATAAAAATAAAGTTGGATTATTATACTTGATTTAAGTTCACTCTAACTAAACATCTACTCTTTCTTTTAGCAAATCTTGGGAGAAACTAAAAACCAGAATGAAAAAAATGGCTTCTTCCAAAGACTGTCCCACTTTAGGAACTTAGCAATTACTTTGAGTTACCTGAATTCTATCACACTTAACAGAAGTACCACATCATTTTGGTTCAAACAGCAATAAAAGATAAGTACACATCTTAACTGACCATGAAAAGATTGTTTTATTCCATGAAAATATTCTCAACAGAGAACACTATCATAAACAAGGCATTTTACCATTAAGAAATCAATATATGCACAAAGAGTGAAAATTACTGCAAAATTAAGAGATTTCTTTTAGACAGTTCACATGTTCAAAGTTTAAGAATGATTTAAGAATGACTTAAACTGTGCAAGGACAAGTGTCTTTTCAAATGTTTTAACGCATACACAGGTTGTACTACTCCACATGAAGGAACTTGCCTCCTATGGAAGCAAACCGAATCTTTAGAAAAAACACACAATAGCTTGAAAAGAAGTCTTTTCAAGAAAGCTTTGAACTTTACCCTCTGTGATTGTTAGTCAAAAAACATAAGCCCTTCAGGCTTCGTATAGAAGACAAACACAGCCAGGTCACATTTCCCTCTCATTGCTAACTTCTCAAACAAAAATAGCACTACTTTTTAAAACTACTTCATGTAGTCTGTCAGTATAGAATAATGTCACATTCTATAAATAACCCTGTAACGAGATTTAATATCTAAAACTATATAGTTTACTAGCCCCAAAGGTAATACACTATATGTCAGCTGCATAACAGTGGTGGACTTGATCTTATGAAGGCATTAATGTTCACACAATTGTCATTCAGCTTTAGTATAACTGGTAGTATGATTCAAATAGCACTGGAAAAAATTATTAAAGCAGTCACACAGTTTCTAAAATATTGCTTGAAATCCAATATTACACTGAACATTTCACATTCTCTTTCTTCCCTCAAAACAGTAAAGAACCAAATGAATGGAGCTTCAATGATACAAACAACCCTCCCACCCCACCCACCCCATTACAAGACCACTAAGAAATAAGTTCAGGTACAAGTCATTAACAGAATCACAAATGTGAGGCAGGACAACATGAGCCACGAGAGCACTAACGACAATTATATTTACAAGTATAAACATACAGAAATTTCCATTTTACAAGTAAAAGTGCACATAGATCATTACAAAGTTTCACTAATTTTATCTGGTTCAAACAAAAGCATCACTTGGAAACAGACTATAATTTTAATAATCAAATGAGATCATCATGACCCCGTTAAGAGACAATAGGGGAAGGTCCATCAGACTCCTCATAAATATACTGATGAAAGTAAAATGGACTGGGACAGGTCTTTAGTTTGATGCATAAATTTGAAGATGCACCACTGCACACGGTAGAGCTCTACAAGCCACCTACCAAGGCTACATCACAGCTGCGGCCGGGCCGCAGTTAGAGGAGGAGCACTGAGCTGGCACATAAAGCCCTTTGTGGGATACTGTAGTGGTGGTGTTGGCAATCAACAGATTTAGGCACTCGAGTTTAAGGCAGCATTTGAATGGAAGCAGCTGACTTTTGACAACAGTCCTCTCGGTGGTGGTGGTGCGTATCCTCTGTGTTTATTATGCCAGGACTTCAGTGCTGACTAGAATCTTCCCAGACTGAGGTGCTGAAGATGTGTCACATTTCACAGAGTTCTTTAACTGGGCTGTAGGCTAGAGCAGAGATGTTTTCTTTTTCTTATCATAAATACTTCAGGTTCACAGACTATGTCTTCATAATGCCAAAACTGGAATGTTTGCAGTGGGGAAGTTTTAGCAGCATACACAAATACTAAGATGGAAACATTAGTGCTGAGATGTTTGACAAGGTGATTTGCACTACAAATGCAAAATGAAACAGAGGCTTTGACAAGAACAGGGGATTACAAGGACATGCCTGAAAAATCTAAGCCCGGATCACTCTAGACATGCAATAGGGTGTTAAGCAAGCACGGAGGTGGCGCAGGCAGACACTGACAAACGCAAGGGTTCTAAGAGACGACGAGTCTAAAAGCCAATTAAAACAGAGCTGGATGAAGACAGTCCTATTGGGACAGCTCAAGGTAAGACAAACTTTAAGACAGCTCTGAATTCTTTCTGATTTGGATCAGTAAAATAAATGAAAAAAGAGGTCAGCCATTGCTGGCTTTTCCCCCTTCTTCCATGTGAACAACTGTGAACTAGGCATTTAAGGACTGGTCCTATAATGATTTTTTTAATGTATGGAAATGCTAATGAAGTTAGTAAAAAAAAATCTGCATGCATTCATGCAACTCGCTTCTCTCACTTTCTCTTTGAGCCTGACAACTCTAATACCCTCCCCCCAAAAGCAGCTGCATGTAACCTCCTTCAACATCTTGCCCATTTCCTCAGAAACCCTCTTCAGGAACCTGCAGTCCAGGAGGAAAAAGAAAAAAACAATTACTGAAGACCTTTGGTAAGACCAAAAGGGGCATTCAGTTTAAAGTGTCCGTCCCAAATGTTCCTAGAAGTGATTCATAGTCAGCTACTAAAAACACCAGACAACTTTGAAGCATAAGATATAAGCAAAGGCCAGTGTTACTACTTCCTCCCTTTACTTCCCCACCAATGAACACTAGGGTGTGGCCACATGACAACTACACTGTACAACTCTTTATTGGACAACGATTCCAACAGATGCTTGTGGTGATACATTGGAAAAATGGTATCTACTCTGACTGTAGATGATTCCACTAAAACGAAGCCCTCAATGGTGATACAGAGGCCTTCTTTCATCTTAGTAGAAAAAGAATGTTTCTCCTCTAAGAGTAAACATTGCCAGCACTTTGCTCCATTCTAGATTGCCCTCAATCTTCATTGAATTAGGTTCAATTTCTTCAATGAGTAACTGCCAAATGCTAAATAAGCACTAATGTAATATTCCTAAAAGACATTTTCAAGTGAAAACTACAAGTTTCAGATTAAGTTGGAATGAACTCTGTACATCATTGAAAATTACCAGTAGACCTGAAAATATTTTCAGGTCTCAGTGCTATTATTTGCATACAAGCTCCACCAGGTGATTTATCCTGTGATGCTGTGATGAGCTCAAATTAAATAGACTATATACCAGGCATTCACTTTCTTTCTTTGGGAAACCAAGTTAAGAATAGCAAGGACAATGACTGTTATTTTACCCAATTATCCAACTATTATTTTTCATCCTAGAACCTGAAGCTGTATGTTCAAGCTCCTAGGTTGAGGTGCTCCTGGGAATCAGCTCTTTTCAGCTCAGAGCAGGTCTGTCTACTTCATCAATGGTCACTGCTGTTTCTGAAGTGAAGGGGTCAGGGGACATTCTACCTATGATTCTTGCCTAATAATCACATCTATTATTTATAAGGCAGAAAAAGCACACATCCTTTACACACATTTAGGCAGGACAGAAAGCAAAAGGCATCAATTAAGCTTCCACACCAACATCACTTGAACGGTAAGGCGTCAAAGAGAGTTTCTTGTGGCAATATTCACATCTCTCTGATCAGGCCTGCACTCAGCTCACATAGTGAACAATAGATCAGGATGCCCTTGACTTTTTGGTTTTTCTGACCTGTGGAATGTGTTGTCATTTTATGTTATACATGGCACAAAGATGCCTGGTTAGTTTAGATGTAAGTTACTGCACCTTTACTGTTTTTCTCTAGAGTTACATCTATGTATGTCGTGGGAACATAGCCTTCTTCGCCATTCTGTCTCCGGGCTCTTGTCCATCCATCACCTTTGTCCTCTTCAATAATGTACAGAACTTCACCTTCTTTCATTGCCAGAGTACCTTCATTATGCCCTAGGTTAAAGTTTTCAAAGCACAAACAATTAAAGCACTGCAATAATTCTTATTAAAGTTACAAATACAAACATACTAATACGAACTGCTACTAATTCATTGTACCTAGATGCAAGAGCCCAATGTCACAAGCAGCGTCCTTCTTGTAATGTTTTCTAGTTTACTCCACATAATTATACACATTCTCATCTGAACTACATAGTGAGCCCATGAGGCTGCTTACAATCGCCTGCTGTGTAATAGATTTGGTAACTGCCACAGCACTATGTAATTTGATAGGGCAGTCTAAGCATTATTTCACAATTCTAATTCTTTCCCCCAAATTGAAGCAGTGCCTATTTAAAAGCTTCATGAAGTATGGATCAGAAAAATAGTAGGGAGTGAAAGAAAGAACATATACAGAGGGGCTCCTTGTAGAAAGCTGGCTAGCCAGATCAGCCTTATCAAAGAGCTCTAGGCTCCACTGAAAGACTCTTGAATAAAGTGGAAGAACAATTAAGGGTGACTCCTAACACCAGTCTCAGGCTTCTACATGTACAAGCACCCATGTACACATATGTATCCACAAATGTGCAAACATACATATATGTTTACTACACATATACATAAAAATGGAAAGCATATTATATTTGTGTGTGTGTGCATATATGTGAGTAAGCATGTGCTTTGGGGTAAGTGTGGGGGATCAGAGGACAACTTCAGGCATCAGTTTTCTTTTACCATGTGGGTCCCTGGGAACTAACTTTATTAGTTAGGTCCTCAGGCTTGGTGACAAGTGCCTTTTCCCACTAGGAGATCTATCTCCCGTTCCCTTTAAATATATTTTATAAAAATGAAGAGTAACTTCATTTTTATAAAATATAAAAATGATTTGACCTCACTCAATTGTCACACATGGAGGTAGGTGTAACATTATAGAGCATTTCATAACTGTTCATGATGATGCTATTTTGCTCTTCTATTAGTTGAAGAAGAGGACTGTTTAAGAGTCTGCAGAGAGGGCCCCCAAAGCCTGTTTTCCAGTCGTGACAGGCAGAAGTTAGTACTTTTTTTTTTTTTTTTTTTGGCTACTGTCATCTGAAGGGGAAGCCTGTAGAATCAGGACACAATGATAGCAGTCAGCCATGCCTTACGCCTGGCTCTTGATATTATTTAGCTGCAATAAAGTGAATGAAAACCATTTGCTTCCTGGCTTCAGCCACATGTTCAAACTCTCTATGACCCAGAGCTGATAGCTGGTCATCTGTATCAGGATTCTGGCATCATACATGACCATACATACATTAGCTGTGTGTGTAGAGGTGGGGTAATACTATACTTATAGTTAAAAATAAAACTATGCAATTAATGAACCAGCAATGTAATTTTCTGATAAGGTATCATTTAGCTAAGCATACTAAAATAAATGACATATTTTGACTTTGAGGTACCAATTTTATCAAACATTATATATTAAGAACACCATACCATCAAAAGGGTAGATAGCTTTGCAGTGTCCAATAGCAGGCAAGGGATCATCGTCTTCAAATTCATCATCAAATTCACTGTGGTGCCCATGTTGTTGCGGTGGCCCACGGACTTCTTGGTTTGCATCGTCGGTGTAACTTCCCTCAGGACTAAAAACCATGAAAGTATCTCTGATCACTTATCACAAACGTAAGAACTCTTTGTGTATTATTTATAAGTTAGTCTCAGGAGAAATTAGGTATCAATGACATACGTCCATATTGAGTCCTGTTTTTAAACATTAACTATGTAAATTGCTTGTAGTAATGTAAAATGGGTTTTTTTTCACTTAATTTCCTGAAGTAAACACTTAGAAGATGACAATGTTCTGGAACAAAGTTCTGTAAGCACTATTACAGGATCTAAAGATGAAATGGCACACTGTAGGAGACACTAGTTTTCTATTATCACAGACACTCCTCAGCAGATTCACCCAGGTCTATGGTCCGTCCACAGTGAGGCTGTTTGAGACCCAGCTCATGAGAAGCCATGAGCACAGCACATGCAGAGGTGAGCAGCTCACTAGGGCTCCTGCACACATTGGGCAGAAGTGCGCTGCCCACGACTGCCCCAGGAGAAGCTCACTTCCTTTTCTCCTTGAACCTGGAGGAAAACTCCAAGCTTTTAAAAAATGAGATGGAACCTCGAAAGAAAGCCAGTACAGGAGGAAGGACAGCCAAGAAGTAGAAACAGAGTCCTCAGAATATTACCTAGGCTATTCCTTAAATTGTTGAACAAAGCCCATTCTTCCTCCAAGACAGTACAAGAATTCATTGTTACTTAAGAGATTCCAATTCAAATAAGATAATTTCCAATTGATTAAAGAAAACTATTGACTTAGAAAATCCAAAAGAATGGATAGAATACACACACGTGCACACATGCATACACGCCCAGACAATTTAAGCAGAACTCCTAGGTAAGTTAGAAAGCCACATTTTAAAATCACATATACTAGAAAAACTAAATCCATTTAACCTGGGTTTTTAACCTAATAACAAAAACCAGTTATCTGTAAATCTTTCTAGACAACTTAAGAACTCTTTCCCAAAGTGACAGGAGCTGGACAGGAGGTACTCACACTGTGAAATGCACAATATGATCAGGAATTTCACTATCTGCTGCCTTATACCATTCCCTTTGTTAACAACAACTCTGTACAGTGGGTGTTTTAAGTTCCATGGAAATTCTTAAATTACATTGTAATTAGTAAATCAATATCTGGATATTAAGATGAAGCCCAGTTCACTGATTTTTTTTTTAATGATAGGAAACAAAACAAAGCACATTATACTATAGAAGACATGTGAGCAGTATAGAGACTTTGCAAAAGCTAAGCTGAAAACTGTTCAAACCAAGATATAGCTCCTTCTTCACCAAACTGGAAGCAATTTGACAGCACCCCCCATCCCCAATAAGCTAACAAAAACTTAAGGGATTCCTTCCCATCCCTGAGGTTCTTAGGCCTACTAGTTTTTGTTGTTATTTTTATTCTTGGGTTCTCAGGGATCCAATAAATTAGAATTGAACAAGATGAAAACTTCCAATTTACCTACAACCATTACCTAAAGTACAAAATAGTATCAAAAGACTGAAGTTATTTAACACCAAACTTACTAATGGATACAAATTAAATGAGTAACGAAATTAAAAATGATAACAGAACGAAACCCTGACCTTTCTCTGCCCTGCGTCACAAGGTGATTTATGTCACTGCTATGTCTTCTGTCTCCTCTCCCGCCCGTCTTGCCTTCAACTTCAGAGAGCCACGCCTTTAGGAGAAACACAAAAAACAAAGCTCAGTAAGTCTACAACTCCTAAGGCACCCTAAATTTAAATGTGCTTTGAGACTTTCATTTTTAGAGAAATTCTATTCCAATGCAGACAGTGATTAATTTTATAGTTGATTTAAAAAAATAAAACAGTATGTTTAGTTTTATACGAAGGTTCAAATAACAAAATCAGTAGGCTATTAATTTGATAGTTACATACCATAATGATACTTTCAGTTCATAAATTCTAAAATTAAACTTCAATATTGGTATACAAGTCTGGCAAAATCCAATCTATCGCAATAAATCTTATAAAATATTGAAAAGTATACTTTTATCTCAGACTGCTGAGTTAACAAATGTACCTCATTCTTGTGGATTTCCATTCGTAAACGGTCAATGTTATTCATGGTCTCTGCTAATTTAGGCTGCAAACTTCCTGGATCCCCCATTTGTGGATTTTTCTCATACACATCCTTCATTTTGTTGAGTGCTTCTCTGAGAAACAAAAGGAAACCACAAAATTAAACATCCACTTAAGACTTTCATTTTGAGTTTCAATGGGGACTAAAGTTTATCTCAACCTTAAAAAGCCACATTTCTAAGTTCAGACAAATGTACCCTAATAAAGACAATGCACATAAGGGTGACCATGTATATATGTATGCTTGCATGTAGGTATGTATGTATGATGCATGTGTATATGTATATATTTATGACGTGTGTAGGTATGTATGTATGTGACTATGTATATACAGTCAATAATTTAAGAAGACTCTTCTAAAACATGAGTATGCCTGAGTGTTTACATTTAAAGAACTTCTACTACAAAAAAGAAATTCTCAGGTCTTATTATATAACTTATGCATACACAGGCTTAATAAACAGCTAGTAGAATATTCTGCACTGTTCTTAAATTCATTGTTTCCAAATAAAATTCATTACTTAGCTTTATTTTGAAACAGAGTCTCACTAGGTGGCCCAGGTTGGCCTTAAATTCTTGATGTTCCCATGTGCTAGGATTACAGCTGTGTGACACCATGCCTGGCTCTAAATCAAGCTCATTACATTTGTACCAGCATCATTATTCCACCACATTCCTTATCTCATTTCCCACAGCATCACTGTCCGCCCACACACCTCTGCTAGAAATAGCAATACCATCTTTAACTGTGCCCCCTTCGGCTATTTGCCCATTCCTCTTAGCCTACCTCCTCTTCTCTAGTCACATTACTCTAGATTATGCCCAATCAGTGCTGTCTGACACTAGCACCTGACACTGTTGACTAATATTCCCGAATAGGCTTTTCCTTCTCGACCTGGGGGTTATCTTTTCCATTTCTCTTCCTCGCCTCTGCTTTCTTAACAATCATTCATTGGCTTCTTCTCCTATTGTTCAACTTTTAAATGTCTGTTACATAAAGTGACAAGTTTCTTCTCATCTCATCCTACACTCCTCTTTAGAATGTTCTGACCTTGAGAGGATTCTCCAGTGTCTGTCTCCAGTTTTTCTTAAGTTCTAGATGTCTATTTCCAAACTCAACCAGAGACTTTGTGTGAATTTTTCACAAAACATAAGCAAAACCATTACTTTCAATTCAAAATTTATTTTTCTTACTTTTCCAATTAATTTTATAGCTCAGTATCTACAAATTAGTTCTCTAACAAGTCTCCTCCTTGTCTCCTAATATCTGATCTACTCATTATATAAGGTTCAATGACCTTTGGGACAGTTGCTGATGTCCTAGCACCCATTCAAAACTTCTGGAGACCCCACTTCATCACCAACAGAATGCTATAAAACAGTAGTTAAGACTCTTCCTAACCCATCCTATATTTTGCCCTTGTCTTATTACTATAGTTTACATAATTTCTAACCAAGTTGCACCTATACACTTATATAGTAAGAACCATCTTAAATAGCTATTTTAAAGGATTTAGCAACATGCTCATGTAAAATGTTTAATGAGTCGTGTGTATAATCCCTTAATCAACTGTACTGAACTCAATTTATAATTTAAAAAATATATAAAATATAAGAGATAGTTATTGCTGGCAAAACTACTCTTGACAATGAATCACCATGTTTTGGGTTTCTGTTTTGAGTTTATAAATTTTTGGAAGAAACTCAACAGCAACTAATAAAAACTCTGCAATAAAAAAATATTTGACATTTGATTTTTGCCTAAATAATATATAAGTCATAAACCTTTCTTGTTTAGGTAGTACATTTTCCATTAAAAAAAAAAAAACAGCATTCACATGGAGGTTCACAACCATTGTAACTCCAGTTTTAGTAGGCACCAAGCATGCAAATGGTGCATGGCTAAAACACTCAAACATAAGAAATAAAAATATATGAATCTTTTTTAAAAGTTTATAAAAGTGTTTCAATTAGGATATATGAATTAGGGCACAGGACTGCGATAGGGATTGAACTCAGGCCCTCATGAACTATAGCCCCAGCCCTGAATGAATGATTTTGAAATATTCTATTTATCATGTATACACATTATTCACATTAGACCCTAAAAGGAGAAACAACAAGGGGCGTAACGGAATACTACTTTTGGTCTGACTCCTTCTGCAGCCCTCGGTTAAGCTCATCGATGCGTTGCTGTAACTTCTTCCGCCTCTGCTCTGGTGGCAAATGACTGAAATCTTCTAGTGCTGGACCCTGAAAAGAGAGTCTAAGTCATTACTAAAGGCACTTTCAGATTTTATTTTTTAACTTTACCTTTTTACAAAAAAAAAAAATGACAATTTTTAGTTAGCCTCAATCTTTAAAAAAAATCTACTTACATTAGTAAAAATAAAAGATCTTAAATTTTAATACATGTAAAAACATGAAAATAGGCAGGAAGAAAAACAAACCTCACCAAATACAAGTGAGTAATAACTGTATCACCACACTATTTCAAGTCTTGGTAGAGTCAAAATAAACACACGAGTCTTCTTACAGCAACAACAGAATGGGAACACATAACATTTTTCGTTTATAATATCTTATTACTGTGTATGTACAATTGCATAGAATCTTATGGAATAAAATCCACTGTTGTAATATTCTGAATACAATGAATGTGCTAAATAAAAATATAAAATTCATAACTGAGCAAGATAAGCAACTTACCGCATAAAGACAACTGATTTAAGAAGCACATTTCAATACTGCATAGTTTTTGAATGACTACATTAGACCATTCTTTGGAAACAAAATCTGATCATTAAAAATTAAAGGTACAATCTACTGATTGGAAATTATATTCATAACATGGAATACACTTCCAAGCTTCTTTTTGTAAAACTGAATGACATACCTCAGCTGTTTCTAAAAGATAGAATCCCATTGTCCTCTCTCTGTATTTTATTTGGTTGAGACAGCCCTGACTGTCCTGGAACTTACAGAGATTCTCCTGCCTCTGCCTCCAGAGTGCTGTGATTAAAGGCATGAGCCACTACAACCTGTCTGACAGCAGCCTCGGTCTGTAAACTGAACTCAGATGCTCCTACTTCACAATCCCTCAAGTGCAACCATTATGAGCATGTGACACCATGCCCAGCCTTGACATAGTCCTTTAGGAAGGTTTCTTGGTTAGAAAGTTTCAATGCTTCTGAATCTCAGTAAACGAAGTGCTAGTATATAGGTGTAGATTTTTCTATCAATGATGTCTTTTCTTGACATCATTGTGTAGCCCAGCCCAGAATTCCCAGGCCTCCTGGTGTTGGGGTCACAAGAATGTGTCACCACATTGGTTCCATTTTCCTCATATATGTTATTTTAGTCATTGTTACTTCAGCTACATCATTAGAGATTGTAACAGACCCATCATTAAACTAGTAAATCCATGAATTAATGACTATTTTTCATTTTTCTTCTCAAAATGGTTGAACATGACTACTGTTCAATTTTTTTAAAGTGCTGCTGTGACAAGCTTACAACATAAAATGCATGCTTGCTCTTTGGGCTACTACTAATACCTTTACCATATGCTTAATAGTTTGATTACACTATGTACAAGGATACTTTATTTACCTTCAAATTAATTTATTATTTTATGTGTATGGGTGTTTGCCCACATCAAAGTCTGTACATACACCTCAGTCCTGCAGAGACCAGAAGAGGGCATCAGATCCTCTGGAACTGGAGTTCCAGGTAGTTATGAGTTACCATGTGAGTGCTAGGAATAGAAACTGGGTCTTCTGTAAGAGCAGCTCTTAACCACTGAGCCAGCTCTCCATGACTGCTATCATTTACCTTTAAACAAAAGGAAACTCACAGGAAAAGCCATGATCAAATGTTATAGTTAATTAATAATAATCTGACAATCTTTCCCCAGTGGCCTATACACTATGGGCATTCAACAAGCATGGTGACTGAAAGAGGGGCCTCTGTCTAAGTGGCTTTTGTTTTACATCCAACACCAATATGTACTAGCAATATTATCTATATAAAGTTTCTTTAAATTTACTAGTTAATGATCACTGTAATTTGTTAGATTCATTCTAATTTGGGGTCCAAGAATTATATACTATAATGTAATAATACAAAGATAACCTTCTAATTTATGTTTTGAAAAATGTTTCTGAAAAGCTTGAAAGTTATTTAAGGAAATATACTTTAGTGTAATAGGATTTGGGGGTATAATAAACTGGCCATTATCCATTTCCAAATACCAGTCTATCCCTAAAAAAAAAAGCATGCAAGGCATTTAACAACTTCTCGTACTATCAAGGAACTTCTATAAGTCTCAACTACAAATGTCTAAAATAGTAATCTGCTTTCTAAATCTGTGTGCATAGTTTTCTGTGCAAGCGCCCAATAATTTGGAGGTTAGTCCTTAATATAAATTCATCAATTTGTGTGAATAAATGTATATAGGTACATCTCAAACATTGAGGGATGGACACACACACACACACACACACACACACACACACACACACACACACAAAACAGATTACCTGTGCTTCTGAACAAAGCACTGAATCCATAATGAAATTAACATTTTTTCTTTTTTAGATAATCTAATAATTCTTATGATAAAGTAAACATTAAACTAGTATAACCTTTTAAAAAAGTCAATTTAAAGAGAAAGATTTTTTTCTGAATTTTACTTCTGTACAACATGAACTTTTGCTCCACAATGTAACTTCGAAAATTTTATTTAAAAAAATTTACATTCTCTTTAACATGACATGGACTCCATCCAATAACATTTAAGAAGTTGATGGGTTGATGACAGTTAACCACATTATTGTCTAATCTATGACACCCAAAAGTTATTGGCAAATGTTAGACTATGGATTAAATGATAAGAAAAAACATACAAGTTGAAAATGTGAAATGTACTCAACACTTGTTCTGAATTAAATAAAACAATGTTTTGAGATTATTTAATGTTGGCACAGTATATAGATCAGCACACGGGGCTTACCATCTTCACCGACCACTGAATAGTTCAATGGAAAACAGAAAGAAATGGTAAATTATTCACATGAAATCATAATACAGAAGATGCAATAGCCTATATTTTTACAATATTAAAATAAATTATGTACACTTTACAATCCAAACAATTCTGCCAAAAAAAAAAAAAAAAAAGTTTTAAGCACATTTGGGAAAGCAAATTACTTGCACAAAAAAAGAAAAAGAGAAAGGAAAGCACACACTGATAATGGGCAGATATTTTCTAAATTTAACTAAAATTCAAAAGTAAATCATCCTTCTAGCAATCATATATATTCTCCTTTAAGGAGAATTTTATGAAGTCATTAACTCATATCATTCATTTTCAGAAGCACTAATAGTTGAAATGTGTTGGGTCAAGAAGATCTAGTGTTAGCCATTTCAAAGGAAATCTACGATAAGTTTAAAAACCAGAATGTCCTTGCCAAAGCACTAAAAAAGCATCACCTTTTTGTTTTATACTTCAAAACACTATTTTGGATTTAAATATATCAAAGTTTGGCAAAGGTAACATTCTTAAGGTGCTATTTAAAAGAAAAATGATTTAACCTGTACCAAATTCTTTCTATATACTTATTAGACACAAAGATATAGGTTAGGTTTTACTTTGAAAATAAATTTCCTATTTTTAAGGTTTCATTCTGAAATTCATGTGCCTGAATGACAGCACTAAACTCCTAATTCCTTTGATTTTAGCAAACTTAAAAAAGATTTATCCATTCGTAAGATATGAACAATCTGAAGATATCAACTACAGGTGCTCTTATAAAATCAAAAATATCATAAACCATTTTGACAATAGGATTCTGCAATGGCACAAAAATGTATCACACATGAGTACACACACACAAGCGCGCGCGCACACACACAGTGGCCTACAATATGCATCAAGCTTTACAAGTCACCACATTGAGCTAGTTTTAAAATGTCTTCATTTTAGGGGCCTGGAGACACATGTCAATGGCAGGCTATTTGCCTCACATGTGCAAGGCTATGAGTTCAATTCCCCAGTACAACTCATAAAAATAGCATTTTCTCTGTTTTTTAAATCATAATTTTTTTTTTTTAAGGAAGGAAAATAGATGTCAGATACAATTTCATATAAAAATTGGAAGAAATTTAATAAATATCTAGTAAAAATATCTACCCCTTATCTCTGATGAGTTGGCCATGTGTATTAATGATTATGACGAAGAAATGAAATTTGTTACCCATTGTCTTTCTAAACTAGGCTTAACATTCTTTAGACTGTCAGTAGTTTAAGAAGAAAAAAAAAATCAAATTATTTTGCTATCACAAAATTCACAGTGATAAAAATAGAAAGGTTTAAATTAAGGAAGATATCCACAGTATTCTTTAACAAAATTGCATATGACAAGGAATAAACTAGTCAAATGAGTTGTCTTATCTTTTATATTAATTTTCACTACTGAGTGATATAATTACATTCCTAATTTACATTCTAATCTTTTAGAGAAAACAGGATAACTAAGCTAACAGCAAAAGTTTACATTTTTAGAATATCTAGTTTTACTAATAAGCAGAAAATCAATTTGTAGTTCACTGAAAATTAAAGTTCTCTGTTTAAACAGTAGAAATATAATCTGTTTTAAAGTAGCACATGTTCAATGCAAAATACCAGAGCTTCATATAGAAATAGTTTACAAATTAGAAAATTTCATATAATCACTGCATCTTAAGATACTACAGAATACAAGAGAACTAACATTAAGTAAAGGAACGAAGATAACTAGGCGTGTTTCATCTTAAAACATGCCAAAATCCTGGGAACTGTATTTTGAATATATATAAAAGCTTAAAAGAGTAACTCTAAAACGATATAAGATTATGAATATAATTAAACACAACCACAAACTCCTATTATAAGCTGGGCAATTCCATTGCTTTAAAAAGGGATGTAAACAAAAACAAAAGAAAGTAGTTATGGTTTAAAAATGTAAGTGTGCTAAGCAGTCAAATTTGGGTGTATTTCCCAAAACATCCACTGAAACTTAGAACTTGACCTCACAGAAGGCAATTATAGAACCTTATACCTTAGAATAGATTCAACGGTACCACTGTCAAACTCAAAAACAATGTTCTGATCTAACACTTTTCCAATCATTAATTATGAGACTGCACACACCAGTTTTTCTTTAAAAACTGTAAACTTACTAGACTGAAATACATATAAAAATACCACTTTATTAAGGTTTACTTTCCTCATGTAAATCTTGAGTAGAAAGAAAACAACTCCATTGCTAGTATTTTAAATTTTATCTAGTAAACTTCCCAAGACCAATCAAAATTTAAAGTTCCTCAATCCCAAGATAAACACTTTCCTCCCTGCTGTCTTCTAATCCTCCAGTTGGGTTCATCTGTCCTAGTTTCTACCTTGCACACTTCCTTCTTGGTTATTTTGGTAACTAAGACATGGAGACTTCAGTTTTCCAAAATTATAAAAACATTGTATGACTATTTAAATTAAAGCAACATATAAAAATAAAAGTAATAATGAGCCAGGTAACAATTTTTAAGTGCTGCAAATTGTTCAATAAGAATAGCACACACTTAAGAGTCTCTCCAGGCCTTATAGTTCTAACTGCTTTAACTTTTTTCCATATAATTAAATTTACTTCATATATACATGAAAAGCAATGGAATCATACAGCAAAAGAAATCCCAAGTAAAATCTCTCTAGCAAGCATAAAAGCTTTCCAAACTGATAGCCAGGATGCTTGTCCATAAAAAACAAACTTCTCTGTGGGGCCCCTATTACCCACATTCACTTACTAAGTTGAGGGGAAAGAGAGAATTGAAAGGGGAAGAAGATACTTTTGGATAGTTTCTGCATCACTGTCATCAGTGAAGCCTGTCATACTAATAGATAAAAAATGTGAGCCTGCCCAAACAAGTATTTTGTTCTTCAGGTGGCTAAAATGCAGTTTAATTTTGGGAAAAGCCACAGAAAGGAAAGAGAAAGAGCACACCATTACTGTATTAGCCAATAAAATGTTCAAAATTGGATGGTATATGTGGTAATACATCTATGTCTTTCAAATGGCCAAAAATCCTACAAATTAACCTAAATTATAGCTATATAACTAAGAATACTACCTAAGAAGGTACCTTAGTGATACAGTAAGTGCTTCATATACAAAAAGACCGAGGCTAAATCCAGAACCAAGAAAAAGAAAAATTAGCCTAACATAGTAGAGTAGCACACTATGTATTAGTAGTATAACAGTCATTGCTAAGAGACAGTTTAATACTGCATTTGAATTTTACTAATCTGTACATTTCCATTTGTAGAATACTCTTAGGAATAGGAGATGTTTAAGGCTGGTCAATTCAAAAAAGAAGAAAAAGTCTTAATGAAATGAATTTGTTGTTGTTGTTAAAGAAAAATTCCATATGAATACTAATAATAATACTTAAATATTTTATAGGCTTATAGCTTAATATCTTTTAATATATCAACCTGACATATAACACTTTGTATTTAATATACTTATTATCTTTTTTGTTTGTTTGTTTGTTTTTGGAGATACTATTTCTCTATACAGCCAAGACTGGTTTTGAAGTCCATATGTAAACAAGACTGGCCTCAAATTCTATCCCCCTGCCTCAGCCTTCCAGGTGCTGGAATTACAAGGTGTGTTCCACTACCACATTGGCTTTTAAGTTTTTTTACTAAGGTTTTAGAAATTATATGTTACTCATCTAAAAGTAGGGTAATTAAAATCAAGCTTGACATTCTACTGTCAACAAAACAAGACTTTATAAAATTGGTAGGTGAAGTCAACATTAGTGACAATTCATTACAAGAGCATCTCCAGTGACAAATTACTGAAAGTCTTAAAAATGTAAATACGTTACAAGACAATGGTGGACATATGATTTCACATAAACAAAAAAAAAAAAAAAGCTAAAATATGATTGTACCCAGCACCCTCTTTATAATACCATTTTTTTATGGTTGAATATTTCAAATGTTATAAAGAGGAGTTGTTTTTACTTGAGGGCAGCTGTACTTCATTCTGTGGAGACTATAAACTATGTATTTATAGGAGAGCCTTATAATGAGGGTGGAGAGTATTGAAAAAGCCACACTACACACACAATTAGGCCATCATGCATTTCAACCCATTATTAAACTTACCCCTCTTTTGAGGCTTCTGAAAGAAGGAATTCTGGGCTTCCCTGTTTTTATTTCATTCATACAATAATGCACGGGCTCAATGGAGAATGTGAGAAACTGGGACCCATTAGGAGTACTGGATGTGAATAAACTAGTAGGGGTTAAGGGTGGGGACTGTGGCTAATATGGAAATAAAGAAAGGAATCAATAAGCCAAATGTGAATAGTTTTTTTTTTTTTTCCTAAATGAAAATTCTATTTCTGGCAACATATTTTTCACAAAATACAATTCAAATAAAATTTTCTATGAAAATAGAGAGTAAACATAAATTTGCCAAAACTATCTTTTAAAAGTCAGTTACTTTTAGACAATATGATTTCACTTCTTTTAACAAGCTAATAGATTAAAATAGAGTATACAAATTATGTTAGAGAGAACAATACAACCTAGATTAAAAAATTATTCTGGATTCTAGCATATTAGCACCATAATGGATTCCTGTAAGGGTTATATTTAACTTGTAGTTGTCAAGAGATAAAGGCAGCAGCTATACTTAAAGTTATCACACAAAATACTCCTAAAACCTCTATCCAATTACCATAAATAGGCAAAAAAAGAAAAAAGTCTCCGATCATGTTGTAGCTCCCCTCTCAGGCTGTCTCTTCTTAAGTAAGTGCTGGTATCTGTATCTTTCTAAGCTGCTCTGCTGTGACCAAAGCAGGTCTCACTGCCCAACTTCTTGAGTGGACAGTATTATTAAAAGCGTAGGTAAAGGCCGAGTTAGCTATAAATGTGTTTTAAAGACACTTAATAGATAGGCAATTTGAGTTATGTTATATACATTCATATGCCAAGATCAAAGCAATCAATTAAATAAGTAAGTGTACTTTAGAAAGTACAGCATATCAGACTGAAGAACTCCATCCCCTCTTACTGGTATGGCACACTCAGTAAATTAACAGAAATATGAAGCACTCATGTACTCCATTTATTCATGTGTTGAGCTATGTTTAGCTTTCTAAAATTAACAGCACATCAAAATCTGGAGTTTGATAAGAAGTTAAGATTGAGAGTCTCTTAGTAACTAGAGAAGCTGAAGTTAATCAAGAACACTGAGCCCTTCACATTAAAATTGCACACGGGTAATAAAAAGTTATAGTAGTATGAGCTATAACATCTAACTTGACATTATCAGCTAGTTTAATCATTCATTCCAACTAAGAATTTTCATTGTAATAGTAAGTAAAAATGGTAAACATTGCCTTAGAATTCTGACAGAAACATAAGCAAAGGTATTTTTGAAACATGTAATTTAACTAGATATTAAAACATAGTTAATTCTTCCACATTAAAATAGCTCAATATTAAGATACAAGACTGTTTTCTAATTAGTGGGCCATTCAAGCTGAATGAAATTATTCCTCTATCAGTGGCAATTATTATCCACCCAACATCATTTTCAACTTAACTTCTGACTACGTAAGAGTCTGATCAGCACATAGGGATTCTGGGTTTTTACCTTTGGCTTCTTCCCAAAGAGCCACAGTTTGCCCTTGGCCTTCCCTACTGTGGACTTGGTATCCATCTTGCCACCCTCCTGTTTGGATGCACTGATGGTACCATCTGAAATGGTTCTGTAAATATGCTGACTGTAATCTTCAAATGGAAAGTCTCCTGGAGGTTCAAAGCCAGACTTGAAGGAGTCTACTACCATTTGAGAATCCTATAAATAAAAAACACACTTTTAAATCATTTTATTTGATCACAGTACATTAGCTTTCAAACTTTGTCTCAATGACAGCTTAAACAGTTAAACAGTAATCATCCTATTTCTCTCCTATAAATACTCAAAATATTAATCCCAATTTTAAAAAAAGGAACACACACACTTTGGAAGAGCCAATGAAAGAAACTAAAAAGGCTTTTCCTTTCTGAATGTAGGGATTCAATTAGTTACATGTAGTTCCTTTGTTAGTATTGACTGAATGACTCTCTGTGAAGGGTAAAGTACACAGCACATACCTGACAGTCCTCCAAAACTAATTCTTTCTTGTCACTATCCCCTTGGAGTGTCAATGTCTCTCTGCCTGTGCTTCTTAGTGACTCAGTTTACTGAGAAATAACCAGATCTAGACTATGCTACACTTTGGCTAAGCTGTAAGCCTGCTAGCTCCAGGCCCTCAGTAACAGGACTCTGCTGTGTCCTTGAGTCCTGACACCCTCCTTCTCCTCTGCAAGTCACTATTCCACTCCCGTTTCTCATTCAGCTCAAGCACTGACATGTGCATTGAAGGTAACCCTAACAGATCTAGATTGATTAACCACATCCTTCTCTAAACTTTCACTAGAATAACAGCATAATATAATTTAAACACAGTTCAAAGGCTATACTCTAGGATTAAAACTAAAAAATTACCTGCAAAGGAGAGGGCTGCCAAGTTTCTTTTAAAGAATCAGAATTTTAGAGCTCAACTCATTGTAGAAATCTAACTCGTATAAGTCTTTCTCATATAAAATATAATTAAGAACCTAAGAACCAAGTATTCCTTAGGTTATTTCATTCCTAAGTAAAGTCTGGGAAACCATTTCACTAACCTCAACTGCAGGCTACACCATGTGCATTAATTCAGAGACAACTATACAGTACTTACTCTTCTTTCATCAACTGATTTTGCCGCAAGAATCATCCCTTCCAAACACTTTGAGATGATAGGAATAACTTTGCGTTCTGAGTCTGCAAATCCTCTGTAACATTCACTGAGTTTAATTGTCCTTCGTTCATCCATTTCTTGTAGTTGCTAATAATCCAGAATTCAAACAAGGAAAGGAAATTGAATTTTTTAGTCTGAGGGAGAACAATTAATGACTTCCCCAAATAGATTTCTTTCCTATTATCCAATTTTATTTTTGAGACATTTCAATGATTCTATATAAACGGAAGAACTTTTGCAACCTGAGGCCTGTTAGATAATAGGAGAGTAAAACAAGATTTGGAATAATGATTTTTAAGATCATCTAAAACATTTCTCAGCCAGCAACCAGGTCTCTGTGCCAGCACTCTCCACCTTTTCACCTTCAATCAGGTTATTTTTATGCTTTCAGGGAATGATCGATTTGAAAACCGAATTCTAGCACCATTTATTTTTTAAAGCAATTAGTTCTAAGACACAAGTCTGAGAAGTACTCCTTAAACTGGTTCACAGTGCTAACTGGATGAAGTATCCATAAACAATGGCACACACACAGGTACCCAGACCTTACTACAGTTGTCTGCTTGGAGCTGGGACATGAGAGGAAAACAGTAAGTCACATCACCAAGGTAGCACATGATGAAAGTCCCCAAGCCCAAAACTCACTACGGGAAATATGCACAGGCAGGCGAGCTAGTTCAGCAAGTCAAGTCATCTCTGCACTCTTGCTCAACTCACCTTCTCCAACTCTACTGCACATCACTTTCTGCTGTTTCTCTTTAAGTTTTAGGGGTTTATTCTGAAAACTATGGTTTTTGTGTTGTTTTTTAAGAGATTACAAAATGGCAAGACTGCTCTAAGCAAGCTCCAAAGAGGCCTCTAAACTCAAAGGGTACTTTACTTCTAAGTTAAAGTTGCTGCAGAATATAAAGACTTGTCTAGTTAATACCAACACAGTGAGGTTTGCAGCTCTGGATACAACAACCAGAATCTGCTACCTAGCTCTAGTCCACCAACTCTTTGCATGCTTGCCTTACAAATGAAAGAATCTCTGCCCTCATTCAGCACTATTCCCTAACTCCCTTTCTTCTAATTTCTCTTCTTTCTAGAAAAAGCAGCAACCCTCATGAAAACTCTAGATTCTTCACTTGCTACATCTATCATTAAATGATGGTGCATGGAGCTAATAAGCAAGCCCAAGGATTTATAATACAATGAGGTCCTAGCAGACCAGCAAGGTGGAAAGAAAAGTCAGGCCAGCAAGAACATTTTAGAAGACTTACTGCCGCCATTAGTGACACTAGTGTGCACTAATATCAATGATTCTGGGGTGTGTAAAAAAAACCTTAAGTCCCAATTCTAGGTGAACAGATTAAAACATCCAGTTTCATTCAGTAAATGCCCTTTACACAGTCAACATACTTACTTCTACTGTACTATAATTTCAAAAAGCGTCATTGGCTTACTGAGTTATATGTAACATTAATAATGAATATACAGAAAAGTCTGTGGCGTAAAATACTTTATCGTCAATATCAGCAAATAGTGAATTAAGAAATATTCTGATTCCTAAGATTTAATACTTGAGGTTTGGTACTGGAGCTGCATCATAGTAGTAAAATGTTTTCTTAGATCATGTAAGAGCCTAGGTTTTATTTTCAAACTGATGCATGCCTTTAATGCTAGCCCTGGACAGGAAGGGGCAGGCCAGCTAAAAGAGGGTACACAGTGAAAGCCTGTGTCAACAGAACTCTTTGAACTCAACTAGACGAAACTTACCTTGTAAATCTGAGGGATCACTACATAAAAATGTCTGTGCTGTTCTCCGTTAAAATTCTGCAGCTGTGCAGCATACTCGTTTTTGTTCTCATCAGCCATATGTGTTCGAAGGTTCAACTGCTGTTTGGCCTACAGGCAAAATTGATCACCAAGAAAAAAGTAATTACATTTTGCGAAAATTATACTAGAGCTAGATTTTTGCCATTTGATAAGCCAGCAGCTAAAGGAAATGCTTCCAGATCTTACATGGTTTTCTTATCACAGTAATTGCTCTGTCCCTATTATGGTAGTCCTCTCCTTTTCAATAACTGAAATAGTCTCTACTTAAAAAATTCAAACAGAAAATAATGAATGCTATGTCTTGAAACAGGACATTTATAAACAGAAGAGAAGAAAAGCAAATACCTCCAAAATATTTTCAGCTATTAAAGTAGTGAAACACTTCTTTGCCATTAGAAATGAGACTAAATAGTAGATATAAATGAAGATTAAAATGTGTTTTAAAAAATGTAATACTCAGTATGTTTCCATCTCTATGAAGCCATAAGTACTTATTTAAAAGAGTTCTGCATTTAATTTCTTGCAGAAAGTCACTAATGAGAATATAAATAAAACTGTTAGTTCTAATACACTGAGCATGTGCTAAAAAAAAGTGTTCCTAACTGGTCTAAAGTAATAGGAAATAAAGTAAGAACTGGCTCCTCAGATGTAACACTGCACACCAGTAGTCTCGCATATATACAAGGCCGGGGAGAAAGGATCATCAGAGTTCCATAGCAACCTAGACACAACAATGCAAGAACCAAGGAAGAGAAAAGTGGGGTTGGGTGGGATGTGTGTGTGTGTGTGTGTGTGTGTGTGTGTGTGTGTGTGTGTGTGATCATTCCAAAGTACAAAATATAACATTTAATATAATAAGCTGCATCTTACAAAACACACTGGGGATATTCTTGGCATTCTGGGATAATGCTGCCCTACCCCTGTCAGCTGGCAGGATGAGTTTCACCAGCATTCAGGTAAATTCTTAGGTCAGCCTAGGGGCTCTATGGTGGACGTCACTACGTCAGGCGTGGGTATATCATGCTTTTCATGGCTGTGTAAGGCTCTGTAAACGTGCACAAAGAGTCTCTCTCAAGCAAGCTCACCTACTCTCTCCCGTTCTTTTCCCTTTCTCAGGTGTACCATCACGGCCCCTTCCTTTCACCCTCCCTGCGAATAAAACTCCACGTGGGTTTGTTGTGGGTTTGTTGTGTTCCGTGATTCATTCTCATCACCACCACTAATCTACCACAGATATGTGATGGGAGATGATATTCTGTAAATATGTTTCTCATACTGGTTAAGCAATAAAGCACTGTTGGCCAATGGGAAAGCAAGATAGGCGGGGCTAGGAGACAAGGAGGAAGGAGAAAGTAGTTAGGAGGGGTCAGCATGTAGAGCCTAGAGGAAGCAAGATTCCAGCCGCTGCTCTCAGGTAAGATGAGCCACGTGAAAATACTTAGAATAGTAGAAATGGGTTAATCAGTAAGACAAAGCTAGCCGATAAACAATGATATAAGTGGCCAACAGCTGGTATCAAATACGGAGTCTCAAGAGTGTTATTGGCGGCTGGCGTGGCAGCGGGGCAGTGGGACCAGGCGGCCGGCAGGAAAAACCTGTACATAACAGATATACTTCACTATTTTCTTCTTTTCTTTCTGCTAAGGACTAAAATTAAGGGCCTCACCTTGCTAGGCAAGTGCTCTAGCCATTGGTCCTCATCCCCAGCCTCATCCCCCACTTCTCTGATTCTGGCTTCTACAGATGCAGTTATTTACCTAAAACTAGTCTGTAATTGTATCTTCTTAACTCCGAAACAAACTTACTATGGAAGCAAAGTAGCCAAGAATTTAGATAAGCCCAAGAAACCCTATTTAATCTAGGGATATTAGAAAATTGCTGCCACTAAGTAAACCAAAATATGGAACCAAAGTATATCTACAGTGAAACAATGAAGCAAATCAAAACCTGAAGTTCCAACCTGGAACCCTAAGTACACATTTACACATCCCCTTCCTTCTTTCTACCACAAACCATAGTGGAACAAAGATTCCAAATGTCCTAGCCTGAAGTCCTCCTGACCTGCTGGGAAACTCCCCCACCAGCTCTGAGTCCCATGAACTATGGCGGAGGTTTCAGGTGGGTGTACAAGGGAATAAGGTTACAAGCTAAAACAGTTAAGTTTTCTAATAATAAAGAAACCTCAAATAATTGAACATTAAACCATGAATAACAAAGTTCTGAAAAAGTTAGGCCAAGTTAAATAGCAGAAGCTTAGCTAATATGCAAAGCTAATTTCTGTAGACAAAAAATGATGATCTTAAGTGAAGAGTCCAGCAAAAAAGTGACTTTAAATTCCCGGCACATCAATTTGAATAACCATTATTTGATGGTGAATCAAAGGAGTGTTTAAAGAGTGGATGTTAACCTTCAAGGAGTTTCCCACGTTCAAAATAGTTGCTGTTATTCACAATACTATCAAACAATACACTGACCAACTATAGATATGGCATGATGTTGAGAAGGAAATTATATGGTTAAAATTAGGATAAAATATTTTAGTAGGATCAAAGCTAATAATGGATAAGACGTCCATACAAATTTAAAATACAGCATAAGTTATGAGAGAGACATCCTTATATCAATACACACATGAACATGAAAAGACATAGATTCCATATAATCATGAACTCTACAGAAGTCATTTCAAACAATGTGGTTGCCTGGCTTCATATACACTCAGATCATATGAACAAGAACTTAAGTGTTCAGACAAGGGAGATAATCAAAATTAGAACTGATCTGACCAAGCTAGGATTATATTTCAGAAAATGACCTAAGTGGAATATTGAAAACAAAGTAACGCAATAAAGGTAATTCAAGCTCTTTCCTATGTGGAACAGTTGAAGATACCTGTTTAATCTAGAAATAGAGAATACCTAATAAGCTAAAATAGATACAAAACTATTATAAAAAAAATGCATTTGAGTATTTCTATGTAACTCAAAAATGTACAATATTGATGATAAAGTCTACACAAGGAAATATTAAAGCTGGGATGGGGGGACACTCTATCAAATGACAAAGAAGAAGTTAAGAAATGGTTGTTATGAGGCCAATCCTACTAACAATTATGCTACAGAATAGCCAGCTCAGAATCAGAGACAAGACTCTTGTGCAAAGCGGCTGAAGAGTCCTACTCAATCACACCCAATCTGCATACTTGATGGGTATATCTTGGTCCTTCTATCCAATTTTGGAGTAGGAAAGAAACAATCCTAGTAGCCACTGTTTCTCCTGAGTATTTTGAATGCAGCCAAGATATTATATTATCTTGTTTCCTTCTCAGACCAATATATACCATTTCAAGTAACATTTACATATTTGGGATTTAGATACAATACTGATACAAAAGGCGTACCTTCTTTCCATGCCTGTAATATTTGCAAGTCAAAGTAGTATTGTTGACTGTATGCAGTGAATACATACCAGTAATAATCTATTTTTACAAGCAGGTTTGGACTTCTTACCTTCTCAACATCTGCCTTGGTTGCATTGGTGTCATTATCCAATCTTTCATAACTCTGTTGTGCTTTCTCTGCTTCTCTACATTCTCTTTCAAATTTCTTTTTACTCTGTAAAGAAAATTTGAGTAATAACTTAAATGTTACCACTGTGTTATGTAAAAATATACTCAACACTCTGGAAGTAAAATTTGTTCTTTCTAAGTTGAAAAATTAAATGTACCATTATAACTAATTTACACTGGTTATGGTATTTATGTGTCTTCAATATCAGATATTAGTTTTTGACAATAAAGAAAAAAAAGGAACATGATTAATACTCAATATATATCTAATTATCTGTTCAAAAAGAGGGGAAATATTTTTATAAACAAATCTTTATCAGTGTTTTATTACTGTTTTATTACAAATGAATCTTCAGTTTTGGTGTTTGCTTCCATGTTTTTTGTAGGACCCCAACACAGCTAAGATGTGGAAATGTTCCTTCAAAATGGTTTGATATTGTTTCGGTCAGATGCCTCAGGAATACTGTCAATACAGACACAAATTTAGTTGTTTTTGTGTTGAGTTTTTCCTTTAATAAACAAAAACAAGGTTTTACTATGTAGTCTAAGCTGGCCTGGACTTCACTTGTGTAGTTCAGCTTGTCCTGGAACAATTAATCCCCCTGCCTCAGTCTTCAGGGTACTAGGATTATAGGCATGTGCCACCACACCCAACATATCTCAAACTACTGTGACTTTTAAAATGCTATTTATGTTTGCTCAGCATTGAGCACTTACAGATCTTGTACAGGGAGTTGACTTACAACCATCTGTAACTCCAGTTCCAGGGAACTGATATCCTTTTCTGGCCTCTAATGGCACTAGGCACACACATAGTGTACATAAACACATTCAGGCAAACACTTAAACACATTAAAAAAAAAAAATAATGGAACATTTAAAAGTGATTTATGACAGAAGCATGCGTGTGTGTGTATACACAAGTTTGATTTTCAATATTCACTTACTGTTAATTCAATCCAAGCATTGCCCCACGTTGTTTAAATCTCTCTACAGTAAGGAATTAGGAATTCTATCAGTTTTGTTTTCTGTGTTGTTTCTCCTTGGGTTTCCAATCTGCTTAAGTTTGAACTCATACCAGCTTCCCCCAGTGCATAGCTGTTTTCTTCGGGTTTCCCTTTCCTATAATCCCAAGGATGTCTTGCACCTCTGTTATCTGGATCCGTCAGGTTAACTATCATTCTGATGGATCATACTTAGCAGTAGCTTCCTAGAAACTTTGCAAAATGCCTCTCTTGAGGTTAGAAATGCTTTATTGATACCTCCTCTGCTACTATACTGACGCTTCCTGAATTCATGCTACTGTGACAGCCCATGGTCTTTACCATCACTTTTAACTAACAGATTATGGATGAGTATAGTTGGAAACTATTTCTTTCAGAAATTTAAAAGTATTATTCTACTAATTTCTGTGGTGGTTTTGTTTTTTGGGTTTTTTTTTTCCTTTCTTTTTTAAAATTTCTTTCCTTTTTTTTAAATGTTTTAAAGACAGGGTTTCTTTGTGTTACAGCTTTAGCTGTCCTGGAACTCACTTTGTAGACCAGGCTGGCCTCAAACTCACAGAGATCTGCCTGCCTCTCTGTATCCCCAGTGCTGAGATTAAAGGTGCCCACTACTACTGGCAGCTGCTATATAAGCAGACTGAGATATGCCCAATCCTGTTCTAATTCCTGATTCAGTTTAAAATGTTGCTGTGACTAAATATGTGTTTCTCTCTCAGGAAATTAGTATCTTTACATTTGAAGACTTTTTCTGGACTTCTTTATGCCCAATTTTCTTTTATATATATCAAGTTTATTATTTTGAAAGAGAAACTGCTAAATGAAATCTAATTTTATTATGATGTTTCATAGTTTTAGCCTCTGTTGCTTTACTTTCTGAAAGACAACTTCAATTTTATCTTTCTTTCTACTGGATTTCTCATTTCTCCTTCCATTAATTGTTTTGTTCTTTACATCGACCATTTTAATAGTACCCATCCTTATTTCCACGGATATAGTATTTCCTCTATCCCACAGAGAAAATTAATACCAGTTTTGAGTTTTTAAGCTTTTTAATCTTTCATAGTTGCTGTTTCTTCTTTGTGTGTGTGTGTGGGGGGGGGGGATTCAAGACAGAGTTTCTGTGTCTGTGTGTATCCCTGGCTGGCCTGGAACTCACAGAGAATGATGTTCCTCTGCCTCCAGAGTGCTGGGATTAAAGGTGTGCAGCGTCATACCCAGTGTTGTCGCTTCTTCTAAGTTGCTTTTTTCCTAGATACTAGTGAGGTCTCTGGCTGGGGATCTCTGGCTATGTGCTCTTATTTTAAATGCCCATTAAAAACTCTATAGGTGGGGCTGGGTGACCCTGGTCTTTCCTCTAGAATGAAAACAGCCAGGTAGTTTCCTTGGGAAAACCCTGTGTGATTCCCCTTAGCCTTATCCCCTTCCCCCCACAACCAACTCACTTGTCAGAATTCCCAGAGAAAGCCTCTTCTAAGCCCTTGCCTGGAAAATGCCTTGTTATCTTTGTTCTGAGAATTACCCAGAAAAACAAAGCAGAAGACTTAAGTGTTTTGTATTTACCTAATCTCTCTGCAGAGCTGGTAGTTATGGGTTAATAATATTGATAAAAATTGAGGCTACTTACAAATAATATTTTACAATATGTATATGTGAACAAAAATATACTTTCTTTGCCATCAGCCAAGTACCAAAAATGAGTACAAATGAATTAAAAACATTCCTTTCCTAATGTATCATTATACAATATAGAAAACCACATGTCTTCCCTATTCTCTCTTAGCAGAGCCCACTTCACAGTATACAAAGGCTGTAAACAGCTGTGGCTTACTGCCCCACTCTCCCCATCAAAGGCACCTAGGAGGGAGTCTGCTGGGGTTTTCTAGCAGTTTTATGACCTTGATAAAAAAGGAACAGTGAAAAAAGAAATGTTCCTTTTTTCCTGTGTCTGGGTGACACTTAAATGAGGATATACTGCCTGACTCAACACCTGACCATGGGGCATAAAGCTGTAGAATAAGAACCAATACAGCCATGTGGCAAAATAAGCACCGAAGGCATGTAGCGCTGAGACATCACTCCACTGCTGACCAATGGAGCTGCTGCTTCTGAGCTCTGTTCTTAGCAACTTCTAGGCTGTCATCTGGAGCCCCCCTGACTGACAGGCCTAGCATTGCCTAACATTTATCTTCCTAGGTTTGGTCTATCCCTTCTAGATCTCTTTCACAGGCTTATTTTTTTTTTTTTTTTTTTTTTTTTTTTGTGCCCCCAGTTTAAATGCCATTGTTCACTCTGAGAGTAATAATGGTCTTCCAACTTTTTCTTCAAGTTTTTTCCAGGTCCTCATTGCCCCCAGTTCTTTACAGTTCTTTTCAATTATGCCAAATACATTAGGAATTCTATAATTTTGTTTTGACTAAAAAGACAAAAAAGTAAGGAACATGCTCCTATACTTGTTTTTGCACATTAAACGTAAGTTATGCCTGTCAGTCTCTTTCACGGACTTCAGGCTCCACAGAAAAACAAAAGCCGCGCCATATCCACCTTGGATGCATGAGACAAGCACAAGCAAAGGCTGACAGGGTTGGATTTACTCCGCATAATATTGTTAACGACTTAAAAACACATTTGAAACCTTTGTAATGGTTCTTTCTTACTTATGACCTCTGCAATTTTTTCTTAATATCTGTTGATTGTTCTAAAGGCAAGTCAGCACATATTATCACTATTTCTAGAGGAACCAGTATCTCCTTTTTTATAGGAGTATGTTATTCTGTGCAAATAAAAATACACACACTCTCACACTTATTAGATTGCAGAAACTAAGGATGTCATGGATAGTAATTTAAAATTTAATAAATAAAAACCCTCCCTTAAAGTCTTGGTAAAACCAATTATAAAGAAAATGAGAAAAGATTATTAATGTACCTATAAACTCTAAATCAGCACTGGTAATTAAAATCATTGACAGTTAAATATAAATAGAATCTAAGTTTTGAATATGCATTTTAATAGGAAAATATAAAAAAATGGCCAATTATGCATGAGCTCTCAACATGCCAAAGACTTGAACAGTATAAAGAGAAACCAATGCATCCTACATGCACTTATAATATTCTATCTCAAAGTCCTTCCAACAATCAAAAACTTTTCTTCAGATGACTCTTAAGAAATATAGTTATCTATTGTAAAAATGCTAGCAATCTATTGTAAAAATGCTAGCAAAGAGCCAATCAATCACTGGGCAACCTGAATGTTTAAAAAGACTATTTTATACTACAAAGTCTTTCAACCAAGCATTTCTAGTAAAGACAACTATAGTGCCTATATGGACACTATATGTTACCAAAACCTTTAAGAAAATCCACATAATCAAGGACCTTAGGGAAATTTTAAGTAGACAGTATGTTTTCTAACTCTGTCCTATTAAGTTCTTTTCTTAGAGTTAGAAGCTTACAGAACTGTAGGACTACTGAGCTAGAAGAAACACAATAATGTAGCCCTTGCTCTTCAGTATTCATATGCTAAAAAGGTCAAGAGAAATACAGTGTTTACAAAAGGTTCAAGAACCATAATCTTGGTTCTCTCCTCTGAGACAAAGTCTTCAATCTGTTTCCCACCATTCCAAATCCCTCTTGATACTGGATAAATTTCCCTACCATACATGTACCATGATATGAAAAGAATTCGTCTAAATCTTTACATAGGGAAAAAGGAAAAGGAAATGAGCACACATCCTGCACTTATATCTTAGTTATTACATAATAAAACAAATGGCAGATTATGAACAAAATACACTAGAAATATTAGACTCAGAAGTAAAGTATAGTGGGGTTTAGGGGGTAAGTCAGTCTGCACATTTTCTGATCAACCATGAAAATACTGTAACTCACATTATCCATCTGTTTCCAACACATGTCAAGGTACTGTTGAGCTTTTCGTCCTTCTTGGAGATGCTGAAGATTAAAACCATCAACAAACAAAAATAATTACCCTGACATAGTAAGTAAAAGGTGATAAAATACATACATATATTTGAGTTAGGGAGAGAATAAAACAAACTTTTAAAACACATCTAATAGATTAATATTTTTAAAATAACTTTAAAACAGGCATTGCATTAAAGAAAATAATGTTCATCTTCAACAGGAGTTTTTCTATAAAAAGTCAGATAATAAGTAATACATCTTTTAAGTTTACCAGCCAAATGATATTCTGTCTACACAATACAAAAGTAGCCACAAAAAATATCAAACACAGTGAATTCAAATAAAACTTTATGAACACTGAAATTCAAATTTTATATGCCAAAGAATATTTAGTTTCTATTTTTTTAATTGCCTAACTATGTAAAGTATTCTTAGCTTATGGGATCTAAGAAACAAATATAAGTATTTGGTCTGTGGGCTGTATGTTGCCAAACTGGTAAGCATATCTCACAGTTGTTTTTTTACTGAAAAATATTTTTCTCAGTATATTCTGATCTCACAATTTTTAAATTAAAAAAATTTAGTAATAGAGAAAACCAGTTTTTATTGAACATATATTTCTAAACAGAAAAATATTTGTCTGAAACAATTTTATAAGACTGTTGTAATTATATAAAAATTATAAAGATTACCATTTTTCTTTCAGTTTTCAAATCATGGGCATATCTCATTAATTCACCATATACTCTGTGTGCCATTTCTTCCGCTACTACCTCTCGCTGTCCTGCATAGTCGTTTAACTCATTAAGGATGTTAAAAAAGGCGATACATGAAGTAAACCTGGCAAAACATTTAAAACAGTAAGATTCACTTTTGTTTCCATTGCAATTTTTTGGTGAGGTATTTTGTTGTTTAAATGCACTCAACCTACTCCCAGCTACTGGTTCTAAATTAACTACATATGGAAAGAATGCTGCATCAAGCTTAAGTTGTATATGTTTAAGTATCTTTAAGTAGCCTTTAATGTATAAATAAAGGGATGTTGGGGGTCAAAATACAATAAGAATACTACCTGCAGGCTCTTTTGACATAGTGGAATCTCTTAGGTTGCCAACTGACTGGCCTGAGCTTGGGAACCACTTTGGTGGATTCCTAGGCTTGGCAGCTGAACCTGTTGCAGAGATGATGTGCTTGTTCTCGAGGACAGAACCTGCCAATCATACCACTCACATGCATCTTGATGGCTGATCTACAGAACAACTTTGCTATCAGCTCTGGATACAGCTGCCTGTATGCCTGCCCACATCCTGAATGGAGGTTTACCATTATGGTAGGTACCAAAGCGGGATAAAGGGGGCAAAAAAAAGGGTAAAAATGTGTGTAAAGGGAAGGAGAGAAACAAAAAATATTACTGTGTTAAAATGTATATATCTACTTGGAACACACCAAGGAACACTCTCTTAAGCTGACAGCTGTTAAGTCTAACCTCATTTTGTTTCTGCAGTTTATAACCACTGCATATTCATTTTTAAGACTTCCAAAAAGCTCAAAATAAATTTCTAGCCTTTTATTTAGGATTCAAAAATTATTGCCTAAATTTCATCCTTTTAAATCCATCAGCCAAGCAGTTTTCACTACCTGCAAGGCAAAACTTTTAGAAAGCTAAAGACAACTACACAAAAGTTGTCATTACAACTACACAAAAATCTGGAGACCAAACAACTCAAATAAAATCCTGGTCTAAGTCTTACTTGAAAATCCCCCTTTCAATTATTCTAAAAAGACAAAAGTAAAAGGCAACCCAAAACCAAAACACTATTAAGTTCATTAAAGTATCTATCATCAAAAGATAAATGGTAGTTTATTGTGATGTTTTTATTAAAGCAAATGTTAAAAAAAAAACCACGAGACAATTACAGTCTATTTTATAAAGCAATGAAATATGTATGTGTTCTGAATATTTTTAACATGCAGTAACTAACAGGTTAGATTTACCTTGGCTCTTCATCTTTGGATGAGCGTTTGGGACAGTACTTCTTAACCAGATTTCTATAGGAAGAAAAGTTGTAATTTTATAAACAATACTTTTAAAATAAAAATATTCTAGAAGTTTTCAATTTCATAAAACACTACTATACATAAAACACTGAGATCAGCAACACGATCATCATAATTACCATAATTAATGTAATAATATATGATCAGTACTTACATTTTTACTAAAATATTAACACTATCTGTTTACAGTATTGTAATTACAATTAAAACATGCTAAGAGGGATAAAACAAAAACAATATTCAGCATATGAGATAGAGTGATAGAACAAAGACACATTCCAGGGAAATACTATCACTGTTTTAACAAATCATATACTTTTTTTTCAAATCATATACTTTTTATATTAACTGAAGCAAAATATAGATGCTGACTAACAGGATGAAAGAACAGCTGGCCACCATCCTCTACCATGCTACTGTTCTATGAAAATCATATGACTCACCACTACCCTGATGGGAGATGATATTCTGTAAATATGTTTCTCATACTGGCTAATGAATAAAGCACTGTTGGCCAATAGGAGGGCAAGATAGGCGGGAGACAAGGAGGAAAGAGGAAGTAGGAAGGAGTAGTCAACATGGAGAGACCAGAGAGGTAGAACGCCAGCCGCTCTGGCAGGTAAGGTGAGACCATGTGGACATACTTAGATTAGTAGAAATGGGTTGATAATTAAGACAGAGCTAGTTGATAAGAAATAACAAGTAACTGGCCAACAGCATTATATCAAATACAGAGTATCAGCGTGTTATTGGGGGCTGGCATGGTGGCGGGACCAGGTGGCCTGCGGGGGAGGAACAAAGAGTGGGACCAGGTGACTGGCGGTGGGGGGGATGGAGGGGTAGGGGGGAACACTACCCCTGCTTCAAGGTGCTGAGCAGCCTTCATGCTAAAGAAGTGCTCGATCTGCCCATTCCCCTTCTGCTCCCCAGGGAGGGTGAGGCCTTCCATGGGGGTCTTCAAAGTCTGTCACATCATTTGGGACAGCGTCTAGGCCCTCTCCCATGTGTCTAGGCTGAGAAAGTACCTCTCTATGTGGAATGGGCTCCCAAAGTCCATTCATATACTAGGGATAAACACTGATCTATTACTAGAGGTCCCATAGACTGTCCAGGTTGGGGTTTGGTGGGGGTGATAGGGAGGATGGGAGAGTGAGGAACTGGGATTGACATGTAAAACCTTGTTTCAAATTTAAAAAAGGGAAAAAAATAAAGAAGTGCTTGAACAATAACCACACCCCTATACCTTTCTTTAGGTAAATAACTGCATTCTGACTTGAGACTATATGTGCCTACATCCATGTCTGTCCGTAACATTCTTATATTAGAAAGAGATGTTAGCACAGAGACTTTGGAGATAGATGGTTATGTAGACTTTAATCCTTGATGTTTTGCACGGTGTTTATATGAGCTGGAGCAATTCACATCAATTTCTTTGTTCCTTAGATTCCTATAAAGTGTCACCAGTAAATACCCCACAGATTTCTGAGAACTGAGATAAAACACTGGCAACAGTGCTTACAAAAGGTTTGTTCTACAATACATGAACCACTGAAGATGCAGATTACATAACATGCCTGTGTATGCGAGTGTAGGTGCACACACAGCACAGCACACCTGTGTAGGTCAGTGAACACTCAGCTTTTCTCTTCTCCCACCTTGTTGAGAGAGGGGCTCTTGTTTACCAGTGTGTGTACCAGGCTGACTGCATAGTGAGTTTTGGAAGTTCTCCCGCTTCCATCTCCCATCTTGCCCCCAAAGTGTTTAATTACAGACATGAGATGCCATGTTGAATGAATGTTACACCAGTTCTGGGAATTAACTCACATTCTCATGCTTGAATAACAAGCACTGAACCATCTCTCCATTCCCACAGACGCTTTGAAGAGCAAATCAGTCTGTTGAATCAATTATAAAAAAAAAAAAAAGGCCTGCATTTAAAAAAAAAAAAAAAAATCTCCTTTTAAGATATTTCCTGGTATTTAATTTATACTGTATTTTCCAAAAGTGTAAGTACACAATGGCTTGCAAACTAAACAACCAACAAAAAACTAGTCCATCATCATAATTCATCATAATTTAAATATAAGCATTTAATTATTTCCAGAACAGGGTAAAGTAATCCCACTTCCCCAGTTAAACTTATTGATTCCATGAGGGAACTATGTGCTACGTACTAGCTACATACTAGCTGCTGGGAAAGTACCAGGAGCATCAACAATCACCCATGCTCAGGATAGTCTCTTGAGAGAAGACAAGTATATACCAGTAATTACAAAATGCAGCACGGTAAGTGCTATGATAAAGATACAGAAAGGGTGTTATGACAAAAAAGAAAAGCTACCACAAATGAAGTAAACACAGGTAAAAGTTCAGTGCCTGTTATCAAGAAATCCAGTCACCATTAGAATGAAGAGAATGAAAGTATTAGCCCTTTCATGTGATTTTTATCAAAAATATGAATATTTATTACACATTAAACTAGTTATTTTAGTTTCATTTCCGTTGCTATGATGAAATACCCTGAAAACATTACTTAGGGGATGAAGGGTTTATTCAGTTTATAATTCCACGTTAAAGTCTATCACTTCAGGGAAATCAAGTCAGGAACTTGAGGCAGCTGGACAGAGTCACAATTGAGAGCAAAGAGAGCATGACTATGTTCATGCCTGTGCTCATCTCATCTCTATTATACAGTCTAGGACCAAACTCAGGAAGTGCTGCCACCCGCCATGGTCAGGACTCCTTGCCTAAATTAATATAATTAAGACACCCTCTCACAGACATGCCCACAGGCCAACCAGATCTAAACAACCTCTCATTGAGAATCGCCTCCCAGATAATTGTAGATTGTGTCAAGTTGACAATTGAAACTAACCATCACCATATTTTACACACACACACACACACACACACACACACACACACACACACACACACACACCCCATTTCTAAGAAGTATACAAGTACATGCACAAACATTTTAACAGATAAGATCACTGATCTAAACCTATGAAATATTGATTATTTTAAGCAATATTACATGAAAAGACTAGGTAGGTCATCGAAGACCTTTCTGAAAAAAGTTAAAATTCTCTGACTAAGCCTCAAGAGGTAAATAGGAACTAGGAAACTGGAAAGCTTTGGGGGAATGCTAACAGAGAAAGTAAAACAGACAAAGAACAAAAAGCAAGAAAAGACATTCATGAAAGACTTTAAATGGGATCTAACTTGCTGGCACATCAAAACAAACAAACAAACAAAAAACAGAAGTAAAAAAAGGATAAATGAGGATCCTAAATCATAATAAACACTAACTACGCTTAATCAATGGGTAAGTACCAGAAACATAGCCCAAACTCATTGTAATACCTAAATTAATTTCACAATTCACCTAAATATCAGCAATGCTATTAAGCACTACTCATTATTTCAGGTATTAGAATGGTAGAAAAAGAAGAGTCATAACTATCAAACCAGTAATTATGCAAAACATACAGTCATTCTGAAAGAGAACCCAAAAAGGGAAGATAAGAGAAAGAGATGACAAATCTAGGATTTAAGTAGAATAAGCAAATCCAGAGAGACAAAAATAGATTAGTAGTTGCCCAAACCAGGAAAAGGAGAAAATTACTGGGGATGGGTAAAGTTTATTTTTGTGACGATAGAAATGTTCTAAAAGTATAATGCTCTGAAGACAGCTAAACCCTGAAGTGCTTGCTGTGAAGCATGAGGACAGAACCTCATCTCAAGCACTCACGTAAAACAAAGAGCTGTGTGCACCAAGGCACACCTGCAACCCCAGTTAGGGAGGTAGACACTAGACACCTGAAGCTTGCAACAGACCTTACCATCTACTAAACACTTCTCTGTGTAACTAGATCAACAAATAACTCAGTCACATGACCCAGCCAGTTTGTTCCTTTCTTTGCTTAATCCAATCTAAGATGAGCTTCTAACACTTGAAATGAATCTAATAAGTTAACCTCCAGAGTTGTCACATAGCTAAAACAAAGCTAAATACCACTAATCTGAAATCTAATTACTGAGGAAACTGGACAGAGAAAACAGGAAGAAGACCTCACATACTATACACAAGTCACAATGGACTCAACTCAAGCCAATTCTGCTACTGGAAAACTATGGCAAAGTCCACAATTAAAATGCTCATTGTAGCAAAATATAAGCTCTGGAAGAACACACATTAACTTTTTGTGAATAATACTTATGTCTAGTGTGCTGAGTAGTATTACGTCAACTTGACAAAAGCTAGAGTCACTGGAGAGGAGGGAGCCTCAATTGAGAAAATGATTCTGTAAGATCCAGCTGTAGGCAACTCTATACAGCATTTTCTTAATTAGTGATTGATGGGAGAGGGCTCAGCACACTGAGGATGAGGCCATCCCTGGGCTCAGCCCTGGGAAAGTAGGCTGAGCAAGGAAGCTATGTGGATAAGAACTCCTCCATGGCCTCTGCATCAACTCCTGCCTCCAGGTGCCTACCCTGGTTGGGTTCCTGTCTTGATTCCCTCTATGATGAACAGTGATATAGAAATATAAAACCCAACAAACCCTTCTGATCCCAAGTTGCTTTGGTACAAGGTGTTTCATCACAGCAACAATAACCCTAGTGAGAAAAACTGGGAAAAAAGACTTAAATTTAATTGTGTTGAGATGATCATGTACTATTTTCACATGTTTAAAAAAATTTTTAGTGAAACATTCAAAATGGTTGATTCCCTCAAAGAAGTTGATTTAAGTGGTCTTCTAAGAAAGCCTAATGTTAGCACAAAGTTATATATATATATATATATATCATGGAGAAAATGATTACTGAGTTCCTAAATTCAGCTTTTCATACTAAACATGCTTATTAGCTCAAATAAATCTTAAACTGATTTACTTGTCTTACACATGTTAAGTGTAAAATATTCAAGCTGTTTCTAAACTAAAAAATATTTTGAGCAAATCTCAAGAAATCTGCTCTTATTTTCAGGATGTTTATCTCTCACTGGCCCACAGATTTTCCAAGTTGTCTGACATGTTGTGAATAAGTTACTATAGACTAAGAGTTAAGGGAAACACAAACTATTATATATATACATCATAGAAATTATAATAGATGTGACATATAGTAGCATTTTACCTGTGTATGTCCATCTGTATTTTATCCATGTTTTCTTTTCTGGTCCAATTTTTGTGTTGTATAGTCTTTTGGACCTTGGAGGATGGGCATCTCTTGCTTTAGACTGCGGATGTTTTCTTCTATGGTTTTGTTGAAAATATTTTCTATGCTCTCCTGTAACTATTATTCCAGCATGTTCCCTTCTTGGGTTTTCTTGAATTTGACATTTTCTCTGACCAACTGACCAATTCCTCTACCTTGTTCTCAAGACCTGATATTTTTCTTCCAGTTTACTCATTTTAACATAAATTTGAGTCCCTTTCCAATTACTCTCACGAGATATGAGTACTATTAAAAAGCTGGTGTATTTTTTCCAGAACTTACGTATTACTACAATAGAAATTTTAAATTGGTAGAAAAATGTTTAACGTGGAAATTTTTGTTTTAATTCCTGAATATTTTAAGATTTCATTTTTGCTTCCAAGATTCTATCTCTTCATTAAATTCTGTTTTCACATCTTATTTTCATTATTTCATTCAATTGTGTTTCCAGGGTTGGCATTTGGGCATTTTATATTCTCTTTAGAGTTCTTTGGTAATGTTTATAATTGCTACTCTGAAGTCACTGTTTTACATATCATCTAAAACACTTTTCTTAGGGAACATTACTGTGCAAGTACTAACTGTTGGTGGAGACTTGTTTTAGTTACTCCTGTTTGTTTATTTACAATAGGACTATTGGAGTTGAGGTTGCTAGTACTGTCTCTTGGATAGAAGTCCTGTGTCTTACTGGGTGTTTGAAACTCCTTTTCCTGTTACTTCAATTTGTCAAGTGGTTCACCAGCTGTATGAGGCTTAGGGTTCGATCTCTGGGCAATTCAGTGTTGATATTCAAATAGGGTTTCAGGAGTAGTAGTTCTGGCTCAGCTCTGGCTATGTGAGGTTTCTGAGGCCAGGAATAGACTGCTACAGAGCTGAAAAGATCCTCATTGTCAATCTTCAGGGGTCTGGGGGAAGTGACTGTGGGGATCCCTCAAGAGGTTTTTTGAGATGGGACACTGGAAGGAAGGCATAGCACATGTTCCTTAGGCAGGCTGCAGGGGTAGGTTGAGTGCTGGTGTAGATTAGTGACCCTCCTGTAGAAAGGGGATCCTTGCAAAGAGGATTTGTGTAGTTGGCACAGAAAGTCTCAAGTCTGCCCAGAGAAGGGAGCAGGCATTTGCACAGCGAGAATCTGAGGTCTCTTAGTTACTCGGCTACTTCTGTGACAAAGCACCGTCACCAAAGCAGCTTATAAAAGAAATCATTCGATTTGGAGCCTGAGGTTTCAGATGATTAGAGTTCAAGTGACAGTACAAAAATGTGGCAGCAGGAGAGGTGAGTGAGAGCTTATATCTTGATGCACAAATAGGAAAAAAGAGAGAGGAAGCCTGGGAAGGGCACGAGTCTTTTGAAATCTCCAAGGTAGGGTTCCAGTGACACACAACTTCCAATAGAGCCACAGCTCCTTATCCTTCCCAAACAGTTCCACTAACTAGGGACTGAATATTTAAACATATGAGACAGTGGGAGCCATTCAAACTACCAAAGGTAGAATTGAAGTGGGGGAAATCTGGCTTTCCCACTCAGGATGAGGACAAGCATGTTTGGCAGGGGAGGAAGGGTTACCAGCTCTGGTTGGGACTCAATATCTGAAGGGGGTGTGCAGGAAGGAACTCAGAAAGGCAAAGCAGACATGTGCTCCTCAGGCAAGTGGCAGAGGGCATACGTTTTCAGTGCAGAATTCTACCAGACCTTCAACGAAGAACGAACACCAATATTTCTCAAGTTATTCCACAAAATAGAAAAGGAAGAACATTTCCAAATTCCTTTTACAAAGCCAGTATTCTGATAACCATAACCAAAGAACAACAACTACTACAAAAACAAAACAACAACAAAAAAGAGAAAGTGAAAGAAAAATGGCAAGTCCTTGTTTCTGAACACAGATACAAAAATTCTCAAGATACTTTGGAACAGAATTCAAGAATATAAATCAATAAAAATAACCTATCACATAAGTAAGATTAAGGGAGAAAAATTACATGATCATCTCACTAGTTGTAGAAAAGGCCTTTGACAAAATCCAACACCTATGCATGATAAAAGTACTGGGGAGAACAGGAATGAAGGGGACAGCTCAACATCAAAAAGGCAATAAAGAAGGAGCCCACAGTCAACATCACCCAAAATGGAGAAAAATTCAAAGCATTTCCAACAAAATCAGGAATAAGACAAGGATGTCCACTCCTACTCCTTTTCAACATAAAGATGGATTAGAACAGTAAGAAAAGTGGAGATAGAGGGATACTAGTAGGAAAGGAAATAGCAAAAGTCTTCTTATCTGCAGATAATATGATTCTATATTTTAAAAGACCAGACAATTCCTACAGCTAATAACTACATTCGGCAAAGCAGCAGGATATAAAATTAACACCCCAAACTTAGTAGCTTTTATATTTACAAATGAAAAACATAATAAAGAAATCAAGGAAGCAACGTCATCACAATTGTCTGCCCCCCCACTCTGTGTGTGTGTGTGTGTGTGTGTGTGTGTGTGTGTGTGTGTGTGTGTGTGTTTACTGGAATATTTCTAACCAGACATGAAAGAACTGTACAATGAAAACTTTAAGACACTGAAAAAATTAATTGAAAATGGAAAGACCTTCTATGCTCATGGATTGGCAGGATTAATATTGTGAAAATGGCCATCCTACCAGGATTTTAAAGGTTCAATGCAATCCCATCAAAATTTCAACACAAATCTACTACTAGACACTAGAGACTAACAAATAAAAAGCGCAATGCCAGGAATGGGTTACTCAATGAAGTCCTATGTGCCTCCAAACATCATAGACTACTGCCATTGATTGCTCTTGGTTGGCACCTATAACTTGATGGCAAGACCTTAAAAAAACACCACATCCTTAAGTCAAAAACAGGTAACATCAAGCTGGTATATATCTGGAAGCATCATTCCTATTAGCTAGCTTTCATAGTGCTGCAAGGTGCTATGCAAGCTACTAGGGAAGAAAAGTAATCATCAATGATACCCAGCTACAAACCCTACAAGCTACAATTATTACTGACTTGGCAAGATAGGTTCACTTACCAATTTCTGACTGGACTTAAGCCCCATTCCATAAGATGAAACTTAAACCTGGCACCATCTACTAGCTAAAAACCTATTGCTAGACAGTTTGTAGGCATTGGGAAGAACCTACTTCAATGTTGCTAAACGGGCGGAGTATTAAACCAACTCCTAATGATTATAGATCACTTAAATCACTTAACTCTCATCTGTGAAGCTCTTATCTGCAATAGACAGTGATTAACATAAATACCCCAAACTGGTCAAGGAATAGAAAACAGACTACAGAATGCTCAGTCTTTAAGGAGGAACATATAGACTACATAAATAATTAGTCATACACTCACAGCTAAGGCAGTTGATAAAAAGGAAAAATAGTGTCTTCCAGACACAGCAGGAAAGCTACACTTATGAACTCACAGTGGTACTGTATGTTATTGTGTTGTCTTTGAATTGTTTGATTGCTGAGGAAGAACAGCTGTTAAAAGATATTTGATTATAAATATTGCTGAATTAATCCAATCTATAAATTTTAAAAATGCCTTGGCTTCAAAATTTAAGTCTACAGACATGTTATTTTGGAAAACAGGTTCTGCTATTGTTTCCACAGAAAATGAAAAGCTGGGGATTCTTTCCAGATTAATATGGTTGGATCAAGCCAGACCCCCTGAGGCAGTGGACCAGGTGATTCAACATCAAAAACAATTGAGAAGATGCAATCTCACATAATACTACAGTCAAGATTTGGCCAGGGTACTGTGTTTTCTCAGAATCTCCTTGGGATTGATAGCACCCCCAAACAACAGGAAGCAGTTTGGAGAGAACTATGCCCACATTCCCAAATATTTTTTATAAATATTTGTTTTTCAATCACATAAATGGTTAATGATCACAGTCAATCTCTTTCTAAAGAAAAAAAAGGAAATATGATATAGAAATGAATACTTTCATATGGATTTTGGTTTATTGATAAAAATTTAAGGTCACTTTTGTTATATGTATATTACTACTCTTGTTTAGGTATTATGTATATACAGCTCTCTTAAAAATGTAATACATAATTAAATACACATTAGATAGTCACCTATAATAGTCAAAACTTATGCTAATTAGGTTTTATAGATATACAGAGATATTATTTTCAAATGGCTAGGCATTCTTCAAACCCTTTCAAAGACCTACAGAATATGGCATTTAAAACAGTTTAATAGGGTTTTTCATGACAATGAGACAACTGCTCCTGGCAACACCAGTTACATCACAGACAAAGATAAGCACTGAAGAAACTCGTTCTGGAGTTTGCCTTCAATGTGGCAAAACTGACCCACTGGGCAAAGAACTGTCCTTGCCTGGACTGCTTGACAGCATGCTGTCCAAACTGGACAAGCAGGTTACAAAGGAAAGTGACTGCTGAAAGAGACAGGATGGTCCTTCAGGGTATCTGCTTTACAGAAAAAAGCAACTGATGAATTCTGACAATACAAGACAGATCTTCAAATTTCCTACTTCTTTAAAAAGTCTGGCAGACATTCTGGGCCTATAGGTTGAACAGGGATGCCCCAATATTACAGAGAAACTTTGGTGACTGTCCAGGCAGTGAGATGTCACTGTCAATTCTATATGTTATGTATTATCCTTTTGGAGGCTTTAATGGAGTTGAAGACAGATAGTTATGGTTCTGGTTTTCCTTAGCTATGATAAAAGGTAAGTTACATATAAAACTTTAGACTCACAAAAATAGGATAGGTGATAGAATATTTTCTTTAAATTTTGTCAAATGTTAATGGACTAAATATTGTTAATTATAGTTCTTGCTTAATAGCTGTATGGTCATATTTAATTTTACTATGTTAAAACCTTTCTTTTTATTTTGACAGAAAAGAGATGATGGGAGATGTCCTTTATGCTGTGAACATGTTTTTCTTATTGGTTGATAAATAAAGCTGTTTTGGTCAATGGTCAGGCAGGATGTAGCTAGGCAAGAAGTATAGGTGGGACCACTAGACTAGGAAAATTCTGGAAACTCAGAAAGGTGTCTGAAGAGAGATGCCATGTAGCTACTGGGAAGGTAGGATGCCCGGACATTCTCCAGTAAGCCAAGACCGCGTGGAGATACGTAGATTAATAGAAAGGAGTTATTAATTAGAGAGCTAGCCAATAATAATCCTGAGCCTTTGACCAAACAGTTTTTAATTAATAGAAGCCTCTGTGTGTTTATTTGGGACTCAATAGCCGTGGGACAGAGCAGGACAGAAGCCTCTGTCTACTTAATCCTACTGTTAGCTGTGGAGCTACTGGCAATTGTTTGCTTTGGAGAGAAGGAAAGACAGCAGTAAGTCAACAAGTGGAATATCACACATCTGTGAATATTTAGGCAGCACAAATTAATCTTACAGGATTTAAGAGGAGAAAAAGAGCACAAAAGTGTGTGGATAGGGAAGCAGGGGGTAGATCAGGGAAGAGTTAGGGAAGTGGTGAATATGAAACTCATAATGACTAATTTTTTGAAGTAAAAATCTATACACATAATACATGAGCCCATTATGTTGCTTCTGGATATGAAAAAACAATCAACCTTAAAGTTCTAAAGAGACTATTTGGATATCCACATCCAAAGCAACACAATCCAAATTTCTAACAAGTGAACAAATAAAATGTGAATGTACAAATGATAGCATTCATCCTAAAAAGGCAGAAGACAGAGATATGCTCAGGTAGGAACATCTCTTTCCTGGCCTGAACACCTCCTCCAGGAGCCTCTGGCAGTCAGTAAGCCTCTGGTCCTTAGTAAGCCTCTGGTCCTTAGTACCATGTACAAGCAGAAGCTAGGGATCAAAATGCAAACATGACAGGAGAGATGCAACAGAACTTGGTAGGGTGTGCTAGTCAGGCACTGAAAAAACAGAATATAGGGATAGATAATGCAGCCTGTATCAAGGAGATGGACAAGTACAACCCATGGTACTTCATCAAGATGTGAAACTGTTATGTTATACATGAAACCGAACACTTCATCTACTTCTACCTGAGTTAAGTGGCCATGGTTCTCTTCAAATTAAGTAAAAGTAAGGACTATGCTACTCAGTGATCCATCCAAAAACAAGAACAATAAGCTAAAGTCTAAATATCAGAGACTGAACTCTTCAGCCTGACTAAAGAACACTCCATTTTGAGTCTTTTTTTGCACAGGGCATTCTCTATACTAGTTGATGGTTATAAATTAAGTAAACGGCTTCTATTTCTATTTCTTTCCTATTCCATACTTCTGAGCCTCATTTTCCCCTTTAATTTATTTTAAAAGAGAGAAAAAAAGACCAAAGCATGTCAGAGATTAAGTATTACAACATGAATACTATTAATATATAAAGCTATATATTTCACTAAGAATATTATAAGTGAAATAAGGTAGCCACAAAGTAACAAATATGTCTATAAGGTGTCAAGAATATTCAAATTCAAATAAAGACAAATAGGAAAGTAGTTTATAAGGGTTAAAGGAGGTTGAATTGAGAAGCTATTATTTAATGGGTAGAGTATTTCTATTCTGAGTTATGGAGACAGATGACGGTAATATAGTTACACAACCATGTGAATGAACTTAATATCAATCATTTATACCTTTTAAGTAGTTAACATGACAAATGTTATTACTTAGCTTCAATTTTTAAATCCAAAAATTAGGCTATGGACCCACTCATTACTATATAGTAATAGAACATCTGAATATAATACATACTTTTGGTCTCAATATTTATACACATACTAATGACAGATGCTGAGTAGACACATGACAAAATTAAATTAGAAGCTTTAATTACTGATGCATGAAAAACCCAAGGAAATGAAAAAAAATGAAATAAGCTCCAAGCTATGAAGGTACGCAAAATGGTCTTCTTGTGTAGTTTTTACACACCAGCTCCTACTTTTGCTTTATTTTCAACATGTCAAGAATATACTACACATAAAATATAGATGAATGTGGCTATACATTAGCAAATCAACTCCAGTCTATACTCAGAGAATGTTACCAATGTATTATTACTGTTGTGTGATAAGCATAACAATGAGGCTTTGTAGGAAACTAGATCTTTTAGAAGAATATTTTTCAAGTATGTTTAAAATAAAAAATTATATCTGTTCAATTTAGATTGAGGAAAAAACTGACATCACAAACTTAAGTTCTTCAAATAAATTCTACTAAGAAATTTAATCATTTATTTTCCTTTTAAATTCTAGATTCAAAAGACCAACCAAATGTGAGCTATCGGGCTCAGAGCTTGAGTGCCTATCTAACAGGCATGAGGCCCTGGGCCGATTCCCAGAAAAGGGTGAAGAGCTGAATAAAGTATACACAACTGATATTATAAAAAAACCTAACCATTTTTTGAGTTTAATGTTTAAACAATGAGTTCCTTAAAGAGTGATAGTTCCACCATGAAGACATCAACCCAACAGGTTTGAATTTAGTTTTCTTTCTTAAAAGGTTTTATGCTTTGCAAAATAAATTCTGTTCAGATGATATAATCTAAGAAAATGCTTTCACATAACGGACAGGAATATGCCTTTGCAGTTCTTATGGAAGTGCATATGCTTGACTTTATTAGAAAAGTGACAGGTTATTGAATCATCCCACAAAAATTTAAGGCAGAAGCCTACTATAAGGCAGGTAGTCTGTAAGTGCCAAAAACACAGTGGTTACAAAAATCAAACTCTTGTGACAGCAGTTTAATCACACTGAAAATAATAAAATCCAGTTGTTACAAATCAAACTAGCGTAGTAACTGGTTAACAATTAAACTGAGCAGCCATCTATTTAGGTGTAGCAGAAAGAAGAAAGATTAAATAAGAGTTCAAAAACACAAAAAAAGGACAAGAATGGGAACAGAAAGCAATGCCCTCCCCCCCCAAAAAAAACAAAACAAAACAAAAGCCAGGTATACACTAATGATAGCTAAATGAGGTTCAACTACACATACCAAGATGCAGTCAGGTATACAATAGTGAAGAAAAGTTTTCCAAGTATTGTATTCTTTTTTCTTTTGATAAAGCATCAAGAAAAACAGTTAATAGTCTCAAAGAGATTATTAGGAGGAAATCAGAAAACTAAAGTAATATACCATCTGTAATTTACAAAAGGTTACAGAAACAAAAGTAAACAGTATTTACTCAAATCTTTATTTAAAAAAAAAAAAAAAAAAGAGCATTCTCTAAATGAAGTTTAAAACCTCAAGTAACAGAAGTACTCCAAATCTATCCCTCAGACACTCAGGGTCATTGAAATCCTGCTGGGTTTTATGAAGCTTCATGAATGAGAAAGCATTTCCTTAAAAGGAAGAACTTCTAAACGTTTAGCCCTTTTATCTTAACTTTATGGAAAAAATACAAAGCCCAAACTGAATTTATAAACTATGTAGCTCCCCCCCCCCCCCCACTTTGAGACAGGGTCTCACCATGCAGCCCTGGGTGGCCTAGGTGCTTGGATTAAAGGCACGTGCCACCGTGCTAGGATTTGTATTTTCATCATATGTCTACAATTGTAACTATGCTGTATTTACATGGATCAGTTAGTTGGAAAGGGTATGTGTTAGTATTTTAGACATTTCACTGGCCTGCGGTTGGAGTTCTGACACAATATACCCTCAGCTGCTGCCACAAAGAGCACCACCTGTGCATATTCAATATACTCCCTTTTAAAAGGGCCCTGCTCATCTCCCTCCCTGCCCCTGTCTCTCCTCTTTCCCGATGTTCTGTCAATGGAGGCTTGTCTCCTCCTCTTCCCTTCCCCTTTTTATGAACCCTTCCCCTTATCCCTTAATAAAAAACACCTCCGCTTGAACTCTGTGGCCTGATGTCTTCTCGCTCGAGCCGCTTTTTAAAAATTACAACAGTATGTTACCCAGTTTGGGTATAAGTACTAAAGTATGCAACAAAGTCTTTACAGAGGTCTAAAGCTGTACTATGCACTGGCTACTGGGTAGGGGAACCAACAGAGAATTAGTAAATCTCTTAATGGTGAATTGTAGTATAATATAATACTCAAGAGTCCATGTTCAGCAGCAACAGATAAATACAACTAGTCCTGCCTTAACCTTTCTATCTTCATTTCCAAATCTGTAAAATAGTACTGAGATTTCTATTATTTTTAAAAGGAAAATGTGTTAGTAAGAAGCATGGAAAATAATGCTGATATATTAGGTGCTATAGTAAGGATTAAGTAAATATACTTAAAAATTGCTTGTTCTTACTAAGCACTGTTCCAGGACTAGAAAGAAACAAACCCCTCCCTTTGTAGATTTTATATTTTAGTATTGAAATTCTTAACTCTATTCCTAGACTTAAGAAGCAGAAATTATTTAAGTAATAAAATTCAGTGATTCAATATGTACTGAGGCAAAGTAGGTGGCAAGAGGTTAACAGTAACTACTGGGTTTCTGCCAGATCTGTACAGACAATATAAATACAGCAGGGCATGGTGACACATACTGGCAATCCCCCTAGGCCACAAGGCAAGACCTTCTCGAAAAAGGAAGGGGAAAAGCCTGCAGGGCAATAAAGCAGTCACAAGTTAAAGAACTGCAAACCAAAAATAAATAAATAAATAAAATTTATTTTCAGAAAGTCAGTATGAAAATAGGCTCCCTGGGTTCTTCTCAGTTTAAACTGAGTGGCTTATTAATGGCAGATTCTGATAAAGGAATGGAGTATGTAAGCTTGCTCTAGATGCACAGGCTATGTAAACTAATAACCTTAAAACAGTGATGTACATGATACCAAACTACCATATAGGTAAAGAAAGAGAAGTGCATCATCAAAGCTTATAAAAGCTTAAGTTAATTGGAAATAATATTTATCATAAATTCATTAAATGCATACTTATTCAGCTAAATTACCCAGCCTGGCATGGAAATACAAATGCACATAATACAGTCTCCGATTAAAAAGGAAGTCAAAGAGATCTCTGCTCTAAGAGAAAAATAGCTCATAGGCTCCTTGTCTTCCGTGTAGCTTGCTCCCAGTATCCCACGCTATCACATTTGGGTGTTCTAGTGTGGAGGTTGGAAGATATAATTTTACACAGCCATACTTGTGTGATAGAACATAATACTGCAATTATTTTTACTAGAAGAGAAAATAATATTGTGCATATACAGCTTCTCTTTTTTTACTTAGAAATTAATTAATCCCTGCCATTTACATATACAAGTCTATTAAAGCAACAATTGGACTGGAGATCAACTTAGTGGCAAAATGTCTACAAAGCAAGCATATAGCATTTCATTTGATCCCTGCTCATGCACACACTCGCGTGAACACACACACACACACACACACACACACACAGAGTGATTTCAGTTGGTTGTCTCTGTAAATGCAAAACAGTAAACTAAGTACTCTGTAACCACCATTTAGCATCATTCAAAATGGACATTGATTAGATACTTCATTTGAACCAATTCTCAAATCGATCAATATCCAACATCAAAATACAGTTAAATATAACTATCAAAACACATGAACAGACAGGTGAAATGGTATACTCTGTTAATCCCAATTCTCCAGAACCAGAGGTGAGCAAATCTCTGAGTTGGAGGACAGCCTGGTCTACACAGTGAGTTCCAGGACCACCGGGGTTACATTGAGACCCTGTTACAAAAAATAACATAGAAAAGAAGAATTTAAAAAAAAGAATAATGGGAGGTAGGCACAGGATGCCTTGGTATCAAAATGCTTTGTCTTGCAATGTATTTAAACTGGAGCAGGCACGATGATACAAGACTGAAACCCAGAACTTGGCAGGCTCAGATAGGAAGGATGGTGAGTTGAAGGCCAAAGTGGCTAAGTATCAAGACTCTGCTCCCAGCCCCCACATGAAAAAGAAAGGGGATATTTAACAACCTGAATACAGTTATTACAAAGGAACGGAGAGTACCTCACTGAGCAGCATTCTCCTCCTAAACATGAAATCAACCTCTGTAACAAAACCAAGAGTAGGCAGCTAAAAGAGGAGGAAATAAACATGACAAACCTCTTCCCTTTTTGAACAAAAACACACTCTAAACAGCATCTGACAATTCAATCATTTACCAGCCATTCATCCAAAGCAACAAATCTCCATGTAGAAAGGAGTAGCCTGCTTCAAATTAAAATGCCTCCTCCCAAATCTTCTTTACCCAAACCCCTCAACATTATCTAATGAAATAACCCTGTTACTGAGTGCCACCCTTAGGATGGAAATGTGCCAAATTTCTTAGTATGTGACATTCCTTTAAAAGAGGCAAATCCTCACATAGCGTGGTCATGACAAGCCCCATTTCTCTCTATAAAATTAGACTTTTTTAGATAAATAATTCTGAGCTCCAGCCACCCCCTTCAATAAAGTACTAGTACTCATCCATCCCTTATAAGTAAGTGAAACTATAGTTTAATCACCAGTTTCAGAATAACAGCAAACAAGCCTAAACATTGATTAGGAAGTCAGTCCTGTTACTCCAGCAAAACTGAATCAATCCACTATAACTCTCTGAGATCTTGGAGTTAGCCTGCATAATTAGATATTGTAGAGTACTTAAGTATTACTTTATAAATTATCAGCATTTTGTTATGTAATTTGTAATAGCACTCTTTCCAAGTATACCATCACTTTGCTAAGAGTTTTAAATTATCAATCTAGTACAAAGTCATTGAAAATATTAACACAAAGGTGCATAAAGTAAAAACATCTCCCCCCTTCCCTTGTCCACAAGAGCAACAACTAGGAACACTGTTATTAGTAAAATACTGACAGGCTCTCTATTTATATTCTTATATGAAAATAGCCTTAAGAAAAAACCAGAAGTGAATAGATCAGGAAATTGGTACAAGGTCATATCATAATAGTTTAAAAAGAAAAGAGTTTTGCAAAGCATTCACTCATATACTAGACCTTTGTCTTCCCATAACTTGTGAGCTGACTACAAGGTATACATTCTTTCTGGGTCTACTATCTTTAGCTACCTTTTTTCTACCATTACCTGTAAATCAACTCAGTATCATCATTCCAATAAATCATACAAAATAAGCTTATAACATAACCCTAGTCAAAATAACAAAAAGGAATCTTATTAGAATAACTAGAAAAAAGAAGGTCAAAGTGTGTGACACACACCTTTAATCCCAGCACTTTAGTGGTAGAGGCACAGGCAGGTGGATCGATGTGAGTTCGAGGACAGTCAGAGCTACAATGTGAAACTGGAAAAACATTAAAACAAAAGAGTAGAGACTTCTACTCTTCCTCCTGTCTCCCTGTATCTCTCCTCTAGTCTTTCCTCTCTCAACCATGTAACAGAGAAGAATGCCTCTCTAAGATGCAGAGGGTGAAATGAAAAATCTAGAGGTGAGGGAGTAGAAAGGAGGATGGTCAATGGAATTTATACACAAAAGAAACAAGGAAGCATAGAACAAGGAGCAGTTTACTTCGCCCCCAAATGGAAATATGCCTGGATTTTTAATCATGTATGCCTATAACTCCTAGCTATAACTTTTATAGGCTGGTCTTCAAACTTTAAGCATTACTTTCATCAAGTTCAAGCAAGACTACTTGTAAATCTATGATAAACAATGATACTGTATTATTTGAACAAAATCTTAAAGAGTAATTCTAACAAATTTAAGATTTAAAAGCTTCCCTTTAAATATTCTGACAATAAATATTGTACAAAGCACAGTACAAACTCCATTGAGACTTAGAAATTCTCAAGTTCAGTGCATTAGAACGAATCCTAAAAAGTAAGTATCAGGGAAGAGTGAAAGTGTAAAACACTGAATACCCCAGGTCTTGTTTGTTTACAAACCATTTTATTCAGAAGCTTGGAGGTGGAAAAGAGACTAAAAGAAGACATCAGGTTCTGGCTGCTTAGACAAGGTTTCCCCCTTTGCTCTGAGATTTAAGTATTTTAAAATCTTTTTTTCTGCAGTCAAAGCAACTTAAGATCTAATTAGTCAACATTCCCTGTGGTGCAAGGCAATGATTTAACTAAATTAACCATTAGTTTTCTAATTCAAAACAATTTGGATAAAAATACTAGGCTTAATCTGTACAATATTAAGCTGTTTAAACATGTAATTTCATTTTAAAAGTAAAAAAATAAATTAACTTACCTCAATTGTTTCGCATAGTTCTGTTCAATTTCAATCCTCTCTTTAACAAATTTAGCATATCTTTCCAAGAAGTCAATTCCCCATTGTGTATGCTTATCTAAGCTATCGAACTGATCCTAGAAAATGAAAGCAAGAACAGGTTGAACAAGCTTGAAACAAATATTTTAACCAGTTTCTGATATTTGTACAGAGAAGTAATTAAGTATAAAGTGTAAGAGGAAACCCCTGGCTCTACCCACCATTTCCTAAATCAGAAGGATAAAATGCTAGATAAGGACTACCTTTGGTCTGCAACTGTAGCTCTTCCTAGACTAATTATCCTTTGCAGATATTGGTCTTGCTAAGGCTCCACAACCACATAAGACAATCATTTAGTGTGAACTTATACCACATAAGACAATTATCTAGTGAGTACTTATCACACCCTACTACCCGGTTCACAGAGGGCTAGCAATGGGTTTGTAAAATGAAGCGGCAAATCTCTAAGACAGTAGCAATGGCACATATACACCCTGTGTCTAGAACAGGAAGGAGAAAGCAGAGGAAACAACAGGAAGGAGAAAGCAGAGGAAACAACTGAGAAGACAGACTCAGGAAACCAAAGACATGGAGCAGCCAAGGAGAGGGAGATTATCCTTTGGGATAATAAAGCCTTTAGGCTACAGGAAATAACAGGCACGCTCACCCTTTGCTCCTAACTTCCAATGGGCCACACTTAATAAGCAGATAGACGAGGAGGACATATTCATGGGCTGTGCTGAGGAACTACCTGGCATTCTCACACGGGAGCCCCCTCATCACCTGCACATCAGTGAGTTCCACCTCTTATCTAGACTTGACACTTTCTATGAACCCAGGAAGGTAGTTTCCACTCTTCCTTTCCATCGCACTTTGCTGATCCACTGTGAAACTATCCTATTCTCACTATCGAGGGTTTTGTATTCCCAATTCCTAATTGCCCATGTAGTACAAGTTCTGTCAGTAGTAGAATTTTACCCATCATTACAGGAAAAGATAAAGTTAATAAAGCAAATAAAAAGCAAAGCAAAAGAAAACTGCTTTCTGTGAGAAATAGACAGGTAGTAATAACCAAGTCCCTAAGCAGGCCAGTTCTAACCCACACAACTACTTTAGCAGTGTCCACAAGGAAAGTAACTTTTAAACCTTCAAACTGCCCTTTGCTCTGTTCTGCTTTCTCGGCCCTTCTCTGTCTGCAGGACCAGCACACTCCTTGTGTTTTATGGAATCAAGTGTTGTTTGAATATAGACTTGTAAACCAGGTCAACTATAGTCTTTTAACTTTTTAATTTTGTCTTCTGGCAGATTTGCTGCCAATAAAAGATACAGTATTTGTAGATGACAATGATAAGTGATAGATGCGTTTCCAAACATTATCAAAACCCTTTCTCCATAATTCAGATTTCTTTGAAAAAGCAACTAATTAACCATTAAAACTTCCTTTTATCTTCTAAAGATACAAAATTTCTCAAAATTCCATATTATATGAGCATACAACTGACAGCCATTTATTTAAAAGAGTCACGTCTTTAAAGAGATAAACAGTAAATTTATGAGAAACACATTTTCAAGGGTCCTGCCCAATTCTTCTTGGGAACACTGTAAACATATGTCTTCTTATTTTTGTAAGAGTAGCTGTAATAACAATATATCTCAATGTTCTATGTACTCCTCTCAAAATATTGTTTTTATTAAAGACATTTATTATGGAGAATAAATGTTCAATCCATCTTTCCCTTAATGACTCACAAAAGTGGTTCTAAATATATGTGTGTATTGAAACAGAACCTAACAGCCATTATAAGCTAACAAATATCTGTACTTTAATCAAACTATACAATGAACTGTATGACAACTCTGTGGTGCATTTTGCTATTGTTGAAAATTAAAAAAATAAAAATAAAACATTCTTTCCAGGGCAGCTACTTTGGAGCAGAGGCAGAAGAATCACTTGGGCCCAGGAATTTTAGAGGTATCTTCTATGCAGCTTCTAAAGTACTTAGCTTGTTGCCATGTTGTTGGTATGTGTTGTTAATACATATTAGTATCTGTACTACAAGAGTAAGCAAGAAGTGTTTACTGGGTCTGTGCCCTCAATTCTTAGCATATATAGCTTCTAAAGCCTTCAGAATCCCAAGTGACATGCTTCTTTGTTGATCTTCAAGAAAGGAAACTCTTTTTCCTTCCCAGTCATATGTGTACATGATCTCATAGTCCCCTTTTAACTAACTTGATTTCATTGCTAATATGGTGGCTTGGAATTGGAGGTTGTTTACCAAAGGAATTCTGTTAATATAGGGTTGAAACTTTCAGCATTCTTAGAAGAGGGGTTAGATACTGACTGCAACAATCAATGATTTAATCAATGATGCTTACGTCATGGAACATCCATAAAAAAACCTAAACCATATGTTTAGAGAGCTTCTTAGTTGGTAAGCATACCATATGCCACAGTGACCAAAGATCTTACTTGCACTGAGCCTTTCTGGATTTCATCTCTTGTGCCTTTTCATATGACTATTTACCTGCATCTCATCATCATCAAGTAATAGGCTAAGAGTTTTCTGAGTTCTGTAAGCCATTACAGCAAATTGTGAAGCCTGAGGAGGTCATAGGAACACCTGACTATAGTCAAGTCATTTGGAAGTACTAGGGGCCCAGAACTTACAAGGAGTACCCAATGGGGGAATCAGTCCTACAGTAGTTAAGCCCTTAAGCTTATCAAGTCTTTCCTTCATTAAACAAAAGCTAGTTTTTCCTCAAAATACAGTAGGATGACCAAACATTATCTTGGCCATTTCTTACTGTCTGCCTATGCTCAATGTATTAAATGTAACCTAATTATCTCTTTAAATCCAAGACATAGTGTCAACTCATGTTTTACACACTAATAGAGTTCTAGGTACTATGAAGAATTTCTGTCTTGCATAGATCATCTTGCATGCTCTTTTAAGATTCCTGCTTTAAATAATTACCTATGCTTGTCTACTCTGCATTAAGTCATTGTTCCCATGCTGAAATGTTAGAACTGAGTTCTCCAGCACTTAGGAGGCTGACATGGGAGAATCAACTAGACTGAGGCTAGTACAGTGAATTCAGACCTAGTCCGGGTACATATACTGAGACCTTGTCTCAACAAACTAAACTGTTTTTGAATAGTACATTTTATTAATATAAATACTCAGAATTAGTATTAGAGAGTTGGACCTGGAAACTAAGGGAAGACCAGCTACATAGTAAGTTCAAGATCTGCCTGGACTAAACAGCAAATCTCTGTCTCAAAACACAGAACAATCAAAAATAAAAACAAAAGTACTAGGCAAGTAACAAGCAGAAAAATTAAAAGTGTAATAATTACAATAAATATACTTTGACTTTAAAGTAAGTAGGTCCCAAATAAACATCAACTTTATTAAACAAAACAAAAATCAGTGTGAAAAGTAGCATGAAAATAAGAAACAAATCATGTTGGTTCTGAGTGAAACAGACTTTTCATGATAACCACTGGGAGCAAGAATAAGATCAGAGTTGGAAGGAAAAACAGTTGAGGACAAGTCTCATGTGAGAAACATTCTGCAATGCTATACTCATATTTTATAGGTTTTCTTCTACCTCAAACAGTAAATCTATAAGCTGAAAATAATTTTTAAAAGTCAATATATTTCAAATGCAAAAAAAAAATCTTCAGTTTATGTTAAGTTTTGCACAATTCATCTTGGTCTTCAAACAGACACATTAATTGCAATATATGAAGAAATAAATCCTATAATCCTACAATTTGGGAAGATAATCCAGAACAATTACAAAGAGTTCAAGGCCAGCCTCAAGAATACAGGGAATACCAGGTCACCAAATAACAGTATACTTGAAAACCTAAGATAGTTGGTAAATAAATGCTCATTTTAAATTATTAAATTTTACTAATTATTTTACTTGAATCACCTTTAAGCAGGACCAAAAACTACACTGGTTGGCTAACTGACTGACAGATGTTGGAAACTGGGCCTCACAATCCTCCTGCCTCAGCATTCCCACAGCTGGATAAGTGTTCTCTACCCAATCCAGCTCAAGGGTCAATTTTACACAAACAAAATAGTATCAGTTACAAAGCTGATCTAGTTATTCTAAATCCAAAAACATTAGATCAAAGAGTAGTATTTGCTGTTATATAACAGTCTTAAATAATTTACATTTTTCATAATTTATATACTTATGAAATTCAAAAATAAGTGCTAAATCCAGAAGAGATGACAAAAAGAACTTTATCTGAAACTCTGGCACATGAAAGGCACTTAACTGCTGGTTGAATAATCATTCTGTTTGCACAGTGTTTTGGAATTTAAAAAGCTTTTGCATATTTACTAGATGTCACAAAGTCTTTTCAAATATGGCATTTTACAAATTTGGACAGCAAGCTTCTGAAATTTAGAAATTCACCATGTATTTTCACTCTAAATCTCATTTTCTTTATACAAGACATACTTATTTGGCTAAGGTTAATAATTAACATTTATTAGGACATAGTGGTCTCAGACATCTCATTTTGATATAAGATCTCTAACCTTGCAAACACACCAGGGGAAAGGATAGAGACAATCTAAAACTTGTGGTGGATAAAGCTACTCTGAAAACATCTACAAGTTAGAAATAAAGTAGAATACTGGGCTGGTGAGCTGGCTGTGCACATAAAGGTGCTTTGACACCAACTCTGACAGCCTGAGTTTGATCCCAGAACCTATGTGATGGAAGGAAAACTGACTGACAAGTTGTCCTCCGGCTTCCACAGGAAGCTGTGGCACTCATGCTCACTCACAAACACACAAACACATGTAAGTAAATACAAAAAAAAAAAAAAAAAAAAGTTACATATCAAAGCAGGAGCAAGCAACCTATCATCACTACCCAGTTCTTGCTCTCTTTAGCATGTCTCATTCCAGATTGCTAGGTGAGTCCACTTTCCTTGTTTCCTGCCCTAATCATGTTCTCTTCCTTTCAAACACACTCAATCACACTGTATGAATGAATTTGTGACATGAATCCCCATTAGTGGTGTGCCCTAAATTAACCTTTTCTCATGTTAAGTTCAAGACAGTTCTTCTGCTTCTTTTTAAATTTGTTAAAACATTTCAAGTTAGTTTACTTATTTAGCTCCTAAAAGGTAGAATCCACATCAACTTGAATGTCCCACACTATGTGGTAACTCGAATTATGGTTTTTGCTCCAATAACCTACTATAACATGTGCTAGCTCATAATATATCTATTCAAGATACTTTCATCTAATAACTTAAATCTAATTCAGTATAAAACAACTATCACAAAATGTTACAAGTTTTATTCAAGTCACTTTTAAATATACAATTCTTGCTTTTATAATTACTTTGATACAGCCTTGCATCCAAATGAAGTCCCAATAAAGCAGTCTGGTAAAGTACCAGGGACACCACCATTTAAAGAAGACTTCTTAACTGAAAGGCTGAATAATGACTCTGCTGTCCTAGTTTAGACTTACTTTATGGCTCTGATTGGGCTGCCAGAGTTTCTCCAGCACTTCTGAATACCAAACTACTACCAAAGACACTTTAAGACCCAACACAACTGACTCTCCTCCTCTAACTCCATGTCTCATGGAGCTAAGAAATCAATTATGCCCAGAGTCAATCAATAGCATCTACACACACACACACACACACACACACACACACACACACACACACACACACACACACACACACACACAAAATACCTGAATAATGTGCTTTTGTATAACAACTTAATTATTTTGATGTTTCTTTTATGTAGAATTAAAAGTTGTATATTTAGAGAACTCAGGCATCTTTAAACTTTTCAATTCAATTCTAAATTAAGCTCACAGTGACTTAATTTCAATAGAGACTATCCTCGCCACAATTTCCTTTATAGCTTCTCTTTCTAACCCTGACTACACCTCTACCTACCTCAGATGCCCATTCTTATGGTTATTTCTATTGTAAGTAACAATACTAAAGCATGACCGTCCTGCACACTTACACAGAAACTCAAGAATCTCATTCAGATGGCTTGTCCAGCAATTGTTTAATCCCACAGAGACTAGTACTAACATATCATTACTATCTTTTATTCCTCCCTTTCTTCAGTCTCATCTTTACACTTGTTGGGTTCCATAAGCCATCATTATAATCACTCCTTGCAAATATTGCTCACTGCCCTTGCCACTGTCAAATATTAACACTGATCTTATATTCAGCTTTTAATCAACTCTTACTCATGTTACAGTAGAAAGGTAAAGACAAAGAATCACGTTGACTGGTCCAATAGAAAGATGAGATATTAAGCAAAATTAACATGCACTGTGAAGACTGCCTATAGAGATATAATATTCCTTTTATACACAGATATTTAGCAGTGAATAATAATTAAGGACTAAGTACACACATGCACACACACATAGGAATTTCACAACAAACTACATTTACTGTAATAAGTCTTAGCCTCTTATGCAATCTTTTGTGACCATTATCCAATGCACCTCCAGAACAGTCTTATAATTTCACTTATCAAAGGTGGGAGGAGCTTAGCATTAGCAGCTTTTGAAATGTAGCCTGAAAGCCACCAAAACAGCTATTGCTACTGCTAAAACACTTTAAGATTTACTGTTTCTTGGGGGGTGTTTTATCCTTTCTCTGAATGCTTCTCTTCTTAATACTCCTTCCTGCTTAAACACATGTTAATCTCTCTTCCTAATAAACCCCACTCTTTTCCATACTGGCTCATCCCACAATTCTTTTTTGAAGCAAAGTCAAGAACTCCAGCTTCATTTGAGCAGAGGTCTCTGCAAAGAACGCCTCAAACTGGTGCTGGTTGTATCTTGGAGCTGTGTCAATCTCCTACCCCAAGCTACTGACATACTAACACTTTTTTTTTTTTTAACCACAAACACCTGTGTGCTTTCTGGCTGCCTCTTTGGATCAGCTGACCATACTCCATCTTTTGCTTGTCTAGAAACCAGCAGTCTCAAGTTCAGCTGTTAAAACATTTAAGTCTCCAGGCTTACATACACCTGGTTTATTCCAGGAAAAGCAAGAAGCTGATTAAGGTACAACTAAAAGGCCAGGAAGGAAAAGTAGCTGATGTTGAAATAAATGGAGGTATACAAGGGTCAGAATGCCAATCATATATCTATATCATCTACCCAAAAACACTCCCACTTAGTCCAGTTATCTATTCTTGGTCTCTGAACTTCAGATTCCTCATCTACATGGCTTTAATGGGAAAAGATTAAATATTAAATATAAAAGAGCATTTAACACAAAACTTGGTACTGGTATCTATTATTAATTTGTTTAACGCAAAGGAAAGAATGCTAAGCTTGGCATTAGACATAAAATGTAAGTAAAAAAAAATGTGAAAAGGAGCACAATTAATCAATCATAAATCTAACTTTAGTGGCTAATATCTACATGATGTATGTAATACTAATAGTTAACAATAGTTAGAAGTCAGATGTAAATAATTCAATCGCATACAAGATTTAGGTTTCTTCTAGTAAACTCAATACGTTTTGTGTTTTCACATAATTTACACTATAATAGTATGACAACATACTATTATAAAAGTTACACAGCCAGGTTGCAATGGCTATAATCCCAGCACTTGGGAGGCTGAGGGAGAATTGTAAATTCGAAGCCAGCTTGAACTAGTAGGGTGAGACTGACTCCAAAAGCAGAAGGGAAGCTAGGGAGACAGTTCTTATAGGCAGGAAGACCTAAGCTCAGTCTCCAGAACTCACATACAAAGCCAGGGTATGTGACATCATGTGCTTCTAATTTAGGCAATGGCAAGATCGAAAGTGGACTGTCTTGGTTAGGGTTTCTATTGCTGTGAAGAGACATCATGACCATGACAACTCTTATAAAGGAAAACGTTAATCGTGGTTCACTTATAGTTCAGAGGTTTAGTACATGATTGTCAGGCAGAAAGTATAGCAGCACACAGGTAGACATGGTTAGAAAGGTGCTGTGGGATAGTGGGCATGACTTGAGCACACATGAGACCTCAAAGCCCACCTCCACAGTGACACACTTCCTCCAACAAGGTGACACCTCCTGATAGTGCCACTCTCTTTGGGGTCCATTTCCTTTCAAACCACAAGGTTGCAGTCAGATCCCTCCAAATTGGCTGGTATGCTAGTTTAGCCTATGTGGTGATATTTTGTGTATGATCTAACAAAGCTTACCTGAAGATCAAAGAGCAATAGTAGCCACACTACCCAGTCATAGATGTCAGGCAGTTGAGTGGTGGCACACATCTTTAATCCCAGCATTAGGAAGACAGAGGCCACTCTGAACTACACAAAATTGATTCAGTCTACAAGAGGAACAGAGCTCACACAAAGGTGATCCCAGCACTTGGGATCCCACGCCTTTAATCCCAGCACCAACAGCTGGTCTGAGAAAGGAATATAAAGCAGGAGTAGACAAGAGAGAGACAGACTGAGGACTTGTAGAGATGGATGCAGTCTGAGCATTCGTAAAGATTGGACCCCCCTTTGGTCTGAGGTAGAACTAGTGTAGCTGGCTGCTTTGCTTTTCTACCTTCCAGCTACCCCCCACAAAAATATGACTCCGAGTTTTTATTATTAATAGCAATTGAATTCATCCTACAAGTCTACTTGTGGCAAATTTCTAGGCTAATGAGAGAGACCATGTTTTGCATGAAAGGTGAAAAAACTTGAGGAATGACATGAGACTGTCCTCTGACCACCATATGCACACACATGTACATTCACATGCAAAACAAAATGTATGACTGTGATCCTCACCCTCCTCTCAAAAAAAAAAAAAATATATATCTTATTGTGCTATAAATCTTAGCATCCTCAGGACACCTTTTCCTCCTGCTTCTCTCCCCATAAAGGAAACACTTTACAGATGCTCATCCTTTTTGTTTTCCCGAACATGAACACTGCAGTGCAAAGACAGTATGAAGTTAAGTAGTAGGTAGCTCAATGGGTGGGCAGCACATATAGCATGAATATTCAAGACAAAGGGATGCTTCCAACTACTACCCTGCCAGTCAGCACACGACAAAGAATTTACAGATGGTTTAGTTTTGGGGCTTTCCCTTTTAATGTCTTGAACCTAAGTCGACTTTGGGTAAGCGAAACTGAAGAAAATAAAAACCACAGATAATAAGAGACTACTGAATCATCTCCCTGAAGCTGACATTTCACCAAGACCAGAGAACATAATCAGCAAACACAGAAGCCAAGAGCAGAACTGGTCTTCATGTGTGTGCTTTGTATTTTTAACACGGAAACTTTCCACAACAGTGCTGGCTTCCTTCTGCAGGTTCCTCTTTGATTTCTTGGCATTCCTTGTTGGGTTCATTTTCTTTTTCACTTTGGCCTGCCTTTTCCTTTCTCAAAAGATTCTTAATCTCCTTGGTAAGTGCAAAGTAAGTATAAAATCTAATCATAGACCTTTAATGGCTAGAAAGGACTTTAAATATTAGTGTTTGTGGATAAAGAAACTGAAGCATAGAAACTATTTGCCTAAGGTAACAGCTAAGTAATACAACTGAATCAAAGACCAGTGAGTCTTAATTTCCCATTTTCTTGCTTCAACTCAAGTCTACTTACTTAAATAAATACTCTTAAGCTACATTCATTATTTAGAAATCAAATACGCTTCCTGGTGCTAATCTAATCTGAAGGGATACTTAGCTGTTGGTATGTTCTTGGGAATAATTCCAAGGAGTGACCTCATGCTACTCTTACCATGTAATTATGGTTAAATGCTGAGATAATTTAATTCTACCCATATATGCTGTTATATTTTGGAAGCAGAGTTGACACAGACAATACTTGATGCCATATTTTCATTAGTATTATTAGAAGGCTTTAACATCTACAATTAAGAAATTATTATTAATGGATTATAGAGGATACATATACAAGTATTTACATCTGTCTAATGACCAGGTAGCTGGTCAGAAGTTTTCAAAATGGGGTGACCCTCCCAACATCCACACCTACTCCATCCCACCCCCAAGACCTTTAACCAACGTTGGAAAGGGAGGATGAGATGGTACTCAGGTTCTGGACAGCCATTACCCTGGTTTACTTATGTCATTTCTGTGACAAAATGCCCGACAAGAGCAAGTTAAGGAAGGGTTTGGCTCCAAGTTTGAGAGTATAGTCCATTACTGGAGGGAAGTCACTGTGGCAGGAACATAAGGCAGCTGGCTATATTAAATCTACTGTCAGGAAGCAAATGAAAACTGGTGCTCCACTCACTTTGTCCTTCCCATTCAATTGGGAATCCAAACAACAGAATGGTACTGTCTACATTACAGCAGGTCAGTTAAACCTTTGAGGAAATACCCTTGTAGTCATATGTGCAGGTGTTTCCATGATAATTTTAAATACTATAAAGTTAACAAGTAGTAATCACATGAGCTTTATCATCTATTTTTTTTACTTTTCTTTAATTATTTAACCTACTCACTCTGTTACATAATTTTTGGTACAAAGAATGAGACCTGAATTCTACCTCTGGTCCTAAGTAAATACATACTACTCTAATAGGCCCAAAAAATTATTCTCAAACTACAAAAATATATTATTGCCCCGTCCTGTACAAGTTAATTCAAATGAGCCTATCAATCACCTAAAGAGGAACCTGCCCTCAGGAAAACTGTCTATTCCAGAAGACTGAAGAAACAAAACACACCTGAAGACACACTGAGACAACAACTATCCCCTTCACACTGAACTCGTATACCACACATGCCTTCACTGATCCAGCTGCTAACAGACCCGCACTGCTAAACATGCCACTCAGCAAAACACCAGGTGCTTTGCCCTGATATGCTGAACGTTCTCTTCTCATTCTCTTGTTCTTTCCCTCCATGGCCATGTAATGTTTGCTTTTTCCTCTGAAACCAAATACACTGTCCTCAAGTTTCTTTCTAGGTCCACTTTTAATATTTTTAACCTATCAGACTAAGAACCCACAAACATGATCCCATGTTCCCTAAAACATCTTCATGGCCCCAAACAAAAATACATGCACGTTTTAGCCCCAAATTTTTGCCTTTCTTTTTTTATTTTATGTGTATGGATGTTTTGCCTGCATGTGTGTCTGTATACCACATGCATGTAGTGCCTGAGGAAGCCAGAAAATGTCAGATCTCCTGGAATTGGAGTTACAGACAGTTGTAAGCTGCCATTTAATGCTGGGAATCCTCTAAAAGAGCAGCAAGTGCTCTTAACTTCCAAGCCTTCTCTCCATTCCTATTTTCCTTCCCTTACAGGACTTAACTTGATTGCAATAATAGTTGAAAGCATCATGTGGAAGAGAAATGATCAAGTCAATAAATTCTTTTCTACAGTAAGAAACTATGCATTCCTGATTCCACCATGAGTGCTCTACAGAGGCTCCTAAGGGAGCTTTTGGCTGTAAAACTATTATTCTTTTTCTTTTCTATCCACTTGAAAAATGAGTGTGCTTAACAATCATGCAAAAGTTCAAGTTTGAAGCTGTCTAACAAAGATGCAACAGGCTTCAATTCTATTCTAATCAAAGGTATGAGTTGACGGACAAGAAACTGTACCAGTCCCTAAACAATAGCAGGATCTTATATTTCACAAAAGCCCAGATTGTTTTCCATGAAAAATAGGGTGTCTCGAGGCATGGTGGTGCACAACTTTAATTCCAACATTTGAGAGGCAGAAATAAGTGGTATCTGAGTTTGAGGCCAGCCTGGACTACATAGTGAGACCCCGTATCAAAATAAAACAAACAAACAAAAAAAAAAAAACTAAAAATACAACAACTCACCATATAGCTTGTAACCTGGTAGAAAGCTACTATTGATGCTGCTATCTTTTACTCCAATTGTGTGTGTGTGTTGGGGGGGGGGTAACTGATTTTTCTATATTAATTAGAAAATTTTAAATATATAGCCATTAAATTTATTATGTGGAAACTTGTTCAAGAGATTTAATAAATTGCTTTCTTAAGATTAGGAGGCTTTAAGAGTAAAGAATCCTGAAATTCTTTAGGACTTGTAGGACTCCTATAGCCACTGGTTAGAAGATGGGGATATCCAAAGGGATGTACATGCTAATGCATAAAGTGTGGAGAAACTTGGTTACCAGCTAGCAGCATTATTTTGGGAGGTTATAGAAATGTTCAGTGGTAGGGCACAGTCACAGGAAGTACACCTCTTGAGACATGTCTCTCTGATGTTTTGTCTGGCCTCTGGGCCCTTTTCTCTCTCTTTGCATCTTGCCTACTATGGAGTAAATAAATGACAGTGATGCTCCTCCCAACTGTATGGGATGAGCAACCTTGGACTGAATTTTCTGAAAATATGAGCCAAAGCAAATCTTTCTTCCCCTGTTTCTGTCAGATATTTTAACTATAGTGACAACAACAACAAAATAAACAAAAAAACTTAGCACACTGAGATACTGTAATTTGTTCTTTAAACACTGGATTTAAAAGGATACATAATACATAATAATCAAGGCAATTCATCTTCCTCATGAAAGTTCTCATTAACTTTTGCTTTGCCCATTTTAGTCTGGTAAGTTAGAGTCTATTTTCACTAGGGAAACTAAATCAGTCTATAGATAATTCCCACATTGTTATGGTTTGGACTGTAAATGTTCCCAAGCACCCAAATGCTGAAGGCTTGGTTGTTATCATCTAACTAACAGGAAGTGATAGAACCTTTAAAAAGGGAAGCCTCCAAGGAAGTTGGGAGCAAGTGCCTTGAAAAGAATATTGGGGCTCTAGCTCCTTCCTTTCTGTTTTGTCCATTTTTGCTTCGTGACCACCTGAAGTTAGCGGCTTTGCTCTACCAGCATCCCTACCGTGACATATTTACTCATTCACTATCTGGCCAGATGCCAACCAACTCTGCTGAAACCTCTAAACTACCTCTGATTTATCTCAGGCACTTCCTCACTACTGTGGAAGGCTAATGTACATTTCTTTCTATCATCAGCTATCAAGTTATCCTCTGCATTATTTTTACCTGGCTCTTAAGATCAATTCTTTCAAGGCTGGAAGATGGCTGAGTGGGTAAAGTGCTTACCCACATGAATATGAGGATCTGAGTTCAGATTCCCATCAACCATGTAAAGCCAGGCATTAAGGTGTGCATCTCTAATGCGAGTGCTGGGAAACAGGCATACTCTTGGGGCTCAATGGCCAGCCAGACAAGCTAAAAGGATAAGCCCCGGGTTCAGTGAGACCTTGTCTCAAAAAATAAGATATAGAGCAAATAGAGGAAGGTACTTGACAGTGCCTTCTGGCCTCCACACACCCATGCACCAGCAAACACACATATGAACACAACATCTCCACTCTTAATCCTTTTTTGTCTGTGTACTAGATGTCTTGTCCTTTTGTCTTCTCCAATACATTGCTTCACAGACTATTCCCTCTCCTGCACTAGTATCTTCCCTTTCCTCTAGATCTTTCTCTCATTCATAAACAGACCTGTAACATCTTCCATGCTACAACCAGTAAACTCTTTTCCCTCCTAACCCCATTTTTTCCTGCCTTTATTAGCAACTTTCTCCAATGAGTCATCTTTCTGTACTCACTTCTTATACCTTGCATTTACTTTCCTCTTACCCTCAAATGCTTTCATGGTGGTTTGAATGAGAATGTCCCCCATAGGCCTATATGTTTCAATACTAGGAGCAGGTGTGGCCTTGTAGGAGATATGTCACTGGAGGTAGGCTTTGAGGGTTCAAAACACTGACATCATTCCCACTGTGCTCGCTTTACCTCCTGTTTGTGGTTTGAGATATGAACTAGTAAAGCATGGTGGCAAGAACAGCTCAGACATCATAGACTTTACCACTTTGGAACTGTAAAACCAATTAAGCACTTTTTTTTATAAGTTGTCTTGATCATGGTGTTTTGTCAAAACAATAGAAGGGCAATAAAGTAGTTTATACAAAAAGATCTCCTCCACAACAAATATGTGCTCAAGATAAAGACATTAACACTAACACAATCCTACCACTTAATTTTCAGATCCATTCAAGTTTTAGTAATGTCCTTTACAGGAAAAAGAAATCAGATCTAGAGTGTGTCACAGTTTCTTCTAGAGTGTGTCACAGTTTCTGTCATGCCTAAGTCTTCTTCAATCTGAAATCATTCTTGTCTTTCCTAACTTTCATGGCCTTTCTCATTTCTGAGGTTTACAAGCTAATCTTTCTGTAAAATAGCCTTTAGGTTGTATGATATGTCCATATAACTTGGATTATGTTTCTTAAGTCACAAATATCCTATGCCTTTGAACTGTATCCAATGAAATGGCATATGATTTCATGATGCTGACTGATCACTTGAATCTTAAGATACACACACACACACACACACACACACACACACACACTTACCTTTTAATTGCTGTATGTGTGCATGTATGTATATGAAAAGTGTTTACAACAAATCTCCAGTTATTCATTCGAACAATCCCCAGTGTCTAACCGATCTCCAAGTGCCACTGGTGATACTCCCACTCAGATACCTTTTTTCCTGTACCTCTACTATGACCTTCTAATCAGGCTGATGGCCCTACTTTCCACCGCATTTCTCTCACCAGCTGGTTCCACTACTATACTGCAATGGTTACTCTCATCAACCTCTAGGTCTGATAGTCCACAGTGTCATGTGGAAGCTGTCCTATTCTCTTCTTGGGCCTGACTTACCATTCCCATTCCTGAAATTTTTAAACCCTGATATAGAGTATTGCCTCATCTCACCCTGTGAGGAAACCAACATTTTACAACCTCATCTCAACTACTCAGAAGGTAAAAGATATGGGAAAGTCCCTGCAACTCACTTTGAGTTCCATTTGGCATCCCCCACTTACCCCTAATTGAACCCCCTCCCCCAACAGGGTTTCTCTGTATAACAGTCCTGACTGTCCTGGGACTCACTTTTAGACCAGGCTGCTGAAAATAGTTCATACCATGTCTAATTCTAAACCAAAGTGAATTAGTGCATGTCCTAGAAATTTTCAAAAGTAAAGATGCACTCAAACGGACTATATACGTTTTTGTAACAACCTGGTGCCACACAGTAAAGGGAGTTAGGTAGAAGGATCACAAGTTCAAGACCAGCCTAGACAACTTAGTAAGAAACTGTTGTTATAAATTTTTAAAAGAAAAAGGAGTCTGCGGATGTAGCTCAATGGTAGAATGCCTGTCTAGCATTTACAAGAACCTGAGTTCAACTCTCAGTACCAAGAAAAAAAGGAAGTTTGTTTCTGTCAATGAAAAAGTTAGATCATCTGCAGTTATAATGGCATTTAGAATCACAGAAAGGATTAAAATTGATTAAAGAAACAGATGCGGTAGAATATTAAAATTATTAACATTTTATTGCTTTTAACTTTCAAAGGTAAAATGCTATAACCATAAAACACATTAAGGCAGGATATGGTTACAGTACTATATATAAAATAGAAATATGGATTTTAAAAATTAAACCAAAGAATTTATTCTCTGCTCATCTACCTTTATTACTAAGAGTAAAATCTTCAGTTTTAGATTAAGTGGTGTCTTCCGTTAGTCCACTAACTTTTAAAGCACACTTCCTTTACTCTTGTATCTGGGGAGCAGTAAAGCTTTGTACTATAACTTGCTTTGTATATTTAAAGGCTTAGTAAAAACTAGAAGTTTACAGAATTGGGTGCACCAAAAAGTCTGAAGGATGAACACACACAGCCTGTTAGTACATAGACCAACATCTTCTACTATGTATGTAAGATATCTGCCTTGTAGTTTTTATTCCAACAGGTAATTCAGCAGTTATGCCTTACCAATACCAAATTCTGAGGTAGCACACATTTATATGCAAGTCATTAGTTCATTTTCCATCTACTCACATGATACGCTCACTCTGTATAATAAGCCATCTATTCTCTGCATGATCCCTGCCATCTTTGACTCTCAGGACACAACCATATTTGGGATACTGCAGTACTATCTTATCTCTCAATGTTTATTCTATTGATCCTTGAACCCAAATTTCACATTTTCTAGAATTGTTTCAAAATTCAGGTGATGATGTAAGGCAATATAGTAGTTAAGAGCACTGATTTTTGCTCAATGGATAAAGCATGTGCAGTGTAAGGTTAAGTACTGGAGATCAACTGATCTCCACATCCATAAGGAAAAGCTAGGCAAACATGGCAGCCTACTTGTCTCAGAAAATGAAAGAGAACTCACAGGATGCAACAGGGAAGACACACCCAATGTTGGTCTCAGGCTTTTAAACACACGATCTCCTCTCCTGGATAAATTCCCTCAGCAATGTCTCTGCTCTGTACCATCGGTCCCTCTAGACTCACTCTCCATCTACACTGCTCTGGACCCCAGTAGATTGATTGCAGAAGTTAATGCTCCTGTTTCCTAACTCTTCCTTGGGCTCAGGCTATGGGGGAGACAAACAGGATAAAAGTGAAGTCAAGGTTCTTATTTCTCTGGCAATCTGCCTCCCAGGAACCTGCAAGTTTCCTATGTTCCTCTACTGAAGTCATAGATCCTGTCATGTACTCCTCAGTCAAGGCTATGTAAGGGCCTGGTAACTGTTTCCTTCTCTTTCCTTTAAGGCCTAAGTAGAAATAGTTCCACGCTGTTACCATGACAACTACACTAGTAATGCACTGTTGGTACCTTTTCTTCATTGTTAGACATTGTAGTGCACTCCTATAAAATCAGTGCTTCTGAAGTGGGGACAAGAAGAGCAGTTCAAAGCCAGCGTAGGTAACATGAGACCATCTCAGAAAACAAAACATCTCTCTATTAAACAGTCTTGGTTGTGTGTGGGATATTAACTGAAGATGTGTTATATTTGCTTATGCTGTGGGAACATTTGCTTTAATGATGCAATGATATGCTACATTCTTTTTGTTGCATCTGTTTAACACTGTGAAGCTATGCTACTAGGTCTGTCTAAAAGAGCTGAATGGTCAATAGCAAGGCAGGAGAAAGGATAGAAGGGGAAGGCAGGCAGAGAGGATAGATAGAAATCTGGGAAGAGAAAAGGAGGAGGAGGACATCAGGGGCCAGCCACCCAGCTCCCTCTCCCACACAACCAGGGAGAAAGGGAGGAAGGGAGGAAAAGAGGGGGGGGGGAGGGAGGGAGGGAGGGAGGGAGGGAGGGAGGGAGGGAGGGAGGGAGGGAAGGAGAGACTTAGAGAGCACTACTATATGATGGGCAGTGTTAACACTATCTTCTTCATAGTAAACTGACAGGATGCTACACTACCAAGACCAAATTTATCCTCTTAATTGACTTTAGTAGGCTGTCAAGTTTCTCCAAAGGCCTTCAGACTTCTACTTCATCCGCATTTTACTTTTCTATCAACACCAGTTATTTTCCTAATACACATCACCACAGGAATTTAAAGTGAACTTCACATATTTAAAAGTTAACTGAGATGAACAGATTTTTTTCCCCAAAGTTTTACAAATAGGCTGTAGGTGTGGCCTGCATATGTTACATATAGTACATGCAAGTAAAACATCCATACACATAAAATATAAACAAATAAAACATTTTTAAAAGATGTTCAACACCATTTGCCAACTGATAAACACAAATCCAATTCACAATGAGGTTCTACTTTATGCACACTATGATAGCAATGGCTATAATCAAAAAAAGCAGATGAGGAGCTGGAGAGCAGGCTCAGAAGAATGTATACTGCTTTTTCAGAGGACTCTAGTTTTAGTTCACAGCATCCACACTGGATGGCTCACAACCAGCAACTCCAGCTCTGACATCCTCTCTGCCCTCTGTGGGCATCTGAACTTCTATATAGAGACACACAAAATTAAAAATAAAACCTTAGACTAAAACAATTAAAAAAAGGGGGAGTGGGCAGACACAGGCCAGTGAAATGGCTTAGCAAGTAAAGGTACTGCCACTCAGCCTGATGATCTGAGTTCAATCCCCAGAACCCACACTGTGAAAGAAGAGAACCAAACTGACCTCTGTGTCTCCTCTCCTGAAGAAAGTTAATGTTAAAATAAAAAATAATTAAGGTAGATAATTGCTGTGGAATAATCTTTTTTAACACAAATCTTCACAGCAGGGTTATTCATAATAGAAGATGTCCAATGAATGGATTAATGAAATGTGCTTGTGCGTACAATGGAATATTGGACAGAAGGAATGAAACCCAGATAAACTCTACAATGCAGGTGACCTTTGATATCATTATGCTAACTGAAACATGGTCCATCAGCAGTAACTATGTATTCTATGACTTGTTTATATATGAAATATCCATAACAGATAAATCTGCAAAGAAAGCTACCTACAGCCTCCTAAGGCTGTAGGTAGAAGACAAGGAGAAAATACAGAATTGACTTTTAATGAATATCATCTTTCTGGAATAACAAAAAAAAAAAAAAACCAAAAGCAAAGTAAACATACCACTGATATGGGAAGGCAATAAACAGATAAAGCACGTGGAATTTGTGCTGGAGTAAAAGAGGGAAGGGCAAAAGAAGGGAAGAAAGGAGGGAGATGATGGGAGATGTCATTCTGCAAATATGTTTCTCTTATAGTTAATGAATAACCATAAATAAAGCACTGTTGGCCAATAGGAAAGCAAGATAGGCAAGACTAGGAGACAAGAAGGATTCGGGTAGTAGGAAGGAGATTCAAGATGTAGGACCAATAGAGAAGAATGTTGGACCCTCTCTCCTGTAAGATAAGACCACGTGGAAACACTTAGATTAAGAGAAATGGGCTAATATTTAAGACAGAACTAAGTCAGTAAGAAATGCTAGTAACAGGCTAACAGCATTATATCTAATACAGTGTCTCTGTGTGTTATTTGGACTGGCCCAGCTCTGGGCCCAGGGGGGCAGAAAATCTACTCTTAACAGGGAGAGAGTGAGAGGGAAGCAGGAGGAAAGGGGTTGATAGGTACATGTATACACACATGTATTCATGTCTAAATGTAGAGGCTACAGGTCGACAGCAGGTGTGCAGACGGAGTAATTTATTTTAAGGGTAGAACTGAGGGCTAGAGATAGCTCAGTGGTTAAGAACATTCGTAAGTCTGCAGATAACCCAGGTTCAGTTCCAAGCCTACCCAGTGACTCACACAAGCAAAACACTCACACACATGAAATGAATAACATATATCTAAAACAAAACAAAATTGACTTCTCACAGTTTGGGACCTGCTGAAACTGCTCTCTGCTTCCAAGATGGCTCCTTGGGAGGAACAATGAAGGAAACTCTTTCCTTCAAGTCCTTTATAAAGGCTGCAATCCCATTCTTGAAGGCAATGTCCTCAAGGCCTAACCATCTCATAAAGATCCCACCTCTAAATACTATTATGTTGAGAGATTAGTTTCGACTAGAATTTGGGGGAGGCAAACAACAAACCAACCACATTTTGGCTATTGTGAATAACACTGCAATAAACATAGAATACAGTCATCTCTTCAACATGCTGTCATCATATGCTTTAGCCTTATACCCAAGAGTGATATTTTTGAACCATATGAAGTCTAGCCCAAAATTTTGTAGGAACTTCCACCAAAAGTATACATGAGTTCTTTTCTTGACATGGTCACCAACACTTATTTTTCATCATTTTACTAAATTATTATTATTATTATTATTATTTTTTTTTTTTTTTTTTTTTTGGGTTTTTCAAGACAAGGTTTCTCTGTATTGCTTTGGAGCCTGTCCTGGAAATAGCTTTGTAGACCAGGCTGTCCTGGAACACACAGAGATCCGCCTGCCTCTGCCTCTGCCTCTGCCTCTGCCTCATGAGTGCTGGGATTAAAGGTGTGTGCCACCAATGCCCAACAACCTGTGGATCTCAACCCCTTTGGGGGGTCACAAATGATCCTTTCAAAGGGGTTGTCTACGGCCATAGAAAAACACAGACATTTAGATTACAATTCATAACAGAACAGTAGCAAAATTACATTATGAAGTAGTAAAAACAAGCTTATGGCTGGAGATCTCCTTAAGATGAACTTTATTAGTTTGCAACACTAGGAAGGTTGAGTGAGGAAGGTTGAGAACACTAACCTAGACAATGGAGGGCTAGAAAATATCCTCCAAGATATAAACTAGCAGTACTATTAAAGAAGTGCACTCAGAACTGGGGTGTAGCTCAGCTGGTAGAATGCACAAAATCCTAACTTTATAGCCCACAGCACTCACAAGCCAAGTGTAGGGTAGACGTCCACAATCTCATTATCAGGCAGCAGAGGGCAGGAGGATCAGACACTCAAGGCCAATCTTGGCTGTGTAGCAAGTTTGAGGCCAGTTACATGAGATCTTTTATCCAAAAAGGGAAGAAAAAATAAAAGTACATTCAGAAAACAGAATATATAATAATAAATCAGCTTTTACACCTATTAAAAACATAACAGTAAATGTTAAAATCTTAATGACAAACTAGGTTATTTAGAGTAATATCACTATTCCATTGGATAGTCTATAGACTAAGATGTCTGGATAAAATGTATTTCAATAAGATAAAGCAACAAAGACAAGTCAGGGTGCTGTGGTTTAAATGTGAAATGTCCCATACAGGTTCCTGTACTGTTTTGAGTAGTGGAAACCATTAGGCACAGTGTCTAGCTTGAGGAAGTGGGTCTTGAAGGGTTACAGCCTGCCCCATTTCCAGGGAACTGTTACTGAGCCAGAGACATACAATAAACCAAATATACCATAATGGCCCCGCACACTGACAAGAACTGCCTCAGCCACCATGTCTTCTCCTCCACGGACTGGACTCTATGAATCAGGAGCCACAACCCATCTTTCTCCCTTAAACTGATTGTTAGGTACTTCGTCAGAGGACAAAGAAAAGTTACTAAACCAGATAGTATGAAACTACAAGGTCATAAGTAAAACAGAAATGAGCATCCAGAAATGAATGCATAAAAACTACCTCTGTCCTAGGAAGTTTGACAATTTTCAAAATTAGATCTTTGTTTTAGTAAAGTGAACTCTAAAATTTGGTTTGAAGTGGTCCCAGATCCATAGTGACCCTGAACACTGCAAAATCCCACCAACCATAGATGGACAGTACTCATAAATCTCGGGTCAAGATGGAAGAGAACAAATACAGGACATACTATGTGATGGCACTTAGATGAAAATCAATCCTTGGTTTTCCTATTTATTAAGTCAATTAATATTGACCATACTACAGGTAACATCCATCATCTTCAGGAGCATGTAACAAAAAAAAACAAAAACAAACAAAAAAAAAACCTGGGTCTTCAGAGTTCTCCCTTTTAGATTCTGAACAGTCCAAAAGTATGCCATTAAAAATAATCAAGTGCACTTAAATGATCAGGAAACAAGACCACCAGATCAAAATAAACTGAGAATATTTTCATATGAAAAGATACAGCTGGTTTTATTTCCAAGTTATGAAAAGGATTCTAAGGCTAAAACAGACATAACATATGTAGCTCTCCCTCAGGATCCAAGTCTCTTCTACAAGATGGAACCTTATCTGATCACATCCTGAAAATTTTCCTACATACTTTAAAACATCTCTAGATTACTAATGATACCTAATACAATATAAATGCTGTGTAAATAGCTGCTATACTACATGGCTTAGGGAATAATAAACCGAGGTAGTGAAGAAACTGAGGTAGTGGTTTTTAGTGTTCCATGCAGACACAATCTTTTTAAAACACTTTCAAACCATAGATGGTTGACTACATTGATGCAGAACCCAGGGAAGGCCAATGAACGAATTACACAACCATGAAGTAAAAACTACCTTTGTATCCAAAGCATAATTTAATTACAAAGTTACAGCAATGCACTGAATTCCTCCACCAAGTCAAGAAGTATTTGAGTACTTACTACATGCCAGCTACTTGTCTAGAAAAGCAGAAACAAAATAGGTATAAAAGTAAATAAAATTGTAATGTGCTAAAAATGGAGATACCTGACGGTGAATGTGTGCTTTTCAAATTACAATAAGCCTATAATAGATTCTCACACCCAGTGCTGGAAATCAAACCCAAACTACTAGGCAAATACTCTACTGTGGAGCCACATCTCCAGCCCCCTCATCAGGTATTTTAAAGACTGCTGATTAGTGTTCTCAAGAAATTAAAGAGAAGCAGAGCAGAATGGTAACACCTGTAATCCCAGCACCTGGGAGCTGGAGGAGGCAGACTTAGAATCCAAGTCCGCCTTAGCTAGACAGAAGAATTTGAGGTCAGCTTAGGCACGAGATCATGTCTCAAAAAACAAACAAAAGGCCCTTAAGGAAAAACTGTTCCCAAACCCTAAATATTAATCTTAATTTGGATTCAAGGGGATATTTTATATAAAACCTTTCTTACTATGCCTCAACAGCTCTCCATACAAATCCTAAATGCTGAATCCTACATTAACAGTCAGACATCACCTTAAAATGCCTAATAGTATCCCTTTATACTATAAAGGAGGTTTCAAAGAACTAGTCAGTTGAAATTATGCAAAAGCAATCACAAATTTTACCACAATGTTACTTTAGAAACAAAGGAATATGCTCAAAAGCCTGGATGACATATTAAAATGATGTGTAGTCCCAATATACTACTTTCAAAGCACAATTTGCAACCTAAGCATTTATCATTCTATCATTAATTAGACTGGTATCTCACTCACAAACAAGTTTATCTCCACACACACACACACACACACACACACACACACACACACACACACACACTCCTACCTTAGTGCATAAGTCAGCTCACAAAACTCTAAATAGAGCAAAGTAGCACACTTACTGCCTTTTCCCATTGCAGAGTCTTTCACTTCCAGAAACTAAAGTGCTATGGAAGTAAAAGTACTAAATGACAGATGAGGGGAGAGAGGAAGGGTAACAGTATTAACAAGTTGTGGTAATAACACACATTAAATTTACAGCTGGTTTCAGAATCTGTAACAATATACTGAAGAAACCAACACTCTTCCAAAATTTTTTGGGGAGTAATGAAGTAGTTGCAACTTTTATCTTCTAAAACCTACAGGAAGGGCTTGGAGGGATGGCTCAGCAGTTAAGAACACTAGTTACTCTTCCAGAGGGCCAATGTTTAATTCCTAGTACCCATATGGCAGCTCACCACCATTTTTAACTCCTGTAACTCCAGTTTCAGGGGATTTAATGCCTACTCCTGGCTTCCAACAGCACCCAGGCACACACACACGATACACAGACATACAATACAGGAAAAATAAAAATAAATAATGTAAATAAATAAAACCTAAAGGCATGTCTCTTCCTTTCACCAAAGAATTGGGTAAGAATTAGTGATCCCCTCTAGTAAGGCAAACTAAGATTTCCTTCGTAGATTTTTAAATGGTCCAAAATTTGGATTAATCATATGCTAATACACACCTACACACAGAGAGATAAACAAACCCCAAGTCCCTGAATCAAGCAGTCAGCCAAACCGACCTCTGTGCCTGGTCTCTGTCTACGACTCACTACTTTCTTTCAGGCATCTTACATTTAATCCAAGTCAAATCCAACCACTATAATCAGGTCAGCCCAGAAAACATTTATTCAAGTTCCTACCAGTGTCAGGCTCTATGCCAAGAAGCATGTTGATAACTGAAGAAACAGTAATGAAGTACACAATGAAAGAACAATGAATTAGACATGATCTGTGCCCTTTAGAAACTTGAGAATTCCCACAAGCATAACCCTTCTCTTTCTAAAACGTAGGTGAAAGGACATAATCTTTCTAAAGCTTTCCTTACAATGAAGAGAATAAAAAGCATTTTTTTAAAAAATAGTTCAAACCTTCAGTTGTTACTTTCTACTCATTTTTGTATTACTTCTAAAGTCTTAAGTCAGGGCTGGAGAGATGGCTCAGTGATTAAGAGCACTGGCTGCTCTTACAGAGGACCCAGGTTCAATTCCCAACACCCACAGGATGTTCCAGGGAATCTAATGCCCCCTTCTGGCCTCCAAGGACCCCAGGCACACATCCTGGTGCACAGACATATGTGTAGACAAACACTTACATACAGAAAAGAAAAAAATAAAGTCTTAAATCACATGAGCTACTAGAGATTCACTTTTCTGTCTAATTGATTCTTTTAGTATATGCTCACAAAGCCTAGATTACTATATAAGCCAGAAGTACACAAAACTGAAATCTGCTGAATGATCCAACATCAACCTTTTCCACCTGTTTTTAGGTTAGTTATTATTCATGGCTTGAATTGAAATGCAGGGCAGCTCTCAGTTTTATTTACTGAGACAGTCTCTCACTGAATCCTGGGCTGGCCAACTCTGGCTAGTCTAGCTAGCCATCTTTCTGCAAGGACCTGTGACTGCCCTGAGTACTAGAACGTCAGACAGCTGTCATACTGGTCTGACTTTTGCATGGGTTCTTCGGAATCACAACTCCAGTCCTCACATTTGAACAAACAAGTGCTTTATCCACTAAGCAATCTTCTCAGACCCAGGCAACAAAATTTTAATAAATATAAATCCAGTCTATTTCTCTCTCTCTCTCTCTCTCTCTCTCTCTCTCTCTCTCTCTCTCTCTCTCTCTCTCTCTCACACACACACACACACACACACACACACACACTCCCACTAATCAGTACTTTGTGAAATCATGGATTCCTATTTAGCTACCATCCTCTGTTCTTTGTATAATAAAGAAGTCAACATAATAAGCAATGCCCAAGATGTCCCCACATAACTAATCATGCATATTAGAAAAAAATGCAGGCTGTGATTCTAGTTACTACCTCACTTAAATACTCATTTGAAACTAGAAGTCTCCTAAAGCACAGCTTTTTGATGCATAAGGCTTTATTTAAAACTACACAACATAAGCCTGACCCAACCCACTTAGCAAGTTACAAATATCCTTTATTTCCAAATTTAACATAAGAATTTAAGAAGCATTAAAACAAGCAAGCTATGGTAGTGCACACCTGTATCCCCATGACTCAGGATCCTGAAGCAAAAAGAACAGAAATTCAAGTGCATAGTGAAATCCTATCAAAGAAGGATTAAAAGTGAAAAAAAAAAAAAAAATGGCAAGGTTGATAAATTTGCAAGTTTGAAGACCAGAATCCAATGTCCAGAACCAGATTAAATAAAAGGTAAATAAATAAATAAATAAATAAATAAATAAATAAATAAATAAATAAATGCCAAGGAGTGATCCCAGCACTGAGGAACCAGAAACAAGCAAGCTCCTGGAGCTCCCTGGCCACCAGGGTCACCTAACCTGCAAGCTCAGTCACAAAGAAACCCTGTTACAAAAGAACAAAGTGGATGGCTTCTCTAAACACCCAAGTTTGACCTCTGTCCCCCACATGCACAAAAACCCACATATGCAAACACACACACAAAAGACAGCAAGAACCACCATTTACAAGTGACCTAAATTTGAACATGTAATTACTTATCATCATATTTGTATGTAACAATGAGTTTTTGGTAACTAAACCTTTAGGACAAGTAACACAATCCTAAATGTGACAACTGTTTTCTGTATTTAAATTTTGATGAAAATTTCCCCAAAATCAAATTCTCAATGACAATAGACATTACAGGTGTTTGTATATTGTATTGTGTATTGTAGTCCACTGGAAAGCACAATATCCTCCTTCAAGACTATAACAGAAACCGGAGATACGGCTCAACAGTTGAAAGCAAATACTGCTTCTGCAGAGGATCAAGTTCAAATCCTATTATCCACATCAGACAACTCACAAGTACCTGTAACTCAGCTTCAAAGAATCAGACATCCTCTTCTGGCTACCTTAAGCACCCACTCACCCCTACCCACCCCCACACAGAGAGACAGATTAAAAATATTAAAAAAAAAAAACCCAAAAAACTAAGAACAAAGTCTAATAAAGTTCTATGTTTAGTACAATCGCAATCACAATCCTTTATACCAAGTTCTATTTATTTAAGGTTTAGAAACTAAGTTGACAAGAGTGAAGTCTGCATTATTAATTCAAGAAGTATTTTTCTAGAATTTCCAAATTAAATTTAAAATAATGTTTAATTTGAACCTAAATTCCCATCATTGTTTCTTTTCAAACGACTGAGAAGTTTTTTAAACGTCATAGTAAATAAATTACAAGACACACTGGAAGACTGGATTTATTTCTGAATGTTGCATACTCTTCACTTTTAAATAACTTTTGAGCCTGGCACACCTGTGATCCCAGTACTCTGCAGGCTAAGGAAGAAGATCACTGCCATGTCTGGGCCAGCCTGGGCTACACCTACACACACACACACACACACACACACACACACACACACACACAAATTATATTTAGTTTTACCTACAATTGGTTTTTCTTAAAACTTTCTCTGCAGTAGAATAAAAGTGAATTTCTTTAAATTTAATATTCTTTTATCGTTTTCCTATAGATACTTTTTTAAAGCATTCTGTTTACTTTCTAGGTTACTCTGTGCTAGGGTCATCTGAATAGGCAAAGAAATAAAGGGAGGGGGCTGCAGATGCAGCTTGATGGTAATGTGTCTAGCATATGTGAGGTCTCAGGTCCAGCACCGAAGTTATGGAAAATAAAACTATACTCATCTCCATTCACTGATGACACTGTAATCCATCATAAAATGTACAAATAAAAGGGAAAAGCTTTAAACCCAGAAATCAGGAGGCAGAGGCAGGTGGATCTCTCGAGTTCGAGGTCAGCCTGGTCTACAAAGCGAGTTCTAGGTCAGCCAGCGCTATAGGGAAACTGTCTCAAACAAACGGTAAAGAACCAATAATGCCTGAAAACCTAATGTTACACAATTCATTTACAAGTGATGCTTCCCATTACTAAAACACTCAAAGCTATCTAAGAATGGACAGGTTCCTGTCTTGGAGTGGTGTGTTTGCAGACTGGGCAAACACCTGTGCAGGTAAGAGGACAGATTCCTGGGGCTGGGTAAAGTAGGTGACTAGATGGGCTTTTTAAGTGTCACTTCTAAAATTCCCAATCTACAACACGTGGAAAAATGAGAAAACATTCGGCCTTCCAATTAAACGGTCAGCTTCGAAGCCCAGTTAGTGCTCATAGTCAAAACTTGTTCCTCCTCCTCTCTCCGGAGATTTCCCGAGATTTTCGCAAACAAAGGCACGGAAAATATGCACAGGTGGGAAAAAAAGGGGAGTGGCAGAGGCCCGGCGGCGCTCGAGACAGCGCCCCCAAGCCGCGAATCTTCCCGGCCGCACCTGAGAAATCACAGCCCTGCACACCTCCACCCTCAGGTGGCGGCGTCCCGAGCGGATTCTCCGACCTCTTCCCCTCCCGCCCGCACCTTGGCCAGGCACTGGGCATTGTCTGGAGCCTCCAGCAGCCCAGAAAGGCACGGAGGGAGGACAAAAAGAGAGGGAAGTGAGAATAAAGGACGGGAGGGGACAATCGAGCCATCGGCGAGCCGCACGCTCCTTTTCGGCCAGAAGAGCGTCCCTCCCTCGACCCCTCTACCTAGTTCCGGCCACAAAAGCGGACCCGCCAGCCCGAAGAGGCTGCAGCCGGAGCTGGCCGGCGCGGGGTGGCGGGCGCCGCGGGTCCGGAGCACGGAGGCAGCGAGAGGGAGAGGGAAATGGGCGTGTGGGTTGGGCCTGGCTGGCCCGAGGCCGGGCTCGGAACAAAGCCGCCCGGCTCCCCCTACCTGGAGCTGGGGCGTCGCCCAGGCGCGCGGCGCGGGCAGAGCGGGCGGCGCTCCTCCGGGACAATGGCCCCCTCCCCCGCCGCGGGCGCCGGGTACAAAGGCGCGGAGCGGGGCCGCCCTCGCGCCCGCAAAGTCAGGCGGAGGCGGGAGAGGGGCCCGCGGCGGCCGTCCAGGGCCGCGGCCAGCCCCCCTCGGCGGGAGCACAGGCAGCCGCCCCGCCGCCTCTCGGCCGAGGGGGCTGTCGCGGCACAAAGAGGCGCGGGACCCCGCGCCGGCCCGGGGCTCCCGCCGCCGACGGCGCGCGCCGCCCCGCTCCCCTCACTCACCCACAGCTCGGTGCCCCAGCTCATGGCGGAACCCGAGGCGACTGGCGCCGGCAGGCTTGCTCCCGCTGTCCGCTCGTCCCCGCTGTCCCCTCCTCGGGCTCGGTCGGCGAGTCTCTGCCTCGCACGGCGCCGCCGCCGCCACCAGCACCACCGGGCTCCCCAGTGAGCGAGAGAGCCGCGACTGGAGCGAGCGCCGCCGCCGCCGCCGCGTCCCCGCCTCCCCGCAGCCGGGAGGGAGGGGGCCGGGGCGAGGGGAGGCGGGGCCCGGGGAGGGGGCGGGCCGGGCCCGGGGAGGGGGCGGGCGCGGTGCACCCTGGGACCCGGGCGGGCGCGCACCCGCGCAGCGGGGGCCGGCGGGGTCTCTCGGGGGCGGCTCTCTCCCCGCCGCCCGCGGACCCTCGGCGGCGTCTGGTCCCGCCGCTGCCGCGAACGCCGCGCTCAGGCCCGGGCCCCGAGGGGAGGACGCCCACCGCCCCGCCCCCTCTGCGACCCCACTCAAATGAGGCGACACACACACGTCAGCGATCCCCGCCGACCGCTGACAAAGAGACCTCGGCCAAACGCTTGAGCAGAGGGCTGTGCGTTCACTTAAAGGAATCTTTCTTGTTAAGGGACGTCTCTACCCGGGGGTGATGCTTCAGCCCGGGCTTCTTGGGGATCGCAAAAATGTGCAGAGGTCACAGGTCCAGTAGGAATGCAGCGTGTCTCGATCTGTCTTAATAAGTTCTTTCTGGAAACCTTTATTTCAGAGAGGCAAACGATCCGGTAATCATCTGGGGAAGTTGCCATGGTGAAAGATAAGACTTGGCGTAAAGCGAACCGGGCTGACACCTGCTGCAGGTGACACGGAGCTTGCCCGGATTCTAAGTTGGTGGACACCTCCGGGAACAGATGGCTTCCTCGTAGTGCAAAACAACCAGTTCAAAACCCGAGGTTTCTCTTGCCTCCGATAGGAATCTTGGATACAGACCACCACTTCCTTTTTTTTTTTTTTTTTTTCCTCTACTGAGTTATTTCCCAGCCTGCCTCTACTGGCAGTCAGCAGATTTGGCTGGTGCTACTAGATACCGAGTACAGTATGCTCAGTAATTCCCTAGCATATGCTTTAGTATTAATTGCTCCTCGTTTAAAACACACACACGTTTTCAATCTATAACTAGTAGAGTACTCCTCAGTGAGTCATGACAGCTGAAGGTTTCAAGGTCCCCACTACCGGCTTCGTGTCAGCATTGAAACTCCTCCCCTAGTGGACCTGCACAGGTATTCCAGCTTCTTCCGCCCTGACCTTCTTCCTGTTTGCCCAGTTCTGCTCCCTCTTGAGGTGCAGGCAAACAACCAGATCTCTCTGGGCAGTCTAGCCACCACTTACCAAATTCTTTGCTGTCTTTTTCTGAGGTAGGCTGAGCAAAGGAACACTCTCTTCCAATTAGGTTAAGGCCGCTTTTTAAATGCTTTCTTTTGAGTCTCTGAAGCTAGGTATGATGACTCACACCTGTAATCTTAGCACCTGCAGAGAGGCTAAGGCGGAACTCCTGGAGTTGGAGGCTAGCCTGGGTTAGAGTGTGCTGTTGGGAGGGGTGGGTGTGGGAGGCGAGAGAGAATGTCTTCCAGGCATTACCTAAGCAATGCTTACTTTCCGATCTTTTTCTATATTTCTCTAGTTCAAACAATTCTTTCAAGGTATGTCTCCTAACAGTGCTAATCACCTCTGCTCTCACCCTCTCTAGATAGCATGAATTTATGTAGCAATCACACTAATTAGTAGTGGAAAGTACTTACTAAATGACTGTCTCCTTTCGAGCTATGCCAGTACTAAGATGTATCGTACTGAAGTTCAGCCGTGTAAATTAAGATGTAGGGACTGTAATTCAAACCAAATTACATTACACCTCTAAGAATCAGGGACAGGTGGATCTCTGGTTTCGAGGTCAACGTGGTTCACATGTGAAATTCAGGACAGCCTGGGCTGCACAGACCCTGATCCAAACAAACAAAAAAAAAAGTAAAATAAGCTATCAGTCATGTTACAACTATACTGACTATATAATTCCCCAATAAAGCAAAAGCTTTGACTCCAAGCTGAGCCATTTTTCTTCTCCAATTAAAACAACTCATTTTCTAGAATTGTTGGGGATGTGGGTGACACACTTATTCAATGTGTGAGGCCCTAGAATTCAATCCCTAGCTCTGATAAAGGAAAAAAAACAAAACAAAACGAAACAAAAAAAAAAAAAAACTAGATTTGGTGTGATGGCTATACTAAAACTAGATTTGGTGTGATGGCTATACTTCGTTGTCAACTTCCCTACACCTGGAATTAACCAAAACTCAGGCATCTGGGTGTACCTGTGTGGGATTTTTATTAACTAAACCATTTGAAGAGGAGGAAATGCACCTTTAGTTAAAATCTTTTAAGGTAGGAAGATCCACCTTAAACACGGGCCATGCCTTCTATCATATAGTGGTTCTTAACCACTACAGCCCCGTCTGTCATGTTCAACATCTTGGGTTTGACCTCCAGCATCACAAAAAAGAAAATCAAGTTCTTACAACCCAGAAATAAATGTCTAGTGTGTTATATATTGTTTTTTAAAGATAATATTAATCAGAGTTCAAAACATACTTTATCTATATCCCTGTCTCTAAAATAGTTGACATTTAGCTATGTGGAAGTGTTTTACACACACACACACACACACACAGGCAAAGGTCGTATCACAGGTTGTGTGGGGGAGTTGTCGTTTTGTTTCATGATTATTGTGTGAGAGCGTGCACGATGGGAGGTGGGCTGTGGCCACTCTAATGGGCACGTGGAGGTGAGAAGACAACAGTGTGGAGCCTGTTCTTTCACCTCTACATAGGTGTCACGCGCCAAAATGACATCTGCACACTTCCACAGCAAGCCTCTTTGCCTGTGGAACTCTCTTGCCAGCCCAGAATAGCGCTTCAAGCTAAATACATCATTTTCATCTCTAAAATTTAACTCGTGGTTGTGAATACCTTTGTAGCATAACAAGGCTACCAGTCCTTCTGTGGTTGTTTTAATCTTTCAGTTTCTTGAGGGGCCCATAAATCACACACTAAAGCTTATTCTTAGTTATGAATGCCTGGCCTTAGCTTGGCTTGTTTTTTGCCAGCTCTTTTTAAATTAAATTATCCCATCTATCTTTGGCTTTGGGGCTTTTATCTTTCTCAATTTTGATATACCTTTTCTTTCCTTCTTTCTGTGTGTCTGGTTGGGTGGATGGGTGGCAGGGTGGCTGGCCCCTGAAGTCCTCCTCCTCCTTCTCTTGTTCCTAGGTCACCTTCCCCCAGATTTCTCCTCATATTTATTCTCTCTGCCTGCCAGCCTTGCCTGTCCCTCTCTCCTACCTCGCTATTGGCCATTCGGCTCTTTATTAGACCACCAGATGTTTTAGACAGGCACTTCCATAGACTGCATTTGTTTTTTCTTCAAGCTTCCGCTTGAACCCCAGTCCATAATAAACCAAATGTTGTATTTTACCTTTTATCACATATTAATTCAAGCGCAAGCCCCTTTTATAATTTCTTTTTCCAATTGATACAAAACAGTTACTCTCTTATAATTTCATTATGTCATGAACATTTATCTCCCACTCTTTCCAGGTTCTAGTTTCCCTGAATGAATTGTGGCTTTTTTTTTTTTTTTAAGTCAGGTGGAAAGCACATTGTTCACTGTTGCATTGCAAGTATATAATAATTCTCTAGTCCAAACACACAACCTCCAAAACCTTGGTTGCAAAGTAGAAACAAAGCCTCAGCCAACTTAGTATCTGGGGGGACAGGAAGCTTCCCTAGCACATATGCATCAGGGTCCCCTCCATGATTGCCAATCACACACACTTCATCTTACTACTTATTAAGGCTGTGTCTTAGAAATGCAAACCATGCTTTTAAATGTGCATGCTAGAATACACCTGTAAGGTCCCCACTCAGGAAGTGGAAGAAGGAACATCAGAAGCTCAATGTCACCCTCAGCTGCATAGAGCTTGAGGGCAGCCTGGACTACAGGAGACCTTGTTTCAACAAATAATCAAAACCTACTGAGTCCACAAATAAAATCATTATCGAAGTCAGTAGGCCAAAGCTAAACTTTATTAGGAAGAATGCCAAAGGCCACTCTTCGCTTCAAATGAAACACAAGAAGAGGAATGCTACTAGAACCTGATCCCATGCCAGCCAAAGAAAGAATGGCAGTAGCTAGTTAATAGTCACCATTACTTTCTGTACTGCTGAGAACAGGAAGAAATCCAAACTTCAAGGGCATAGTTTAAGGTGGCTTCTAGAGAAAAGAGAAAAACAGGAAGAAAGAGCACAAGGTGCAGACTAGCTATTCTATGCCTTCAGGGAATTCTACGCTCCCTTATTAAATACAGTTAAATTCGGTAATAGCTCTGATGAAACTTTGCAAAACAGAAAAAATTCATCTGCTGAGCAGGGTGATGCACACTTGCAATCCCAGCACTCAGGAGTCAGAGGCAAGAGGATCATTATAAGTTCAAAGCTAACCTGCTCTATACAGTAAGTTCCAGGCTAGCCAGAGTGATAACAGGAAGACCTTGTCTCCAACAAAGAAAAGAAAAAAACTATGTAAATCACATGGATTAGGTCTAAAGAGGTGACTTGATTCTACACATCTAAGGTTTGTTAGCTCTCATTCTTCACTACACTGACAGAATATACAGGTTTTTTTTTAAATAGTTTTAAAATAAACATCTTTTTTTAAAAAAAGGTGGCTTGGTGGTTAAGAGCAATAGCTGCTTTTACAGGTGACCTGGGTTCAGTTCCCAGCACCCCCATGGCAGCTTACAGCAGCTATAAGTCTAGTTCCAAGAGACCAGATACCATCTTCTGGGCTCTGTGAGCAACAGGCATGCGCATACTGACGTGCAAGCAAAACATTAATACACATAAAATAAACGAACTTTAAAAAACTTTAAAAAGTTAAATATTTAGGTAAATTCTCTTCAAAGCAACAGAACAGATTTTATAGGTTTCTTTGCATATTTATTATAGTTCCTTAAACTAGTTTAAAACTTTTACAAGTTGAATGATTTGTTTTAAAGATTTATGTTATCCAGTATGCTTGAGTTTGTGTATGCATGCACACTGTGGGAAGTACCCGGTACCTTTGGAGACAAGAAGAGGGCATTGTCCCCTGAACTGGAGTCATAGGCAGCTGTGAGCCTGTGCCTGGGTGTTGGGAACTCAATTTGGGACCTCTACAAGATCAGGAAGCACTCTTTTTTTTTTTCAATGTAATTCTTTATATATTTATATACATATAACATAACATATATGTTTATTTATTTATTATTTTTTCTTGTTTTACATATCGATCCTAGTTCCTTCTTCCTCCCATGCTCCCACCACCACCACCCTCTTGGGTTGCCCCCCCCAACCACCCTCCCACCCCCCCTCCCTACTCCACAGGGAGGGTGATGCCTTCCAGGAGGGACCATCAAAATCTGTCAAGTCATTTGGAGTAGGGACTAGGACTTCTCTCCTGTCTCTAGGCTAAGGGAGTATCCCTCCATGGGGAACGTGCTTCCAAAGTCCTTTTGCGCACCAGGGATACATCCTGGTTCCACTGTCAGAGGTCCCTTAAACTGCCCAGACCTTCTAGCTGAGACCCACGTCCAGGGGGTCTGAGTTGCTTCAATGCTGGATCAGGAAGCACTCTTAACCATGGAGCCATCCCCTCAACCCCTCCCCTATCTAGTTAAATAATTAAACCTCTCCTGTGGTTTCTCCTACTTGTTGGTTTCTTTGAAGGTAACCTGTGTTGAGAAATTTTAAGATATGACTATCAATTGGCAAAAATCGACACCTAGTGCTCAGGATCCTTTTCAGGAAATCCAGTCAGAGCTGGGTGTACCTGTGTACACACCTACAATCCCAGCATCTGTGAGAGAGAGGCAGGAGGACCAGGTGCTTGAGGTCAGCTCAGCTTCATAGCTTAAAGCTAGCCTAGGCTACATTAGAACACACCTCATCGAAACACCATTGTACTAGGGATTTGTTTTCTTTGATTTTCTTGGGATACAAGGTCTCACTCTGAAGCTCAGGGTAGCCTGGAACTCTAAAGTTCTGGCAGCTCCGAACTCATGTATCAGCCTTCTGAGAGCTGTGATTACAGGCGTGAAATGACACCTGTCTTGGAATTAAGTTTTTAATACAGGAACTTTGAAGAACATATTCAAACAATAGCATTTTGGTCCCCAAAATTACGTTCTTCTTACATAGAATATATATTCTACCACAATAGGCCCCAAGGTCTGAGTCCATTACAGCATCAACCCTGAAGTCCTTAATTAGTGTCATCTAAATCAGATTCGAGACTCAAGCTTTGATTTACCTTTTTCCCCCCATACAATTATTTTCATTGCTACTGTTATATACTATAATGGAGGTATCTGTGTATTTCAATGGTCTTAGGTGACCCCTGTGAAAGGGTTGTTTGACCCCGGTTTGAGAACCAGTGTCTTATGTCTACTGGATAAACACCCTGCCTTTGAGCTGTATCCTAGTTGTTGCTTGTTGGTTTTTCTTCAAGATTTGTTTTTATGTTTTTACTTATGCGTATGGACAGGGGAGTGTGCGTGCTCTGTTCCCTGGGAACTGGAGTTTCAGGCAGGTGTTAGCTATCCTAGGTTCTTGGACAAGCGTTCAGGTCCTCCTCTGGAGAGTACACGATCTTAACTACTGAGCTGTTAGCTTTTTTTTTTTTAAGGTGAGAACTCATCATATAGCCCAGACTAGTCTCAAACTCACACTTTTTCTGCTTCAGCCTTCTAAACTCTGGGTAATGGTTTAACCTAGCCTAGCTGTGTGATTTAGTGACTCACCAACTCCAGGTTGCGTGATTTATTTTGAGGAAGATTCTCCTCCAACTGTGAGCCTATGAAATCAAAACATGATTTGTGATTCTAAAATTAACTGGTGGGCTAAGGACAAGACAGACATTCTCCTTCCAAAACAGAGGAATAGGCAGGAAAAATAATACCAGACTCTCACCTAAGCTAAAGCCCAGCATGGAAGACAGCAGTAAGTCTCTTATGCTTTTGATTTATTATTCATGTGTGTACGTGTGTTTGATGTGTGTGGGTACATATGCCATAGTACATCTGTAGGAGGCATAAGACAACTTTGTGAGATCAGCTCTCTCCTTCCTTCTTTACTCAGGTTCCAGGGATCAAACTCAGGTTTTCAGGCCTTTGCAGCAAGCGCCTTTACCCACTGAGCCATCTCACTGGCCCCCTTAATAAGTCTTAAAGCTGGGAAAAAATTCCCTTTTGATTCCATGCTCCACTTTCTGATCACGCAGGATGGGCTGCTGCCAAGGACTTTGCCCCTGTGGCCTCACTGGGGCCTGCCTGTTCAACAAGTCTCATGGGTTAGTTTCCCCACCTATAGGCTTCCCAGACTGGTGTTTTACACCAGTGGCCTGTTGCCAGCATTCTTTCCCTGGGGAAATGTAAACAAACGCCTACTCTTCCTTATAAAACCCCAATGACAAGACAAACCATGTGTGATTTCATCACAGCCCAACTTGTGAACCCCTGAGTTTGCTGGGCTTGCTTACAGAGCATGGAGAGAAGACAGTATTTACAGAATGGGCGCCCCCAAAGCAGCCACACTAAATGACAACTTTCCCATAGCTGCACAAATAGAGTATCCTCTCCATGTGTCCTTCCCTGAACCCCACTGCCAATCCACAGTCTGTGCTCTGACACTCCTGATCCCACCTAGGCCTTGTATACTAGGACAGAGTCACATACAAATGTCTGTGAGGGAGTTCCCCGAGTCTCAGGTGAGGGTCCAGACACCGCCCCCCCCACTCCTCTCTCTCTTTCAAGGGAAATCAATAGTCTAGCTGTATCTCAGGTGTCTCTTGTGCGTAATCACAGTTGTTCTGATGACAGCAATGGTTGGTCTGCTCTGGGTAGAATCCTGCAACAGGATTCTTTGTTGCCTACTCCCCTAGGCGTTGCTACTCTGAGCGATTTCAGCAGGCGAGCTACCCCCGTGACAAACCTCTGCATGGGACTCTAGGTTGTCTGTGACTTCATTTGAGATCTAAGCCCGTGCCATCACAGCGTCACAGCTCTTGCAGGTCTGCAGAGTGAGCACCACATGGACACTGCCAAGACTCACTTCTGTGTCCCTGAGAATGGGAGCAAAGGCCCCCACCAGGGCCTGCTTGAGCCCTAGCTGGGGAAGCCAAGGAGAACTGCACCAGAAGGCACCGGAGAGAGTCCTAAGAAGGCCCAGCTCACCCCAGCTCCACAAACCTTTCTTCCTCACTGATACCCAAGACCTGTAATAGGAGGAGCAGGCCCAGTGACCTCTGAAATGCTTAGGATCGGTCTCTCCTTGGCTTCAATAGAAACTGGCTGTTTTCTGCCTACAGTAATCTCCAGTGAAAGGTCACTTGGCCACATACATTGTGTTCGATACTACACAATGGTTTTTAAATTCTTTACCTGATGGTATGGTTTCAATGACTCATCACAATTCATTCTGAAACTTAATCCCCATTGTATTAAAAGAATGAAAACTTTACTTAAATGTTGTATTTGAAGGTGTCATCTGTGCAGGTAAGTGGGGCTTAATGAGATTACAAGGACAGAAAACACACACACACACACACACACACACACACACACACACACACACACTGTTCTCATGATTGCATTCTTAACTTTATAGGAAGGGATGGTGGATGAGATGGCCCAGTGGGTTAAGGAACTTGCAGCCAAGTCTGATGACCTGTGTTCGAGCTCCAGAATCCACATAGTAGAAGCAGAAGAAAATGGCTCCTACATGTTCCTCTGTAACCTCCACTTGAATGGCTCAGCCCCACTTGGAGACGCACACAGGGGCTCACCCCCACTTGGAGACGCACACAGGGGTTCACCCCCCACTTGGAGATGCACACAGGGGCTCACCCCCACTTGGAGATGCACAAAGGCGTATGTACCAGTTTTCTCTGTTGGGACCACCAACCAGCTCCCAAATCATGACACAGAGATTTTTAATAGTTGTGAATGCTCAGTCTAGCTTAGGCTCTTTTATGGCTAGCTCTTTGAACTTAAATTAACCTGCATCTTATCTATCTTTTGCCCCGGGGAATTTTGACTTCTCTTCCCTTTTGTATATCTTACATTCACTCCTTCTTGTGTCTGACTGGTGGCTGCCTGGCTTCTGGCCCTGGGTGTGACCCCCTCTTTCTCCTTGTTATCTTCTTCCTTCTCTCATTCTTTAGTCTCGATTTCTCCTCCTATTTATTCTCTCTGCCTGCCAGCCCCACCTGTCCTTTCTCTGCCTAGATATTGGCTGTTCAGTTCTTTAGTAGACCAATCAGGTGCTTTAGGCAGGCAAGGGGAAACAAATGCAACACATCTTTACATCATTAAACAAACACAGCATAAACAAATGTAGCAATCTTTGCCTAGTTAAAATAATATTCCGCAACAGCATAAACAAATGTAACACACCTTTACACGGTTAGAGTAATATTCCAAAGCATAAACAAATGTAGCAATCTTTGCCTAGTTAAAATAATATTCCACAACACACTTAAATAGATGTAATTTTAAAAAGAAAAAGGAGAGAATCCAAGTAAAAAAAACTTGCTCCACCTTGCCATACGATGCCCTGAATGGCCTTGTGACTCTGAAGAGAGTTGACAGCAGCAGGAAGGGCCTCAATAGATGTGGCTACTCCATCATGAACTTCCTGGCTACCAGAGCAGGAAACCAAATAAGCTTTGTGATTCAATCTGTGGTGTTCCGTTACGGCAAGAGAAAACAAAGTGAGACGCATGACCTAGCTGAGGGTACGCCAAATCTTTCTGCTTTGCTTTCTTTTTGACCACAGATGCCTTCCTTTGAGTGGAGCATTGAATTCCACTTTGCACATGCCAGGCAAATGATGATCTACCGCTTAGCTACAGCCCTAGTGCCCCCCTCCTTTCTGAGATAGCATCTTACTGTCTCAGATTGACCTTGAACTCAAGAGCCTCCTGCCTCTTCCTTATTCCCCCCTCTCAAGTGCTGGAATTAGGCATATGTGCTGCCATACCTGGCTATATAAATCCCATCTTTAGATCGTTTCTTTTTTTACTGTGGGTGGACAATGTAGCCATGTAGCCTCTCTAACATTTTGTTGCTTAGCAATTTCTTCCGTGTTTTATTTTGTTTTGTTGGTTTTCTCTCTTAGGTCTTTATGGTGCTATAACAGAATAGCCACAGCCGGTAAATCACAAAGAGCAGCCATCCCGTCCCCCATCCCCCACCCCCCACCCAATACACACACACACACACACACACACACACACACACACACAGTTCTGGAGGCTAGGTAAAGAACAACTTGCTACATCATCCCACAGCATGATGGTAAAAGGCAGATGAGATCAGAAGGAGGCCAAACTCACTTAAATAACAATAGCCCCATTCCTGTGTTAGGGACATTAATTCACTTGTAAGGGCAGGGTTCTGATGACTAATCACCCCCAACTTATTGAATTGAGAGAGTTCTGTTTCCAACATGAAATGTTCATGGGATGCATTTGGACTAGCAGCAACTCAAAGACTAGAGCCTTTTTTTCAGCTCTTAAGTAACAGACCGCTCCATATATTATGACAATCCATGCTTCTTTTTAGATTTTCCATCAGTGTGTACATGTAGAGACAGAAAGTGAGGCAGGATCTCAAGTTGCCTAGGCGGGCCTTGAACCCCTGATCTTCCTGCCCAAGTCTCTTGGGTGCCGAAATCACTGGCATAGACCACCATGCCCCAGCTTGATTGTTGCTTCTTAGTAGTGTTTGAACATTTGTAACTAATTGTTATTTGGTATTCATATCACATGTTACTAATTTCTTTAAGATCATAAATCAAGGACCTAGTTAGATGACTTTATGGTTAAGAGCACTTACTTGTGGAGACTCACAAGTACCTATAACTCCAGCTCCAGGCGATCTGATGCCCTCTGGTCTCCCTCCCTGGGAACTTCATGCATGTGGTATACAGACATACACACACAGAAAACACCCATACACATAAAATGAAATAAATCTAAAAGGACTATAAATCAACAACTGTGCATCCTTCGTGTCAGAACCTTACACCACTTAAGTAAATACTTGACCATTTCTTTAGTGACAATAATAATGTATTGTACTGAAAATGGACACTAGGGTTAAAGTGAATGTTAGGGTTGAAACCGAGCCATCAGGACACCAAGGAAGGCAAGTAAGATTTCAGCAGGGTATACAGCCTAGAGGACCAGGTAAGAGAAGGGACAGAGTTCTGGCCTTAAAGTCCCACTCCTATCCCCAAACTGCATCTCTAGAAGGTATAAGTGGTCACTGCCCTTTCCCCAAGTAAATGTCTCAACTGTATTAGCAGTTAAGCCCTCATTGAGATTCATTGCATCTAATTATTGAATTGCGGGTAAAGATGACTTCTAAGGAAGCTTCCACCTACCTCACAGAGAGCAGCATCCCAACCACGCTGAGAGTGGGAAAGGGGAGAAGAGACCACAGAGTTGACACTCAACTGAGTCTGCCCTCCACTCTAGAGAGGGCACCTATTTTCCATACTTTCTTTTTCATCTGTTCAGATATACCCTGACTATCTGCCAGCTCTGCCTGAGACTTGGCAAGAATTTTTCTCTTTAGGAAGCAAGAGGTCCTAAACAACTGTCCTCGTTGGGATGGGGATGAGAGGGAATGCAGGAGAAGGTACCTCTCCTCATCTACAGTTTTATACCCCCAAGTTCAAACTCAGCTAAGGGTTTTGGCTGGGGCTCAAACCTAGGCCCTTGTACACTGCATGCGAACATTCTGCCATCGCGTCGCATCATCTTTCCTGCCCTGTTGTTCAAGTCTTAGATATTTCTGAGGGAGTTTGTCATTATATGTCCCCCAGGTCATCTGTAACTCAAGGCATTCTAGGGAATAGTGGTTGGAATAATGCCCCATGAGTAAATATTTTCTGTAGGATTCTCAAATTTAGCAGTTAAAAATGCGGAACTATCCCTTAAACTTCAAGTTAAAAGACTGAAAGTATCGCATAGAATGGACTTACACAATCATGTATCATGTATCAATTAATGATGGAGACACATGCTGAGAAATGCCTCATTAGGCAGTTACATCAAAGTGCATTTATCCTAAGAGCAATTTCACTAACTGAAATCACGTGGGGCCACCACAACTTGTCATCATCTGCAACACTGTCATGTGACATTCACTAGACTAAAAAAATCATCTCGTTATCTGAAATTCAAATTAATAGAGATTCCTGTATTTTATCTGGAAACATCAAATATTTATGCTTTAAACTTCCAGGTCAAGAGCTTTTTAATTTAATTTTTATCTTATTTTTCTTGTTTTACATGTCATTCCCAGTTCCCTCTCCCGCCTCTCCCACCTAACCCCCACTAACCCCCTAGCCCATGCCCTTTCTGCTCCCCAGGGAGGGTGAGGACTTCCATGGGGAATCTTCAAATGTGTCATATCATATGGAGCAAGGCCCAGGCCCTCCCCCATGTGTCTAGGCTGAGAGAGTGTCCCTCTATGTGGAATTGGCTCCCAAAATACATTCCTATACTAAGGTTAAATACAGATCCTCTACCAGAGGCCCCATAGACTGCACAGTCCTAACTAACACCCACATTCATGGGGTCTGGGTCAGTCTTATGCTATCAGTCCCGCTATCAGTCTGGAGTTCATGAGCTTCCCCTTGTTCAGGTCAGCTGTGTCTGTGGGTTTCTCCAGCCTGCTCTTGACCCTTTTGCTCATCACTCCTCCCTCTCTGCAACTGGATTCCCGGAGTTTGGCTCAGTGTTTAGCTGTGGGTGTCTGCTTCTGCTTCCATCAGCTACTGGATGAGGGCTCTAGGATGACATATAAGGTAATCATTATCGGGGAAGGGCATTTCAGGTAACCTCTCACTATTGCTTAGATTGTTAGTTGGGGGTCATCCTTGTAGATCTCTGGACATTTTCCTAGTGCCAGATTTCTCTTTAAACTTATAATGTCTCCCTCTATTATGGTATCTCTTTTCTTGCTCTTCTTTGTAATAGCCAGAACCTGGAAGCAATCAAGATGCCCCTCAACTGAAAAATAGATGGAGAAAATGTGGTACGTTTTCACAATAGAGTGCTACTTAGCGTGTGTGTGTGTGTGTGTGTGTGTGTGTGTGTGTGTGTGTGTGTGTGTAAAACCAATGGAATCTTGAAATTCACAGGCAAATGCATGGAACTAGAAGAAACCATCCTGAGTGAGGTAACCCATACAAAAAGACAAACATGATATGTACTCATTCATATATGAATTTTAGACATAGAGCAAAGGATTATCAGCCTACAAAATCCACACCACTAGAGAGAAGCTGGGAAACAAGGAGGACCCTAAGAGAGACAGACATACATGGTCCCTCACAGAAAAGGAAACAGACGGACAAGAACTCCTGAAAATTGGGAGCACTGTGGGTAGGGGAGAAGGAGTTAGGAGAAAGAGAAGGGGAGAAGAGGAGGGGAGAGGAGGACATGAGGGAGCAGGAAGATTGAGTCGGGGGAAGAATAGAGGTTAAGAGCTTTTAAATATACTTTTTACCCCATGGGTTTCAGAGAGTTAATGAATCATTGTAGTTGTCTATAAATGATGCTTGTTTGTTTGTTGTTTGAGACAGGGTTTCTTTTGCCTCACACCCACTGGAGAGTCAAAGATGACCTTAATCTTCTGATTATCCTGTGCCTACCTCCCCAGTACCAGATTTACAGACGTGCACCAACAAGCCTAGCTTATAAAATATTTTTAATAGATGTGTCTGCAGTTCTTTTTCTGGGTAGCAGGGGTGGGGGCTTTATTAGTGACTCTTAATGAAGAGTTTGTTCTGAAATCTCTTGGAGAACTGTAAAAACTAAAAAAGAACTCTGACAAGGTCCAGAAGGGTCGGTAGAAGGTGCCTTTCCTTCTGTGGAGAGATGAAGGAGCCTGGGTAGGGTGACTCATACCTGTGATCCCAGCACTTGGGAAGCTGAAGTAGCATGATTGTCCTCATTTCAGAGACAGCCTACAGTACATAGTGAGTTCCAGGCCAGCCTGGACTACAAGAATGAAACCCTGTCTCAAGAACTTGAAAGAAAGGAAGAAAGGAGGGAAGGAAGGAAGGAAGGAAAGAAGGAAAAGGACCAAAACAGGGCCTTTACGACACTGTTATTCTTTTGTGCTATTTGATTTCCTCACTAGGTACATTCTTTATTTATTTAGAAGAGTTTGCAACTGCAAAATAACAGTTACAAACTCTAGCAGTACCCAGGCCCTCCCCTGAGCCTAGGAAATCAGAATTTCTATGGTGTGTTGTGATTTGACATTAAGAGCACACACATTTCTCAGTAGCATTTACCCAAGCAACACAAATGCTTACACCTCTCGGGGAGCACACCTCATCTCTTGACTGTCCCCTGAAAAGAGCCAAAAAGAGGGGTGATTCTCTTCACCTGGACCAGGGAGTTCTGCTCAGGACTCTTACAGGGTGAGCCAGAGCACTCCACCCCCAGCTCTGGAAAGGACAGGAAACGCTAAGGGTTTCAGTTGCAGGCTCAGGAAAGCAGGCTTCTAATTAATGTCTTTGGCCACCCGATCACGACGAGAGGTAATTAAGCCTTTATTTATACCCCTAATAAGCAAGCTGCTTTTTCTGTGCCTGCACTGGGCAGGGCCAAGAATAACAACAGCCGGATGTCCTGCCACTCCTGGAAACTTCCCGTGTTCTGGCATCGTAGGAATCTGCCAAGCCTGCTTCAAGGTGACATGCCACCTGCTCACAACTGACCTCACTGCTGCTCATTACCTACCAAATGCCATTTGCCATCAAAGATTTCTTGGTGGAAAACTGTGTTGCCAGCTAGGTTGTCATGGCATTTCTTTATTGGTACCTATCTCCATCTCAGCAAAACTGGCAGACAAGAGGTTCCGAGTAGGCAAAGGAGCACTCTTATAAAAAACAAGACAAAAAGAACCAAACCAAAAGCAGAAAACCTGTTTATGGGGCCTGGAGTGCTGGTTCAGCAGTTATGGGTGCTTCCTGTTCTTATAGAGTTCAATTCCCATGCTCATATTAAGCAGCTCGGAATCCCCAAGCTTCTTCCCTCACACACCTTCCCTCACTCACAGAAACCCACATCCAGACACAGACACATATAGTTAAAAATAAATAGTTAATTTTAATGCATGTAGAATTTTTAAACATAAAAAGCCTGTTTATTCCTTTTCTGAGTGTTCTGTTCTTGTCTGAAGTTTCCAGAAGAAAGAAATACCACAAATTATACAACGCCATGCAGTTGATGACATTTGCAAAGTCAACCTGGGCACTGCCAGGAACCCATGCCCTAGAAATGTGTTATTCAGTCTCTACACAGGACAATGTCTGAGGGTCGTTCTAAATATTTCATGTATTCTTTGGGAGGTAGAGGTCTAAGTCCCCATAGTGATCCTGTTATAGAGAATCCTTAAGACAGCTTTGAGGGTTTGTTTGGCTTGCTTGGATATGTTTTAGGTGTGCATACTTTAGATGGAGTTTTGCTATATAGTACAGGCTGATTCAGCACTCAGAATCCTCCTACCCAACCCTCATGAATTCTGGGATTATGGTTCGCTCTATCACACCGGGCAAATATGTATTATATAGGTGTTTTGCCTACAGGTAATCTGTTCACTGTGTGTGCCTGTTGTCCATCAAGGCCAGAACAGGGCGTCAGATGCCCTGTAGCTGGAATTACAGCCAGCTGTGGGTTGTGAGCTGCCTTGTGTCATCTGGGAGCCAAACAATAATCCTTTGCAAGTGCGCTGACTGCTGGGACTTCTCCACTGTCTCCTAAGGTGATACTCTTAATAAAAAGATAAATTACACAATTGTGTGTGTGTGCACATGTGTACTGTGAACTTGCATGTGCTGATGTTGAGTCCAGAGGTTGACACCAGATGTTTTCCCCTACTACTCTCCACCTTAGTTTGTTCATTAATTAATCTATATGTATGAGTGTTTTGCATGCATGTCTGTGCACCACAAGAATCCTTGGTGCCCTCAGAGGCTAGAAGAGGGAGGCCAGATCCTCTGAAAGTTCCAGATGGTTGTGAGCCACAATGTTGGTGCTGGGACTTAAACCTGAATATTCTGTAAGAATGGCAGGGATTTTAACCACTGAGCCATCTCCTCTTCATCTCCCCACCTCCCACCTAAGGCATTTGAGACAGGGAGTCTCACTGAACTTGGAGCTCACCAATTAGTCCAGATGTGCTGGCTAGCGAAGCTAGAGTTCTTCCACTCACCTAGCAACGCGTGCTGCCGTGCCTGGCTTTTATGTGGATACTGGGCATCTAAACTCAGGTCCTCATGCTTGGGCAACAGGCATTTTACCCTCTTAATTTGACCTCTAAGGACTTGTGGCCTGTGGTACCACTCCCTACATGTCCGTTGACCTACCGAATTGTGCATAGTCTGTGACTGCTGGAGTGCCTTTGCCTTGGGTGCCTTCCATCTGGTGGATTTTCCCGATTCCCACAGGCTTACCTTGAAGTGATGAGTAACATGTGCTCAATGAAATTCCCTTCACTCCTTTCCTTCCCTGGTGTCATGCTCTGTGTCCTTCCTAACGTCATTGCTTTGGGTGTTGTCCTTTGTAAAAATAGATAATCGAAACATTGCTCTGTGTGTGTGTGTGTGTGTGTGTGTGTGTGTGTGTGTGTGTGTGTGTGTGTTTGTGTAGCCGTAGCTGGTTTGGATCCACATTTCAATGATTCTCAACCTTCCTAATGCTTTATATAGTTCCTTTAATATAGTTCCTCATGTTGTGGTGACCCCCGACCATAAAATTATTTTTGTTGTTACTTCATAACCGTAATTTTGCTACTGTTACAAATTATGATGTAAATATCTGACATTCAGGATATCTGATATATGGCCATAGCCATAGGGGTCATAACCCACAGGCTGAGAACCACTACCCAATGAAGATCAGGGTGAGCTTGAACTCACAGAGATCTGTGTGCCTCTGCCTCCTGAGTGCTGGGATTAAGGGTGTGCCCCACTAGGTCTATATATTTTGAGGACAGAACTTTTCTGATGCATAGCCAGCATTCAACTAATATTTACTGAATGAATGTCAATATTCTCAATACTGTATGTATCCTTGAGGTTGACTACAGTAGTCCTACTTCTAAGATTGATTTTCAGATTTCTTTATTATATATATATATATATATATATACATATATATATGCCAATTATCCCATTCTTGTTTGCGTTCAAAGCATGAAGAAACAGGATTAAAGAATACTAATAGGGAGTCTTAAGGGCTGCAGACAAGGCTCAGTATTTAAATCACTTGCTGCTTTTGTAGGAGACTTGGCTTTCACTCTTAGCACCTCATGGGATGGCTCATAGCCACCTGTGACTCCAGTTCCAGGGGATCCAGTGCCCTCTTCTGGTCTTACCAGGTACTGCAAGTATGCGGTTTGCCTGCAGACAAGCAGGCATACACATTGACCCACGAAAAAAACAAAACATTAAAAAAGAAATCTTAGAATATCACCATGAAATATCATTAACTGTTCACTCTTTTTTGCAAAACAAGAAAAATAGATAAGTGCTAATTATTTTAGATTTGGGTAGTACACAGAAAATTGTGTGGATTACCCTAGACAAACACATCATGGATCCCTGATTAGCTTTGGACTCACAGCCCTGCTGGCTGGGCCTCCCAAGTGGTAGGATTGTAGGCATGTGCCACAATTCCAATCATCAGTTTCAGAAATGAATGAATGCTCTCCAACTTGAAGGTATTTTTTTGACAGCTCACATGCAAATGGTGTCAGCTGATTGATTACCACTTAAAAACTTGTTCAGAAATCCAGGTTCAGTGAAATACTTTTCAAGTGAACACATCGACTGTGCCGACAGCTCCTGGGCCACGATGGAGAAAGATTACAAGCTGGAGATCAGTTCAGCCTAGGCAGCAAGTTCAAGGCCAGTCTGGGCTCTCTAGTGAGATATTTTCACAAAAGCAATCAATAAACAGGATTCAGAAAGATTCAAACAAGCGTGGCTTCAATATTCCAAGCAATAAACCAACAAGAGTGAATGGATTTGTTAATTGCAAACTTAAAATACAGAGATAGCCATTCAGTGACTCTGAAGTTGTTAACATAAAATGTAATTTTTGAGAGAGTGTCCAGTTAGTTATCCCAGGAAGACTTCAGCCTCCTATGCATTGAGATTGTAGGCCTTGTGCTTGTCTTTTATTGTTGTCACCTACTAAATATTAATCCCCACGGATATATAATAGTGCATCAAAACAATACACTTCATGTGTTCTAGTACAGCCGGTGCTTTGATAAGGTTTGGGTAGGTTGGAAGTCCATAAGATAAAACATCTATGAAAATAAATAGCCGAGACTCTCAAGAAATAGGAAACACACTAGCCTACATTATGTCACAAAGTACAGAGATCATTTTAGACTATGATACCTCTTGTTTAAAATCACACAGTTAGGCTTTTAAGTTTTACTGCTCATTAATTTTGGGGGTTTGAGGGCTGCCTACCATGCACGGCACACCTGCAGAAGTCAAAGGAAGCTTTGGGAGGCAGTCTCCTTCCACCATGCTGGTACCCGAGACTGAGCTTAGGTCCTTAGGCCTGGCAACAAGCACCTTACGCCTGCCCCCGGCCATGTCACTGGCCCACAATTAGATGTTTGCCACTACAAACATAGAGCCAGCAAACGATGGCTCAGCAGCTAAAGATGCCTACTACCACGCCTGATAACCTGAGTTCAACCCTCAGGACCCGCGTGGCAGAAGGAGGAAACTGATTCCTGACAGTTGTCTTTGGTTTTACATGCTACACATATACAACATACACAACACACAACAGATAAATAAAAAGATTTGAACCATGGCTCTTACTATTAAATGTGTGGAAGGTGGACCCCTGTTTGTTGACTTTTGTCCGTTCCCACTAGAGGAGTGGAGAGTAGGAGGCATTTGACTTTCCAATGAGTTAACATGTTAGTATTTCCTAATCTAGTATTTCCTAATCTTGAGTCAGGTCAGTCACAAAGGCATATTAATCAATCTTTGAGGAAGATAATTAGCTCTGCAATTTTGCAGCATAAATTCTAAGCCAACATAATCTGCCTCACTTCAAACAAATTAGTTGTTTGTTCTCTTTGAATTCCTTTAAGAAAGAAAATAAAAAAAAAAACCTTACACTTCCCAGACAATTCAGTGCATCTTGGCTAGTGATGAAATTATCCTGTGATAAGCAGGCACGATCAGAGTTTAGCACCTCAATTCTCAGTACCACTGTGTGGTAGCGCGTGTTCTATTTATAAAACACATGTGTTCTAGCCATGTGGTGGCATGAGCACCCTTGTCCTCATGCTGGACATGTTCTTGTGCTGCAACTTGGTGGCCTTGGCATGCCTGTTTTCACACTTGCTATGTGTTTCAGTGCTGCCATGTAGTGGCCTGTGCATGCCTGTTCACACGCCTGCTGTCTCTGGTACTGTGACGTGGCAGCCTGAGCATGCCCGTTCACACGCCTGCTGTCTCTGGTACTGTGACATGGCAGCCTGAGCACACCTGTTCACACGCCTGCCATGTTTCAGTACTTCCATATAGTGGCCTAGACAAGCCTGTCTGTATACATGCCATATCCTTGGACAACCACAAGACAGTTTGAGAATAGACTTTCGCACATCTGCCATGTCCCAGGCCCACCAAGCAATGGTACTCACCCGTGCTCTGTCCTAAGCTGCCACCTGTTGGAACACATGCCACTTCCCCGTGTGCCACATGTCGGTGTGAGTGTGCTTAGTGTGCTTATTCCCATGCCTGCAGTTTTCCAGAAACACCGCGTGTTGGCACAGGCACCTTTGTTTGCCACCTGCAGAGTCGTGGCACTGTCCTATAAAAGTCTGGGTGAGTCCACTCACATATGAGTCACATGTCAGCTCCACCATGTTGCAGTGCACATGACAGCTATGCTCCAGTGCACATGACAGCCATGTTCCAGGGTTGCAAAGTGTGTGTGTGTGTGTGTGGGGGGGGGGTTCACCTGCAAGTTGTGTCCCAGTATTTCCATGTGGTGGCCTGGGCATGTCTATTCACAGACTTGCTGTGTCCCAACGCTGCCACCTGGTGACAGATGTACGCTTGATCACATGTCTATCATGTCCCAGCACTGCCATCTGGTGGCCCGTACATGTCTGCTTACATACTTGCCATGTTTCAAAGCCGCTATGTGGTGACCTGGAGATGCATGATGGAATGAATGCCTGTAGTGTTCCAGTGCTACCACTAACCTGCCTGGACACACCTGTTCACATGCATTCCGTGTGCTTGTGCTGCCACATGGTGGCCTAGGCTCACTCGTTGGCTTGTATGCTGAGTCCCAGTCCCAGGAGCACTGTGTGTGTGTGTGTGTGTGTGTGTGTGTGTGTGTGGGGCGGTATGTCTGTACTCATACCTGCCATACCCTTGTGCCACAACTTGGTGGTATGGGGATGCCTGTTCACAAGCCTGCCTGGTCCCCGCACTACCCCGTCATGGCCTGGCAGCATGTTTGCCTGTGTGCTGTGCTACTATGCCACCAGTGCGAGGGCCTGGGCAAGCATGTTGCATGACTGCTGTGTTCCAGTACTACCCCACTGTGCTTTAGGTAACTTACTTGGTTGGCTGCCGTGTCTTAGGGCCACCAGATGATGATGGCTTAGGCATGCCTGTTCTCACACATGGCAACCTTTTGGAGGTCTGAGCATGCCTATTGTCACGCATGATGTTTCCCAGTGCCACTGCGTTCGAGTGCAGGATCCCTTGTTTGCACATCTGCCGTGCCCCAGTACCACCCTGTGGCAGGATAGCCAAATGTATGCCATGCTCAAACACTGTTGTGTGGTGATCTGCCCCCCCCCCCGTTCTCAGGGAAGTCAATTCTCAGTGCTGCCATGTAGCCCTGGCTCTCCTGTTCACATGACATCCGTGTTTTAGCATTGCATGGCGAGGTGGTGTATTCACCTGTTATTCTCCAGCTGTGTCCTAGTGCCTACATGGGGTGGTCTTGGCATGCCTGTTTGCTGGCCAGCCATGTCCTGGTCTGCCATGTGTATGCTTGGGCATGCCTGACACATGACTGCCATGTTCTAATGCCACCGTGTCATGCCCTGTGCAGGCCTTTTACAGGCCTTCAATGCACCAGGCCTGGACACGCCTGATGACACCCATGCTATTTTCTTTCTTGATTTTGTATTTTTTATTAATTTGTTTTTTAGTTTCATGTGCATTTGTGTTTTGCCAGCAATGTAGGGTCCCCTGGAACTGGAGTTAGACAGTTGTGAGCTGCCATGTGGGTGCTGGGCATTGAACCCAGGTCCTCCGGAAGAGCAGTCCGTGCTCTTAACTGATGAGCCATCTCTCCAGCCCCCATGTGCAAGTGCCAATCCATGTTGCCGCAGGCGCCTTGATCTCACACCTACCATGTCCCTAGTGCCACCATGTGTTTGCCCAGGCACCTTTGTTCAGACGCTAGCAGTGACCAGTGCTGTGCTGTGGAGGTCTGGATCCACCCAGTTGTATGCAAAGCCAAGTGCCAGCATTACCACAAGGAGGCACAGGCTTGTCCTTTCACACGAGAGCTGTGTCCCAGTGCCACAAAATAACTAGCCTGGGCGTGACTGTTCACATGCCTGCTTTGTCTCGGTGTTGCCAAAAAGGGGCCTGAGCATTCCTGTTCTTAAGCCTGCCGACTCCTACCACTACTATGTGGTTGCCCACTCTACATGTCTGTTATGTCTCCTCACCCCCACGTGGCAGCATGGGAATTCACGTTTGCATGCCTGCTGGGTCCCTGTGCCACCCTGTGGCTGTACATGCCTGCCTGTTCCCACACCTGCTGTGCTGTGCTTTAGAACTTGGTGGTGAAGTCATGCCTATTTACATGCATGTGTGCCTCAGAAACACCTCATGAGCTCATCTTTCTGCCCATGTTCGAATGTCAGCACTGCCATGTGGCAGCACAGGGGATGGTCTTGTTCACATGTGGCCAGTGTCCTGGCATTACCACACGGTAGTTCTGCTACATGGTAGATGACCTAACTTGTTCCCATGCCTGTTCTGTGTCAGGGCCCCCATGTGGAGGCCTGGACCAACATCTTTGCATATTTACTACATGCCAGCCAACCAAGTAGCAACACCTATTGACATGCATGCCTAGTCCCAGTGGCATGATTTGGTTGCCTGGGCATTTCTGTTTTCACACCTGTCACATTCCAGTGCTGCCGCATGGAAGCCTATGCTCATCTGTTGGCATGATGCTGTGTCCCAAAGTTGCAACATGGCAGCAGGGGTGTGCCTCTTCCCATGCCTGCCAGTCTCAGCATTGCTATGTAGAGATCTGGACATGTCTGTTTACATGCGTGCTATATTTCCATGCTACAGTTGCGGCCCGGACAAGCTTGGCACATGCCTGCCAATCATATTGCCATCGTGTGGCGGTGTGGACACATCTGTCACATGCCTGCTGTATTCCAACACTGTCACATTGCAACCCTGGACAGCCTGTTCAGCAACCTACTGTGTCCTAGGGCCACCAAGTGATGGCCAAGGATCCAGCACAAAATTTTATGAGATTAAAAAAAGAATTAACACCAAATATTCCTCAAATTATTGCATAAAACAGAAACAGAAGAAACATTGCGAAATTATTTTTATGAGGTCACAATTACCCTGACAATACCAAAATTACTAGACATTCTCTCTGCCATGATGAGAATGGACTAACCCTCTAAAACTGTAAGCAAGCCGCAGTTAAATGTTTTCCTTTTCAAGAGATGCAGTGTCGTGATGTCTTGGCAATAGAGCACTGATTAAGACAGACTTGTATGATAACAATTTTAAGACAGTGAAGAAATTGAAGAAGATACCAGACAATGGAAAGATGCCCCATGTTGATGGATCAGTAGGATTAATATATAGCAAAACGCCCATTCTGCCAAAAGCAATCTACAGTTTAATACTCGAAATCTACAGTTCAAATATAGCATATTCATGCTCCCCATGCTCATTCCTTAATTACACAACATTGCCACCAGGTGGCAGAGGAGGGTTTCATTTTGTGAAATAGGCTACTCAGCAAAAATGATGGCACTAATTCCTGTACTCATTTTATAAATTAGACTCAGTAGGAGAACAGCATTAACAACAGCACAACTAACAACACTAGTATTGAAGTCTCTCCTTATATACCTATGCACTTTCAAATGTGCATGTACTGCGGCTCTTTCATCGATCCACAAGCTCGAGAGTCTCAGAGATTTCACAAAGTCAAGACTATCTTCTCTTCAAAGACAGAGTGTCTTTCCATTCTCATTTTCTCCAAAGTGTATGGAAGCTACGTTACTTGGGATAAGGCTCTCACCTCATTACACAATACATTATTGTTGCATGATTGTCTTTAAATTTTCTGTTTTGATTCTAATATAATGCACACTGATAGCTATACGCTATATTAACAAACATTCTTTGGGATCCTTAATTACTTTTAAGTGTAAATGAGTGCTGAGATCAAAATTATTTTAGAAGTATAGCTCAGAATTATAAAGTATGTCTCATTAAAACATGTTTCTTTTTCTGTCTTGGGGCAAAGGTCTCAGAATTTATCTTTGAATTTCATCCTATCACAGACTTGGTATAGACAGCACAAATCAGAGACTTAAGAAAAGTTTGTTGAAAAATAAAGTATTGCTGAGGAATATTAGAATGAAATAGATTAGGAGACACTCAATATAGTTTTAAAGGCTACTTATTAAAATTGTGTATCCAAATACGCATTTTTTTTTAAAAAAAAGATGCATGTATGTGTGATGGGAGATGTTATTCTGTAAATATATTTCTCATACTGGTTAATTAATAAAGCACTGTGGCCAATAGAAAAGCAAGATAGGCGGGACTAAGAAACTAGGAGGAAGGAGGAAGTAGTGGGGAGGAGTCAGGATGTAGGGCATGGAGGAAGCAAGATGCTGGGCCAGCCGATCTGGCTGGTAAGATGACCAAGTGGAAATACTTAGAACAGTAGAAATGGGTTAATCATTAAGACAGAGCTAGCCCATAAACAATAATGGTAACTGGCCAATAGGATTGTATCAAATACAGAGTCTCTGAGTGTTATTTGGGGCTCATGTGGCAGCAGGACTGTGGCGGCAGGACCGGGAGGCCGGCGGGGAGGAACAAAGAATGGGTCAGGCAGCCGGCGGGGAAAACCTACCCTTAACATATGTGTATGCCCATGAGTGCATACCACATGTGTGGGTGCCCTGAAGGCCAGAAGAGAGCACTGGATTCCTGAGGGTGGTATCACAGGTGATTATGAGTCATATGTAGGTTGGGACCCAAACTCTGGTTCTTTGGAAGAGCAGCAAGAACTCTTAACCACCCAGCTATCTCTCCATCCTCAGGTAAATTTGAGTGTGATTTTGGAGAATTTTCACTACCTTTTCATTACAATTATGAAAGATACATTTTTTAAAAAAGGATTTTATTTATTTATTATGTATACAGTTATCTGTATGTATGTTTGCACACTCGAAGAGGACACCAGATCTCATTATAGGTGGCTGCTGGGAATTGAACTCAGGTCCTCTGGAAGAACAGCCAGTGCTATTAACCTCTGAGCTATCTCTCGAGCCCATGGAAAGATACTTTTAACATAGTCAGAATTTATCTTCCCTCACTATTGTTTTAAACTGTCATGTGGTGGACCTCAAGCGCCCCCAATTTTCCTCTTAACATCCAGCTTTGTTAGCCGTCCATTCAGGCAATGCATCTGATTCTCCAGCCATCAGCTAATCAGCTCCTATTCTAAATTTCTATCTTTCTTTCTTTCTTTCTTTCTTTCTTTCTTTCTTTCTTTCTTTCTTTCTTTCTTTCTTTCTCCCTTCCTTTCTTTCAAATCAAAACAGGAGCACAGGGCTGACTGACTTTCGTGTCCTGTATATTTTTTATCTTTGACACAAATTTTGTAGTTTATGTAATCCTACTTTTAGCATGGTGTATCTTACTCTGCACGCCTTTATTTTCCTTTGAAAACCATAGGGGCTTTTACAAAAAATGTGTGTGTGTTGTGTGCTTTTGTGTGCTCATGGAGGGGTGTCTGTTATGAGTATGTTTTTCCTGCCGGTCTGGTCCCACTGCCACACCAGCCCCAATTAACACACTGAGACGCTGTACTAGATACAATGCTGTTAGCCTGTTACTATCATTTCTTATTAGCTAGTGCTGTCTTAATTATTAACCCATTTCTATTAATCTAAGTATTTCCGTGTGGTCTCATCTTACTGGAGGGAGGGCCTGGCATTCTTCTCTCTCAGTCATCCATCTTGACTCTCCTCCCTACTACTTCCTCTCTCCTCCTAGTGTCTTAGTCCCACCTATCTTGCTTTCCTATTGGCCAACAGTGCTTTATTCGTTAACCAATAAGAGAAACATATTTACAGAATGACATCTCCCATCAGGTGTCTGTGTACATTTACATGTATGAGTGTAGGTGTGCTCTTGCTACAGCACAAGTGTGGAGTGCATAGGTCAGTCTCTGGTATGGTCTTCACTTTGGTTTGAAATCAGGGTCCCACTGGTTTTCACTAGTTCATACAATACAGCAAGCTAGCTGGCCTGTGAGCTCCGTTGTGCCTGTGCCTATGGAGCACTGAGATTGCAAACGCAGACTACAGCATCAGGCTTTTTGTGTGTTTGGGGGATTAGAACTCAGGTCCATACACTTGCATAGCAAGTTCTTTACCCATCTCCCCAGCCCACAATACAATGTAAATAAGGATACTATAATAACTTTAAGTTCTACCTAGAAAAAATATATCAGAAACCATGAAAACTAAATATGAAGTCATAACTAAGCATACATTGATAACTTAAGAACTATTGAAGTTATACAAGGCATGGAGATGTAATACAGCATCATGTGAAATTGGAAACTGATGGTTTAAAACTGCAATGTTGTATTAGGCTCAGCATACAGAGAACACCCTTCCAAACACCAGCAAACTCTATTTACTTTAAGGAGAGGAGAGGAAAGTAACAGTAAGTCCACAGAAGAATCTTTTCCAAGGCCTTGGCTTTCAGGAAAGGGCTGCAGGGACAGCATTGACCATAGCACTGACCAATTTGAGTACTGAAATCACCAGTAAGTTTCAGCATGAAAACTACTTAGAAGTTTTCTTCATTTTTTTTTTCCAAAGCCCTGAATTAGAACATGGGTCCTGACTATACAATAAGGGGTTGTATATTTAGTGAGTATAATTATGTACATATGCAAATGCTTATAGTTAATGTTTCTTCAGATTCCTTCAATTGCCTCAAGATAAGGAGCAGTTTAGACTTTTAGCCCTAGGTGGAGACTAAGAAAAATATTGTTGTCAAATACTCTCTCTCTCTCTCTCTCTCTCTCTCTCTCTCTCTCTCTCTCTCTCTCTCTCTCTCTCTACACACACACACACACACACACACACACTCTGTCTCATCAGCTAGGATGGTTACTGCAAATGATTTTTTTTCTGTAGCCCTTATGTGCCAGAATTTTAACCTCAGCAGAAACTGAAATAGTCAATCTCCAAGCGTTCTTGGCTCTCCAGCATTTGATCCAAATTTCTCCTTTATCTTTGATCATATACAATTTCTGTATCTCCTGAAAGTTATTCTAGTTATGAAGAATTCAGTGAGCTTCTCACTCTCAGTGTGTGCTTCCAACTCTTGCATAGCTGTGCTCACATAAGAAAGACTGACTGGGCCTGTAGAGAACACAGCATTCAATTTCTTCTTCTTCCCTTCTGCCTGAGTTCTTTCGTTTCTCCACAAGGGATAACACACTGCTATATGTATGTTGTTTTCTTGAAAACTATCTTTTTTTAAACAGATGTATTTTATTTATTTATTTCTGTGTGTGCATCAATACAAGCCCATGTGTGTGCAGATATGCCCCTGAGCATGCATGGAGGCTAGAAGAGAGTTCTGGATTCCTTGGAGGTGAAGTCACATGGGTGTTGGGATCTGAACTCTGTTTTTCATGATTGCACAGCACTCTCAACTACTGAGTTATCTCTCTAGCCCCCGAGTCTATCTTTCTATTTGCCTCTACAATGGAAATCTTTATACATACAAACCATCAAATCTTCATTTTTATTATCTTTTAAAAATGTTTAACATAAAAACTATCACTAAATCTACTGAGAGATAGATTATGTTTCTGGGAGATTCTTTTAGCCAATCAAAACCCTCCTCTGCATCCTCAAACTGTTTTATGTGTCTGGTAGTGCAGACAATACTCTTCATCTTTCAGTGTGAAGCCCTTATATTCCTAGGTTCACTTCATTACATTTAGGTGATGGTTTGAGAAGAAATGGCTTCCATAGACTCATGTGTTTGAATACTTGGTGCATAGAGAGTGGCTCTGTTAGAAGGTGTTGGAGCAAGTGTGGCTTTGTTGGAGGAAGTGTGTCACTAAGTGTGGGCTTTGAAGTCTCAGAAGCCCCAGACATGTCTAGTGGCATTCTCTTCCTGCTGCCTGTGGATCCAGATGTAGAACTCTTAGCTACCTCTCAGGCACCATGTCTGCCTGCATGCTACCATGCTTCCCACCATGATGATAATAGACGAAAACTCAGAACTATAAGCTAGGCCCAATCAAATATTTTCCTTTATAAGAACTGCCATGGTTGTTCTGATGGAAGCTCCACCCCAGCCCCTGTCATCCATATACCCAAAGATTCTGGAATGTTCTGGTGGAAGTTCCACCCCAACCCCCCTCCACCATCTCTCTCCAAACCATGCTGCATCTTAGAAAGCCCGCCAAATGATGACCCCTCCCCAGAGATGCTCAAGACCACAGGTATTTAAATTGCCCCCCAGAAAACAGATATGCTTTTGTTTAGAGAAATGTAGACTTTGGGACTTGGGATTAGAAAAACAGTTGAACTTTAAGTGGGGCTTAATGGGCCATCGTAGTAGGAGCAGGGAAGAAGTGTTACCGAGGGCTATTTAAACTGTGTGGGCCCGGCTAGAGAGGAGAATAATATTGTATATGGGGTAGAGACTCGTGATATTTTGGTGAAGGATATGGCTGCTTTCTGCCATTGTCCAAAAAGTATGCCTTTTAGATTAATTACGCCGGCAGAGGAAAATTCAAAACAGCCTAGTATTGATTCTGTCACATGGTTGTTAGTGTTCACTCTTACGCAGATCTACAATAAAAAGGAGTAAGCTGAGCAAGAAAAGAAAGAAAACAAAATGGATAGCTTGAGGAGAAAAGGGCACCCGGAAGTGGAACGGAGTTAAGAGCTGTGTTCAAGGAGATAAACAGATTAAAGAAAATCCCATTGTTAATGGGACAAACAGAGAGGAGATCTCAGGGCAGGATCCCACCTGGATAAGCTTCCAATTGTGAAAAGGAATCGAAGAAAAGCTCAGAGTCCGGTATGGCATACACACCTTTGATCTCAGAACTCCAGAAGCAGAGGCAGGAGGATCTCCGAGTTCAAGGCCAGCCTGGTCTATCGATGAAGTCCCAGGACAGCCAGGCACAGGCAGCCAAAGAAACCATTGAAAACAGAAAGCTGCTGAAGATGTGATTGACCCAGGGGGCTATGTCCAGCCCTAGCAAGCAGCAGAACTTGGCAGCTTTGACCACGTGGTTCTGCCTTTAGAGTCAAGGATGGAAGGACCAAGGAATGCTGCTGAGGCCAGGTGTGCGTCGGGAGTGTCTGATGAGGGACTGAACTCTGTAGTCAAGTCAGGTTTATTAGCAGGTATAAATCAATAAAGTACACTCACAATACCTTACGAGGCTACAGCACCACCGCCGAGCTGCTGCTTTCCATGGCGATCCGGAAGGCCCAGTTAAGGTCACCAAGCTGTGGCCTCAGCAAGCCTTCTTCAGTCTCATACCACCCCCCTGCCCCCCATGCTTCTTCCCTTCAGAGGGGACCACGCCCATTGGGCCAAGCTACTACTTACTATTGGCTAGCAGGCCAGCATCCATACTTCCCACAACAGGTGTTTATGAGGTTCAGAAAAGCCACTGTGAGAAGCTGTGAAGGAGAAACCTGGATTACCTTGGAGACCACAAGATGTTGGCGATGCCAGGGTTGTGGGATACCTGCAGAGGAAAGTGGCTAACAGGGGGTGGAAACAGCCCAAGAGAAAGAACTGTGTTACAGTCAACAAAGCTGAAAGGAGTTGGAGATCTGAAAATCTTTTTGACATCAGACTTGGAGATGCAGAGTTTGAAGTTTACCCAGATGGTTTTTGATCTACTTTGGTCCAGTATTTCCTCAGTATGCTACCTTCCTCCCTTTTGGAACAGTAATGTGTATCTTGTGCCACTGTATGTTAAAGGCATTTGATCTGCTTTTTCATTTGATTTTACAGGAGATTATGGTTAAGATACTGCATGAATCCCAGAAGAGAATTTGAACTTCGGAGTTTTAAACATTGTGGGACTGTGATAGACAATGGGAACTTTTGAAGTTGGACTAAATGCATTTTTTTGCATTATTACATTGTTATATGCTTATGGGAGTGGAACTCAGCAATTTGAATGTAATTGGCCCCCCCATGAGCTCACAGGGAGTGGTACTATTAGGGGGTGTGGCTTTGTTGGCGTGGGTATAGCCTTGTTGGAGGAAGTGTGTCACTGTGGGGGTGGCAAGCCATGCCCAGTCTCTCTGGTCACCTGAAGATCAATGTGTATTAACTCTCAGCTCCTTCTCCAGTACCATATCTGCATGCCACCATGTCCACCATGATGCTAACTGGAGTGGTTCACTTATATTTTGAGACCGTGATAGACTATGGGGACTTTTGAAGTTGGACTAAATGCATTTTGCATTGTTTCATGGATACAAGCCTATGGGGCCAGGGATGTGTTTGAGTGCTTGGTCCATGGAGAATGGCACTGTT